>OZ007498.1:7669567-8142067 GCA_963931805.1 Microdon myrmicae
TGTTTTTTTTATTGTCACAAATTCCTTCTTTTTTTTTTTTTTTGTTACAAGTTACAAATGTTAATTACGACTAAAAGCACATCTTAATATTCAAGGGAAGTCAAAGCACTTGTACAGTTGAATTATTCTAATCGCGACACTGTTCATTTATTTATAAAACATTCGATTCGCCGTGCAGTCGACAGAAACAAGAAATGGCAATATACTTATGATATAGCGCACTCTAACCGAGAATTAACGGACGGCAAGCGAACTCCGCGGAGGATGAATTTTGACTCCGATGCAATCCACATCCCATCCGATGCAACCGTGGAGGATCACACCGAGGTGGGAGGGGCGAATCGGATCTACTTGGCGACGGCCAATGGGCGATCAAAAAGGAGTTAAATTGGAGGATTTCCCATATGCCCGTATAGGACAAGTACGATGCTCCTTCGGCTGCAATACAGACAACGATCGGTCCCACACCTGTTCAAACAAATGAACGAGCATAAGGGGCTACAGGCATTGTTGTCATAAATCATCGATGATGCACGCCTGAGAACGAAATAAGTTTCTGTGTCCTAAGTAAACAGAAACGCTATTTGCATGATGTAGGATAAATGTTTTGTTGACATTAAGTCAACAGAAACTTCGCCGACGATGGCCAGGGACCGGGCTGGAACGATTAGTTTGGGCAAGGATCGCAGGGCATGGCCATTACTATGATTATTTACTTAGGAAACGACACTTGAGACATGACCAGGGTATGATTGTTTAAGTAGCAATATGTTCATATCTAGTCCTACGAACGGTTGGTAGCCGATAATGGGAAATTGGTTGCAGCTATTGCGAACCCAACGATATGGGGGCAATATTTAATTACCGAATGGTAGGGAAACTATCGGCTGCAGTTGTTTTAGCAAGCACGTTGGTCGATGTGTCTTCTGGACCAACGGATTGTTGTTTGGACGACCGACCGATGGTCCAGCCGATAAGCCGAGGATGGACATGTCATGCACGTGTGTGAGAAAGTGCTTCTCAGCAATGTGCATTGACATGTTCGGGAATTAATGTCGGTTACTGGAAGAGGTAACCGAATTAGATTTAGGAAACATGATGCGTTGGATGCAAGCGTGCCCCGGGGTGAAAGTTTGATGCCACGGTAAGATGGTAAACTTGCCGTAGGCTTATGTTTTCAGGTGGACGGTGATGCAGAGTAGCTTAGGATGCTCATTTGCAGGCAAGTATAATGACTTGCCTGGTAAGTGGGAGACGGTTAATTAACAGGAAGTGGGTGGTTCTTTGGGAATGCCTTACAGAGCCCCCACAATTCCACCGTCAATTTCTGACGAGTATCGAACATGTGATGTTACATATGCGTCTGTAACGCATGCTGCAGCATGCTATTTCTGTACAGTTGTTGCTGACACTTCAAGAATCGCAAAAACACAATTAGCTATAGCATTGCCTCAGAATTTGTTATTATATATTTGAGGCGTTTGGTATTACAGTCGTAGGTCTTGACCTAAACTAACATATAGCGAGGCGCTTCAGAACAAAACCAATCACAATTCCCACAAAAAATGGAATTCAACAACCAACTTCCGAATAAAAGGATAAAAAACACTTTTTTTAAACCAGCTCAATTCTAAAGTTTTTCTGTATTATAAAATGTATAAAAATGGATTGAGCGGTTTTAATACTAAACATCTAAAGTAAAATAAATTTAATTATATTATCAGACTCTTTATATAAAAGCGACACAATCTTTGCTAAGATGAATTAACTGAAAAAATGCTTAAAGACAATAATTTTGTAACGATTTCACTACTTTGCTTTTGGTTTTTTTTTTTACTAACAAAACCTGCATCACAATTATAAAATATCAGAAAACATATTTTACATAGCCGTTACTTTTCATTTTATTCATTTTAATTTATCTTTTATTTTCTTATAGAAAGGTATAAAGGATGTGTTAAATAAATTCTTTCCAAACAAATCAACATGAGATACCTTACTCAAGCACAATTATAAATTATTTTCAATACGGTCGTATAATACAAACTGTAAACGATATTGTATTTCCAATTTTTGATTTATTATTACCAACGTTGCAAAAAATATATATATAACAAATCTTCATTATTCTGCTTTTTAACGATTAGAAATATACACTGAAAACGAAAGTATAAATAAGAATAAAAGTTCTTGAGTTAGAAACCATTTTATTTTTCTCAATAAAGTATTGTCTACTCCCATAACGTTTATATTTCTTCAAATATGACCATAGATTTCATAGGGTGCTTTTGTTAGTTTATTTCCTTTTTAATATGGTTCACAATTCAATTTACATTAAAAGGGGATTGTTTGAAAAATATTTACCAGTTGTGGGTCATCGGAATTTGAAACTGAAATAAAAATATAAAAACAAACTGTCCATATAACACATTTCCCATATGTAGCATATATGTGCGTACATTTATGCGAATATACATATATATGTGAATATACATTTATACACCTGAGTGCAACACGCATATATGTATATATAAATAAAACATATGTATATAAATATATGCATAAACAATTATATCAAGAGCACAAACATGTCCGACACAACTTTCAGGTCGCCGAGGAGCGTGAAGAACGTAAATACGATAACCGCGAGAACACACCATACGGAGAGTATGGTGGATGGCATAAGGCCGCAAAAGTTGATTCTCCGACGGTGACAACAACATTGAAAAATTTGGGAGCCCTTTACCGACGTCAGGGTATGTTTGAAGCAGCTGAAACTCTTGAGGATTGCGCTTTACGTAGCAAGAAAGAAGCTCTTGACATCGCTAAACAATCAAAGGTGGCGCAGTTATTAAGCAGTGATAAGCGACGATCTCGTCACGGGAAGGATGACACTGAACTAAGTGAAAAGGAGGATGTAAGATTATAATGATATTCCAGAAATATAATAAACCCCTTTATTTTCAGAAACGATTTTCCCGATCCTAAGACTTCAGCATGCTCAAGTTGGTAAACTAAAATGATGGAAAAAAGAAATATATATGAAAATAACAAGGATAAATAATAGACTTAAAGGTCTTTCTTTTTTTACGTTCTACACTTATAACAAAGATATATTATTAAGCAATTAAAAATCCC
This sequence comes from Microdon myrmicae, assembly GCA_963931805.1. Classification (NCBI taxonomy): domain Eukaryota; kingdom Metazoa; phylum Arthropoda; class Insecta; order Diptera; family Syrphidae; genus Microdon; species Microdon myrmicae. The sequence goes on from OZ007498.1 coordinate 7,672,706, forward strand.
ATACACATTCAAAGAATTAGTATTAATAAAATCTTCAGTAGAACAAATAACCTATATGTAACCGTGAGCCAAGCAGTTTCTAAATGTATACACTTATGATATTTTACATTTTTTGTGCTTTTTTTCAACCAGTATAACCGCTTTATCATTCAGTTGGGCTTTAAATAAAAAAATATTTCTATTTATAATAATTTTGTGTATCAAAATTTGTGTTTTATTAATTAATATCATTAAATAAATAATAAATACCGTTTGCTGTAATCCATTATTACCGAGTGTAAGTATTATTTTGGATTTAGAGCACCCAATAAGTCTCAAATACCTAATAAGATTGTTAACGTCGGGAAATGTGTGATTAGTATGAGAGGAAAAATGGTGTTGACACATTCATTAGTAAATGATGTTCAATTTTAATAGTGGTATCCAAAGCGGGGTGTATTTTCTTGAAAAAAAATTATATGTATACTTATTTTGTAATAAAATAAATAATTAAGCTGAAATAATTAAAAAATCGCATTCAGTTTACTTGTTTATCACAAGCCTACCCCATTAGTAGACTTACTCAAGCACGGAGAATATTTTCCTAGCAACTTCCAGTATTCTCTTACATTTGTTCCAATGTATCTAATTGGAAAAATCCTAATTCCAGAATGTATGCAACATCTGTCTGGAAATATTCTCAACATTTATATGATTTTGACATTTCATTGTATAAGTCACCACGCCACTGCATTTAGGAAGATTGTTGAGGTGCCGCTCCTTACTGCAGTGTTAAACTTAATAATTAAAACAAACAAGTTTTATTATGATCGCTTAATTTACAAAATCCTGTACGTAGGATTACATTTTCGGTAAGATTTGTGATAAAACGCCCTTAAATAACAATCAAGTGGTTTTGTGAAATGAATTACTATAAACCGCCATGAACTAGAAGTGGAATCGTCTTTATCCAAGTTTGTGCATTTTCCTGCTTGAAACATGACTCAATTAAATCAATTAACAACTCTCTTTGAATATAGCGCATTTAAAATTGCGCAAACCCCCCTTTTTTATTCCTAAATAAACTCAATACATTTCCGGTGTACAGGTAATTGTGTAGCAGGTGTTGCTCAATGAATTGCATTTGGTATATATGAGTAATCGTAACACCGCTGGCGTGATATGTATTATTTCTCTTTTTTTAAATCGTTTGTAACTCTTATCTAATTTGTGAATAAATCGATAGATTATTTATTAAAACTACCACAGGTTACTAATAGAAACAAAAACGTCCATGCTTTTCTGTTGAAGGGAATATTAATTAAATAAAGTGTGGAATTTCTTTCCTCACAAACGTTTGTAATAATGTTTATTACCTCATGAGATTTGTAGATAATTGTAATAATAAGTCTCATTCGATTTTGCACGTTCGGTTCTTCCTTGACCGCGTTTGGCTTGATATCAGACACTGACAGCATTTCAAATTTTAAAGATAAAGGTGAAAACAATGGAAAAGGTGTTTTTTGTCGTTGTTTTGATGATAAGCAGCCAATGAGTCACAACGAAAAACATTTGTACGTTGTAATAAACCCAATCTTTCAATCGATTGTATAGCAGTTATATCTTAATCATTTTTCCAATGGAAATGGGAAACATGACCTCAGCGTCATGGCCATGGTGCGTCTTTATATCTCGCACTTGCTTCGTCCAACTTTCTTTCAAGCAATTTTTTTTAAAGTCTTGCTTAAAGTTGCCTTTTCATCTACGTTTTGTACGACCAGTATTCAATCCTAATGTATCTTTTTATAAGCTCATCATCCTGAATATGTTTGCCTACTACATTCGAGACTTCAGTTTAGTAATTTTTACTTGATTTATTTTCAAAATCACAACTGTTTAACCTATGTGGCGCTCCTTCGTTCACGTCTATGTTATCTAAGCTCCTACAAGTTCGTGACGTTAAGTTCCTACTTTGTTTTTCGTTTCAACTTGTTAGCTGAACAAATATCCGTTGAAGTCTGGCATAGCCTACAAACGGCTTAAGTAACGTACTAATCACATGCGAGCTAAACAGAACTTAATTAAAGTCGTAAAACATTGTACTTCAACCTTAATTTATTTTAACGTGATATGCGTGGATAAAATTTTGCGAGCTTGTGAACAGAATGAAAACTAAGAAACTTTGGAAAAATATTCAGTCTTAACTTTCTTAGAACTTACAGTGGTGGAAAAAATAATAGAAACAAAGGTTTAGATAACGATCAACAATCACTAAGTATTAAAAGGATATGAAAAACGTTTCATCATAATCATCGGCACTACAACCGGGATCTGGTCTTGGCCTTATTTAACAAATATCTCCAACGGTCCCGATTTCGAGCCGACGTCGTTCAACTTGGCACTCCCGGGCTCTAGGCGTCCTGGTCTACGCCATCCTTCCATCACAGACAATGTCTGCCGCACTGTCTCCTTCCATACATCCAGCCATAAAGGATTTTCCGGGCAGGCTCCTCTTCGCTGATTCGAGCTAGGTGTCCCGCCTACCGGAGTCTACCGAGCTTGATTTTTCTTACAACTAGCTTCAAGGTAGATTGCGTACAACTCATGGTTGTAGTGTCTCCGGAATCGTCCTCCCTCACATACGGGGCCAAGAATTCTCCTTAAGTCCTTCTTCTCGAACGCGGGTAAGAGTTCAGAGTGCCTTTTATTAAGCACCCAGGTCTCGGATCAATACATGAGTACTGGTAAGACAATGGTCCTGTATAGTAGTAACTTGGATGTTCTGGATAAATTTTGGGATTTAAAGAGCCTTGATAGACCATAATAGACTTTGTTGGATTTGATCAGGCGTTCGCGTATTTCTTCTTCCATATTGTTATCGGCTGATACTATTGACTGATTTGGGTGAAGGATTCCCGTACAGGCGATTCGGTTCTACCGATGATGTCGATGTCATCTGCGTAGGCAAGCATCTGGCTGGACTTGGTGACAATAGTCCCTCTGGTTGTAACGCCAGAGTCACGGATTGCTTTCTCCAACGCCAGAACGCCTTCAGCATCGGTGATCCGATTACCCTCTTTATCCTTGCAGTAAGTGCAGCGTGGTGTGTACCGCGTCATACTGCGGATTATTTGGTAGAACTTCCGCGCCTGGTGGAGACCTCGCTCTCTACTGTTCTCTATTTCACAGGCAAGGTTTTTTTCCCAGGCACTTTTGTTTTGTCTGTGAAGTTTTTTTTTTCAGATCTTCTGAGCTCTTTGTATTTCTCCTCGCGCCCCCGCGTCCTATGAGACTGCTGCATTGTCCGGTATGTGGCGTTCTTACGTTCAGTCGCTAGTTTGCACTCATCATCAAACCAGTCGCTCCGATCTCTACGATTACTGCCTAAGATGGAGTTGGCCGTACTAATGACGGTATTCTTAAGGTGCGTCCATTTCTCTTCTACGCCCGGCATTCTGGCCCCAGGACTTACTCTCCCTCCGTCGAGCTCTTCGAGGGCGAGTCTTAACTCAAGACCAAAGGTGTTACTGGTATTCTCATTGCGTAAGGCAGCCGTGTTGATTCGAACCTGATCCGCGGATGCAATACGTCTCTGTAATACAATCCGCACTCGAAAAACTGTACCAACAAGCTAGTGATCCGAGTCGACGTTGGCACCTCGGTACATTCGTGCCGTCATCAGGCTCAAGTGGTGGCGGCGATCTACCAACACGTGATCAATTTGGTTGCGGGTGACTCCATCAGGTGAGACCCAGGTGGCTTTGTGGATATCTGCACTCGGAAATCTGGAACTTGCAACGACCAAGTTTTTTGATGCTGCCAGTTCGATGACTCCCAGTCCATTGTCATTAGTGTTCCCATGCAAACTATGGGAACCTGCGTAATGCCTGAAAACCGGCTCCCTACCTATTTTTGCATTCAAATCCCCAAGAACGATTTTCACATCGTATCTTGGGCAGGCTCCGGCGCAAGACTAATGACCTTGCCCGAAAAAAAAAAAAAAAAAAATCATTATGGAAAATTTAACAAACCTCAGGACTTGCTAAATAAGACCAAGACCGGTTCTCGGTTGTAGTGCCGTTGATGATGATGATGATCTTGGGCAGGCATTGAGGGCCCGTTCGACGTTCTCATAGTATTCTTCTTTTTCGTCGTCAGGGGACTCCGTGAACGTTTATGAGGTGTATGTTCTTAAACTTGCCTCGCACGCGAAGAGTGCATAGCCTTTCATTTATTGCATTAAAGCCGATGTTGGCAGGCTTCAGTTTTTGGCTGACTAGAAAGCCTACCCCGAGCACATGCTGTTTTGCATGACAGCTGTAATAAATGTCATACTCGTTTCTTTGAATAACACCACTCGCCGTCCATCTTATTTCTTGTAATGCCGTTATGTCAGCCTTATATTCGGACAGGGCATCGGCTAGCTGCTGTGCAGCTCGAGGTCTGTATAGTGAGCGGACGTCCCATGAGAAAATTATCATATCGTTTAGCCATTTTCGTTTCCCTGGTCGGCGTCGTGTATCCGGTCCATACCCGAGACTTGATAAATTTGCTATAATAGTTTGTTTTTCCGGATTAACCTTGCGCCAACCTTTCTCAGGATGTCGCTGCATGCATTGGTTCACTACTTGGCGGGTGCCAAAGTAGCTATCCAGGGGTGCCACGTGGAGACTACATGTCAACTTGGATTGAACAGGGACAAGGATCGGCCTGGCCTTCGCCGGGTTGAAAGCAATCAGTAACTTTGCCCTGTATGTTCGCACCCATCTCCCCATGAAACACTTTTGTTGTAAATTAATTCTTCACAAAACACAAACAAAAAACTAATTTGTTTCAATTATTTTTTCCAGCAAATCCAAGGAAAACCGGAATCAATATCTTTTTTCACTATTTCTCGCTTTTTTTTTTATTAAAAATTTAGTATTTATTTTATGTATTACCAATTCTATTCATCATCGGCACTTCAACCGGGAACCGGTCTAGGCATTATTTAACAAGTCCTGAGGCTTGTTAAATTTTCCATAATGATTTGTTTTTTCCTGGCAAGGTCATTAGTCTTGCGCCTGAGGCGCTCGACGGAGAATCGAACCCCGGTCTCCCGCGTGACAGGCGGGTATACTAACCATTATACTATCGAGGAACCAATTCTATTAGTATATTTTTAATTATTATTTTTCCCCAAATACATTTTTTCTTAACGATTAATGTTGTTACGGGCCGACATTGAGTCCAGCGGACCGACATTGAGTCCAGGTCCCCCCAGAATCCACTAATCCCCCTTTGATTCCCCTCGATTCTGGGGGGACCTGGACTCAATGTCGGTCCGCTGGACTCAATGTCGGTCCGTAACAATGTCGAAGAACAAGCTTGTTTCTATTCTTTTTTCCACCACTATAAATGCAATCTTAAATCTAAACTACATCTCTAAACTTCGTTTTTTAAATTAGTCTTAGTCTAATACTTTCCTAAACCCTGTTTAATTTAAGTTGTCTTTAATGCCAGGCTTACGGTTATTTCTTTTATACCTGTCCCTATGAACATATTTAGGAAGTACTTACCTTCGAACGATGTCAAAATTTCATAACAATCTGACCATAGCATACTCAATTATAGTAATTTAAATGTCACTATTTTTACAATTGTTTGCTGACTGTGGAACATCGCATCAGTGTTTGGCACTGTTTACTCGGAATAAAAAATTTTTTTTTGCGTATACAGGTGAAACATGGATTCATCATTTCCCTCCGGAATCAAATCGGCAGTCAACTGAGTGGAGAGCAGCCGGTGAAAGCCGGTCGAAGCGTCCGTCAATTGCTTTCAATATTGTAAAAATAGCGCCACTTACATGTGTATAACTCAGTATGTTATCGTTCGGTTGTCATGAAATTTTGACACATATCGTTTGAGGGTTAGTACTTCCAAAAAATCAAAGATTTTTCATTTTTCCCTGCTGTTGTCTCTAGACTTATTGAATGATGTGCCAGTCAACAGTATTAAAAACTTTAAACCATCATAATTGCAATTCAAGGGATTGAAACAGCAATATTGTAACACTTCACTCAATAGGTTCCCGGTCTGACACTAATGTTAACAAACCCTTATGATTTCTGGCTACACGTCAAGATATTAAAAACAAAATGTAATGACAAAATTTCATGACAATCTAGCGACTAGTTTTCGAATTACAGTGACTTGTGAAATAACTGTAGCTACTTTCAAAATAATGGATAAGAAAGGATGTGTTATTGTGTAATGGTTTTGCACGATCGTAAACTGAAATTGCGTGAAATAGCATGCGTAAGTTGCTGCGGGTGCCGCGTTTACTCACCCTGACCAAAATCAACAACGCGTCGACGAGCTGTTGAAGCCAAATAAAAAGGATTTCCTACGCCGGGATGGGACAATGTAGGAAACATGGATCCTCTACTACACACCCGACTCAAAAATATCTTCAGCTGAGTGGACAACAACCGATAAAAGTTGTCCAAACCGATCAAATTTGGTATGGTATTTAGTTCATCGCCTACCTGGACAAGGGTAAAACTATCAACACCAAATATTGAATGGGAAGAAAAAATTTTTGTTTCACCAATACAATCCTCCATATCACAAACCAAACGATGATCAATCAAATTGAATTACGCTTCGGGTTGTTCCTCAGCCATCGTTTTCTCCAGATCTGGCCCCTAGAGACTACTACCTTCTTGCAGACTTCGAAAAGATGCTTCAGGAAAAGAATTTTAAGAGTAAAGACAAATCGTTCTACAATAAAGTCATCGACAAGTTAGATGAGCGTTGAAATGAATGTATCACTCTTGAAGGAGACTATGTTGATGAATAAAGTCGAATTAAAAACAATTGTTTTTCTTAAATAGCCTGGAAACTTATTGAGTGAAATGCTATACATGTACAGCGGCATACATCATTACTTATGCAAGCATGTTTTATTCCAGACAACAAGGAATGCATTTTACACATAACTTTTGGCGAACTAGGACTTGGACCGCAAAATAATGTCTACTTCCGACAAAGATTTCCTTCAATTGGTATGTGCCCGCTGTTTTGTAGTATAATGTTTTCAATCAAATAATTATTTAATATGCTGTTAAGCCTTTTTCTTCATCCTTATAAAAATATATTTATTTTTTTCCATGCAGTCAATAAGTGTTGGCAAAGCACTTAACCCATCGGAAACTCCATTAAAGCTTAAACATGCTAGATCTACCATTATATCTATACATCAAACAAAGGAAGCCAAAACCTTTTGGTCGGTAATTACAAAACAGCCTCTCATGGATAACAGGTTCACGGCTTGGAAATTCTGTCACTTAATACATAAGGTGTTACGTGAAGGTCCTTCTTGCGCAATAAGACACTCGCAAAGTCATAAGAAAGTTATTTACGAAATTGGGAAGTTATGGGGTCATTTGAGGGACGGCGTAGGCATCTGCATTCAAGCTTATACGAAGCTTCTGGTAACAAAATTAGAGTTTCATGAAAAAAACCCACACTTTCCTGGGAGTCTTCTAATTGACTTTAGCAATTTGGAGAAAGTAGCAGAAGGCGATATAAATTTCTAGTAGGTGTAATTTAAGTAAAAAAATTTCACTAAATTGTCATTGTTTTAAATTTACTTCTAAGCTTCCAGCTGGGTGTAGAAGTCTTTGACTACCTCGACGATATCATCGAATTGCAAGAGAAGGTGTTTTCATCGATTAAAACGTACAGAATGTCCTCAATGACTCCACAAGGGCAATGCCGCCTGGCACCACTGATTCCCCTTATACAAGATTCCAATCCTCTTTACGACTTGGCGGTGCGGCTTATGTTCAAGTTACATACAAATTTACCAAATGATATTTTATCAGGACATCGTACGCGCTTTCAAACACTTTTTAATCAATTAAAAGATTTTTATTATGCCGTTCGTCCACTACAGTATTTTGCTGATTTAATTCAGGTCCCTCATCTTCCAAATAATGCTCCCAACTTCTCATCAAGTGTGGATTTTGGAAGCTATATACCACCTATTGTTGTAGTTCCTCCAGAACCTGAGCCGTTAGTTAATGTTGATTCAGATCAGGTTCAAAGCAATCAAGAGGATGATACCGATACTTTACATATCGACTTGGAGCAGTTACTGCAAGACAGAGATCATCTAATTCGAGAACTACAGTTTGAAATCGAACGTTTGAGGTCAAGCTTAAAAGCGAGTTCTACCAAGTACAAAGGAGAGATGCAAAGTTTAGAAGAACAAGTAATTCAATTAAACTCTCAGTTGGCAAGCACCAGGGAAGAGTTGATTAATATGAGAACTGTGAAAGAAGATCTAGAAATGCAAGTCCAAAACACTCCAACGTTGAAACGTAAGTTAGATTCTATAGTAGTATTATACCTTCTCCATCATCTTATACCTCAGAAAAAGCCACAGCTGAAGAGGAACGTGCGAATGCATCTGAAGAAAAATTTACGAAGTTAAAAAACATGTACACACAAATTCGGGATGAGCATATAAGTTTGTTAAGGCAGGTGAGTGCAATTACTTATGCATTGAAAGAATAACCTACATACATATCTAAGATTAATTAACACAGTGGTTTTTATTTAGCATGCAGATATAACCAAACAATTAAGTTCAGTAAAAAATAAAAATACTGAATTACTAGCGGAGAGCGAAATTATTAAAGATCAATTGATTGACAAGGAGAGAGACAGTAAAGAGATTGTGAACAGAGTCCTAGAACTCGAACGTCAAAATCAGGATCAGAACATAAAATATGAGGATTTAATGGAAAAACACACCGCATTGCAAAAAAAATATGATAACATGCAGGCAGAGAAATTGGCGCTAATAGCTGAACTAAAGCTAAAGGCGAACTTATTACAAAATGAAGTGCATGAGCTGAAGTTGGAAATTAAAATGAAGCTCGAAAATATGCGGCACGAATTGGATTCTCAATGGCAAAACTGTACGATGTTTTGCAAAGAGTTGGAGCAATCATTGCACGAAAAAACCAAAATTGTTAACGACCTGAACCAAAATGTCTCAAATTCAGAATACCAAAATGTGCAAATAAGTAAAGAATTGCACTCTGTAAAGTCAGCTTACGAGGCTTTGAAATCAACTAACGAAGCACTCGAACTGAAAAATAAGAAATGTATCTCCGAGTTTGAAGAAAAAATGAAGGGACTACACGAGAGAATATCACATGACAATGAGAAATTCGATGAAACTACCAAAGCACTGCAATCGCAATTCTACGAGCAGACAGAGAATGAACGCTGCAAAACAAAATTATTACTAGACGTAATAAATGGGAAAGAAGAAATACTAAATGTAAGTATAAAAATATTTAGAAGATGATTTTTTGTTTTGTTTTTGTAAGCGCTCGACAAAGTGTTATCTGATACCCTCAAATAACAGTGAACAGCAGCGGGATGGCTGAACAAGAGGGTGACAGTTCATTTTATATAATTACGCTTTATGTGAGCCTAAATGTAAGGTAAAATATGCTTCATGTTTTCAATGGAAATACTTCAAAAAAATTATATGTAGATCCTTCTATTTCATAAAAAAAAATGTCTTCGGGTGACAAAAAACTTTCCCGTGTCCGGAGTCGATTAAAACCGATCCGACCGGCAAAATATATTAAATATTTCTATAGCTAGAATGAATTTCACTCATTCGTACTTGCCGTACTACTAAAAGTTTTGTTCCTACTAAAGTTTGCTGACTTAATTGTTCTTGGCACTAGAGCGAATCAAGATATGCACTCGAAACTTTGGAAACATATTATTTAATGGTTTTATCGCGTTTGCGACGAATAGTGAAGAATGTGTGAGTCGAACTGACGTTATGACGGTTAGAATCAAATAAAAAGTGAACCAATGCTCAACACATCGGGCCACTGCCGCGTGTACGAATTCGATTTCTAAACTCAAGTACACGCAACTGATGTGGAATTGCTATGTTATTGCTTGGTATACGGCTGGTGCATTTTCTTATTGGATTTTCGTTCGGTTTTCTTCACAATTTGCCTGTAGATTGTGTGCGTATCTGTTAGAAACGCCACAGTTTCACTAACAGTATACATTATTTGGAAAAAAAATTAAATTTCTGTCGGAAAAAGATGTTCGATTCCTGTTGCCCTAACTCGAGGGATTCTTTTTTTCCGTCTTTCGGACAGCATTATATGGGAACAAGATATTGCTGTTCCTTGCTTCATCAGTCTAGGATAGTTAAGGCTCCTGCACATTTATATATCATCATCATCATCGGCACTACAACCGGGAGCCGGTCTTGGACTTATTTAGCGAGTCCTGTGGCTTGTTAAATTTTCCATAATGATTTGTTTTTTCCGGGCAAGGTCATTAGTCTTGCGCCAGACATTTACATATACTACATGTTTTTTTTCCTTTGCGTACCAGTGTTTTTCTTTTTTTCGCACCTCTGTTTGCGTCTCTCAGGCATCGATACTCTCGATTGATTAATAATCTTTGGAGAGTTTTTTGTGTCTGAGTGGCATAATGTTCATCATGGAAGGGATGTGATCTGGATTTCGGCACGGATCTGGTGGGGCACCTACTACAAGGGCATAACACCTGTAGTGGTTGCTTTCGCTTATCTATTGCTGGTCCCGAGTTGCATCCTTTCCCGAGGCGGTATTTGTTTTTCTGTGTAGCGCCATTTCAATGGAGCGGGAATTTCGCTTTGATTTGTGTAACATTCGCGGCTTGAGATGCAATTTCTCTTTTTGTCTGCCCATGTTTCTAGCCAGAAACCAACTATCCTTGCACTTAGCGAAACCCAGGTAATTACTAATACAGATATTTCCGATTTTAATCTACCTGGATATAACTTAGTGCCACTGTTCTTTCCACATCGTGGTATAGCCACATACATACGAAATGATATTGCTTATCAACTTCCTCCATAATATGGACTCTGTTCCAACCCAGAATTTAATTTCTCCTGGCTAAAACTACACGTTCGTAAGCATATCATACATTAGTGCTTTCTTTACAGAAGCCCAAACTTGGATAGAAATGCATTCTTTAACGAATTTGATGCTCTGACTGATTCTATCGATAGGATCTTGACCCTATATCCGCACATTGAAATCGTTATTGCGGATGATTTTAATGTGCATAACTCTCAGTGGATTCGTCACTCCGGAACAACAACACCTGCAGGTAAATATGTCCAGCTTTTTCTGATTCAAATAGCTTAACTCAACTTGTCAATGAGCCAACACGGGTACCAGATATATATGGTCATTTCGCCAACACACTGGACCTGTTTCTCACCTCCCACCCAAAGAAATACACAATTGAAGTTTCTTCGCCCTTGGGCACTTCAGACCACTGTGTGGTGTCAGCTAAATTTCCTCTCACCAACAGTAACGTTAATGAGAAAGCTCCCAAAAAAACAATATGGTTCTACGAGAAAGCCAACTGGAAAGGTCTGGACGACTTTTTTGGGAGATTAAATTGGTCGTTATTTTTCCTCCATAACGATGTTGACTCTATAGCGGACACATTGACAAACACAATTCTAATTGGCATGCAGGCCTTTATTCCACACAGAGTAAAGAGTATCAAACCCAAGAGAAATATGTGGTTCGATTCCGGGTGCAGAGAAGCTATTAAGGCTAAAGAGTTGAGCTTCCGGTTGTATAAATCAAACAATACTGAGGAAAACCGGAAAAGATTTAAGAGAGCTAGAAATGACTGCAATGTGTATATTCAACGCGCCAAGTTCTTGCATGACCAGAGAGTGAGACAAAAATACTACACTCTCCCACAGGTAATAGAAACTCCTGGGCATTCGTGAAAAACATTTAAAACACAGTCTCTTCATCCATTCCTTCGCTTATAGTCGATGACAAGCCAGTCACCAGTGCAATAGAGAAGGCGAATCTACTTGCTGCACATTCTGCAGCCAACTCAACGCTGGCTGATACCACATCAGTTCCACCTCAACTTGAGCATAAGCAGCACACCATGAGCGAGATTCGCTTCCGAACGCGTACTGTTGCCCGCGCACTCAAAGAGCTAAACGCACATAAATCCGCTGGTCCGGACGGCATTCCCCCAATCCTCTTGAAGAGATGTTCCTCTTCACTCGCCAAGTCTTTGCGGAAACTCTTCCATTTGTCTTATTCTACTGGGCGTTTCCCAAATATATGGAAGTCAGCGAACATTCAGCCAATTCCCAAAAAGGGTGACAAATCATCCCTTTCTTCTTATCGACCCATAGCACTAACTTCTATTCTCTCCAGGGTAATGGAATCTCTTATGAACCGTCAACATTCGAAATATCTGGAATCAAATGACCTCCTCAATGACCGCCAATATGGCTTTCGTAGCAACAGGTCCACAGCAGATCTGATGGCGTACCTTACCGAAAAGTGGAGCCATTCCATCCACTACCTCGGTGAAAGCAAGGAAGTCGCTTTGGATATTTCAAAAGCCGTCGTCAGTGTGTGGCATCCAGCCCTTTTGTCAAAATTGCATTCATATGGAGTGGGCAATTCCCTGATCCAATGGATAAGAGACTATCTTTCTGGCCGTCCAATCCAAGTGGTTCGTGTTGGTGTTGAATCTGTCTCCCATCAAATTAATGCAGGTGTTCCCCAGGGTTCGGTACTCTCACTCACTCTCATCCTTATCTTTATAAATGAGCTTTTCTCAATTACTCACAACCCAATTCACTAGTTTGCTGATGATAGCACGTTGAGTTTCTCATACTCATACGAACACTCCCGTCCAAACTCTTCGAACGTCACTACCAACCAGCAACTTATGCTTGATACATTGAATTCAGACCTCAACAAGATATATCAGCGGGGATTATCTAACCGAGTAGAATTCAAAGGTGAGCCCCAAAGTAAATATACTGTCTATGAACGACACTTGCATCGACGAAGCCAAGGAATTATCAATCCTCGGCACTCGAAATTAATTCGACTCTTAACTGGAATGACCACATATTTTAAGCTGCGAAAAGTGCAGCCAAATGTATGGGGTTTCTTAAGAGATGCAAAAGGTACTTCACTCCATCTAACCTGGTCATTATTTACAAGGCGTATATTCGTCCAAAAATGGAGTTCAACTCCCATATTTGGTCAGGCGCATCCAAAACTGCACTACACCTGCTCGACAGAAAGCAAAAACGAGCAGTGAAACCTATTGGGGACCCAGCCGTAAGTCGATCAATTCCGTCGTTAGAACACAGGCGCAACGTATCATGTCTATCTCTTTTCTATAGGTATTACCACGGTCGTTGCTCAACTGAACTTGCTGAATGTGGTCCGCCCCTTCAGACATTTTCCCGCGATACCCGTCAATCTGTGAATGCGCATCAGTTCACGTTGAAAGTGGACTTCAGGCGCACAAATAAACATAGAGAGTCATTCTTTAGCCGAACCACACGAATGTGTTTCCTGGCCGATGTTATGTCCAGACATTCAAGACCAATATATATCGACACCTCCTTTCCTTATCCACTTCCTCTCCGCCTCCATCCGCTCGCACTGTGCTCTGACATTTAAGGGTACTTCAAAATCCCCTTTTGTGTGCGCGTTAGTGAAAAAAAAGAAGAAAAAAAGAAGTGTTTTATTTACTAAAAACTAAAATTTGAATCTAATGAAAGAGCATACACGTCTTCCACAGACTCACAATGCAAACAATATGAATATATTAAGAAAAAATGCACACATGAGAGGAGAACTAAAAACAGCCTTACAGCAGCAGGATGAAGTTGAGAAAGACTTCAATGAAGTCGTGCAGAAAGTGGTAGCCCTAAAAACGTCCCTGCATAAAAGTGAAAAAGACAAGAAGGACATGATTGGTGAACTGCTGAAATCCAGCGTGAACTTAACAGGGAAGTTTGCCAATTATGGAGATTCTGAAGCTAAATTGTTAATTGCCGGTGATACATCAAGCTATTTTACAAAGTTGACTCAAGAATTGCAAACAAATTTAAGTGATTTGCAAACAAGTTATTCTAATTACACATCAGGAAGTACAGCCGCCCTAAGCGGTTTAGTAGAAAAGATTATTTTGGTTGGACATCTACTCTCCATTACACAAATTCAAGGTATTACGCTTTGTAATATCTCCCCCGACATTGAAGCAGGAGAAGGTGAGAGAACTATATTAACACAATGATTTAAAAGTTATAAAATAATGAATTTGATCAACAGCTGTTTCTAAAAGGCTTACTTCGGTGGGAGAAGATATTCTTTCAATGCTTCAAGGATTTTTTGAAATGTCTGAGCCAAATGCAGTAAATGAGAAAATTAATATTTTAAAGGACAGGCTAAACACCATTACCATCACATTATTGGATTTATTAAAAAAATCGGGCAGTAACCAAAGATTGGGAGATTTAGTTGAATTAGAGCTTCAGGGCATGGATAAAGCTATAGAAGAAGCAGCTTCCAAAATAATGGAACTGTTATCAAACTCTCGCGCGTTGGATTCTGGAATTGCGCTGGAAGTAAATGAGCGTATATTAGATGCTTGTACTAAACTTATGGAGAGCGTTCGCGTTCTTGTGCAAAAGTCTAAAATTTTGCAAGCCGAAATAGTCGCAACAGGAAAAGGTATGCAATTAATTTTGAAAATATTCATTATATACTATCATCCTACTTCTTTTGATTAGGAACCGCATCTGCAAAAGAATTTTACAAACGAAATAATCAGTGGAGTGAAGGTCTTATATCTGCATCAAAAAGTGTAGCGGCAGGAGCTAATCTCTTAGTAACAGCTGCAAACAAGGCAGTAAGTGGTGATGTTAAGCATCACCTAGATATAATTGTTGCGGCACAAGAGATTGCAGCTTGTACTGCTCAACTGGTTGTAGCAAGTCGAGTAAAAGCACCAAAAAATAGCAAACATTTATCGGAATTGTCCATGGCGTCACGAACAGTTACTCATAATACGGCCACCCTAGTTGCAACCGCTAAGAATTGCAATCAACAATTAGAGGACGTCAACGATTTAAGTCTAACTAATTTGTCAGTGCATCAGGCAAAGACCCTTGAAATGGAAATGCAAGTTAAGGTTTTAGAACTCGAGCAAGCCTTAGAGAGCGAACGAATGAAATTAGCTACGTTTCGAAAGAAAAACTACAGAAGTGAATAAAATAATTATAAAGATAATAATTATAAATATAATTTAGGTAAAGTACTTGACTCAATACGTTAATAATACCTATAATAATATGCAAAAACTTGTTTCATTAGTGTATATATAAATAGTTTAAATCTATATGATACCTACATTACTAGCTTATCTTAACTTTTTCTTAAAACTGGATCTTAGTCCTTAAACGAGAAGAGTTAATGTAACATTTGTAAAGACTATTGGCAAAATTAACTCTGTTAACATTGGCAAACAAACATTCTACAATAACAATTGCCGGCTCTGTTTATTTATGAGATATATGCCTGTTGATCAGAAGCGCTCTTCCTCTATGCTTGCGACTTCCCGTACGTTGTTTTCGGTGGTCTGGATTTGATTGGCATACGTAAAAATTCGAAGAGACGCCGGAATTATCTTGGAAAAGGCCATTCATGTCAATTATTGCTTAATCATCCAATTTCGTTTTTGAATTACTTCTTTAGTAAATAAAAAAAATTTGGCACAAGGCTAATAACCTTAGCCGGAAAAACAAATTATTATGGAAAATTTAACAAGCCTCGGGACTTGCTATATAAAACCAAGACCGGATCCCGGCCGTGGTACCGATGATGATAAATAAAAAAAAAGACTGAGTGATGGAAATTTTTATTTGGACCTTTCCAATTTTTTCTACTTCTCAAATGTCAAATATGGTGTCTAGTACACAAATGTCAAATGTGATTGACGTACGACGCCATTTGCAAAAATTATAACATTTTCCTATAGGGTGATTCATTTTGCGCCACCCTATATTTCCGGTCATACAAATATATTATTTTTTACTTATTATTGTGATAACGCTTTATTTTAATTGACAAAAACCTTTGAGACAAGATATGAAAGGACTCATCTACGTAACACAAGGCTTCTCAACCTCTTTCGAACTTCTGCGCTCATCACTGGCAAACTATGGATCCAAATGGACGAGAAAGGTTGTTGATTGCGTGTAAAATAACAAATTATGTGATTATGGTTTAATTTTTCATTTCAATTCAAAATTCATCTAGTAATTTATAAAATGGTGAGATCGAAGATGATGCGATGTATTTTAAAGCCACATATGACAACATCTGTAGAGATGAACCATGTTTCATTTAGAGATCTATGCCAGAATGACAGTGCAACACTTACTCCAGAAATTATTATTATTTATTGGCCTGTAGGAACCCAGAAGTTCGTGACCTCACCGACTCGACTCCGCCATCTTTCCCTGTCCTGTGCACTCTCCTTCCACTCCCGACCATCTGATCCGATCTCCTCAAGGTCAAACCTAACATTATAACCTACCGGTCTCTTTCCCGTTGGTCTACCGTCAAGAATTCTACGCACGGACCTATCGTTGCCCATTCGCGCCACGTGTCCGTCCCATCTTAATCTTCACGACTTGATTACTCTCACTATTGTAGGTTTGGGGTAAAGCTCTTCAGTTCGTGGTTGTGGAGTTTCCTCCATTGCCCAGCCTCCTCGTCATTTACCGCCAAAGATGCCCATTAAAACGTTATTCTCGAATACGCGGAATTTGTTATTTACTCCATAAATATTAGAACATTTCAAAAAACGCGCATAATTTAAAGGCAAAATATCTCATAACGCTGCGCAACTGCTTGGAATTAAGAGAATAGATGTTCGAAAGATCGCCGTCCACAATAACCCGAATTAATCGATTTTCGAGATAACCTTTCTTCCGCTTTCAAAGTTGTTGGGAAAGTCCGTATGAACAAAGCTAATTTAAAAACAATCTGAGTCAGACGTGGTCCCCCGCTTGGTAGAAATCTTGACGTGGTGCGGTGGCTTAAATTACAATGAATCTTTCAGGTTATGCTGACGGAAGCATATACTTCCAGCAGGGCCACCCATGTCAGACAGGGTAGCGAGGAGTAACGCACAAAGATCAACCAGCCCTAATCCATGGTGTGACGCATCACCGTGCCCATTGGATGGTTTGCAGTGAGGGATATGCCGGCTATATTATAACGGCGC
Source organism: Microdon myrmicae (assembly GCA_963931805.1). Taxonomy (NCBI): domain Eukaryota; kingdom Metazoa; phylum Arthropoda; class Insecta; order Diptera; family Syrphidae; genus Microdon; species Microdon myrmicae. The sequence continues at coordinate 7,689,854 of OZ007498.1, forward strand.
CTGTCTGACACCGGGTCGAATCAGAGCAATAAGCAGATCCTACAAATCAAAACGGGGATCAGATATGGCGGACTATTTGAAACCCCGTCTCGTGGGAACAAAAATGAATAATCAATATACACAAAACAATCCCACGAAAAACACGGTAGGCGTAGGTGTGATGAACAGACACTACCATAAGGGAACAAATCATCTAGAATACATTGCAAAAAGAGGACAGGAAAAAGCGGGATAAACCCGTCGGCACGAGGAATGTTCGAACATTATATAAACCAGGCGCGATACAGACGGTCATAGAAAACGCGAAGCAATATAAAATGGACATCGTCGCGCTTCAGGAAGTCCGGCTCCCATATCAAGTAGTCGAAACCAACGCGTTCACACTAGAGTGGAGGTACCGACACACATAACCCCAAACCGGCTTCATCATAAGCAATAAGATTACGCCCTACGTAAAAGATGTGAGATTTGTTAATGACCGGATGTCGGTGCTAAAATACGTGGCGCATGTTACAATTATGTACTCATAAACGTGCACGCCCCATCAGAATCTACTGATGAAGAAACGAAGGACACGTTTTACGAGGCCATAGAGGAAGTCGTTGATGGGATCTCATCATTCGGTGTTCAAATCTTCCGTGGGGACCTCAACGCGAAAACTGGAAAGGAAGATACACGACAACCAACTATAGGTAAAGAAAGACTACACGACGTTTCAAATGATAAAAATGAATTCGAATTATCACATTCGCAGCGCCTGTAGTATCCAGTAGTGAAAACCACGATGTTCAAGCACAAGCAAATTCATAAAGTCACATGGATATCACCCGACGGCGTAACGCGTAACCAAATAGACCACTTCCTCATAGACAAAAGACACCACTCGAATGTCCTTAACGTAAGATCATATAGAGGAGCTGGTTGTGACTCCGATCATCTTCTAGTGATGGGCAAAATTAGGAGTAGGCTCGCAACAAACTTAAACGGGCAGTCATGGAAGACGAGCAAAACGTCGACATTGATAAACTAAAAAGGGCTGAATATCAAAACGGAGTAATGAATAGATTTAACATTCTAGAGAATGGGAGTAGTGAGGAAAAGGAAACCAATAGTGTGGACACTAAATGCGCGTCGATCAGAGACGTAATTAAACAAACAGCCCAAAAGGTATAAGGATTTAAGAAAATAATTAAGTCCCAACCTTGGTTTGACGATGAGTGCAGGGCGAAGATCGAAGAACGTAAACGCCTCAGCGTGATTCACTTAGAAAGATATGGTGAAGTCAACGCAGAAAGATAAGCGACAATTCGGAAAGAGACAATGAAACTTTTCAAACGCAAAAAACGCAAATGGGAGAAGACTCGGATCGAAAAAATCCTAGAAAATGCGAGAGCAAAGAACATAAGAGGTATCTATGCCGGTATAAACTCAATTAGAAATGGTTACCGAGAGAGAGCCAAAATAATTCGAGACGCAAACGACTGTCTGGTCACAAAAAAATTATATATTCACAAGATGAAAGCAGTACTTTGAAAACCTGCTCAATGTGCGCACCCATCAACCACAAATAAACGCACCACACTTACATACAGCCGAGCCTCAGATCCTAGAGCCCTATTTCATCGAAGCTGTAGACGAAATAAATCTATTGAAAAACAACAAGGCTCCCGGAGTCAACTGCATACCGGCAGAGCTTATGAAGCATGGAGGAAAGGCAACCGCTCGAAGATGCACCAACTCATCAAAACAATATGGGATAAGGAAGTCACTCCGGAAGAGTGGAAAATCTCAATAGTCATACCCATTTGCAAAAAAGGCGACAGATCTGACTGCGAAAACTACAGAGGAATATCATTGCTCCCAACCACATACAAATCACTAACAAATGTCATACTGGCGAAAATCACACCATAGGCAGAAGAAATACTGTGAGACTACCAATGCGGATTCCGTAGGAACCGGTCAACGAGCGACCAAATTTTCACAGTAAAGCAATTGCTGGAAAAGAAGTGGGAACGCGGAGAGACGGTTCACCAATTGTTCGTTGACTTCAAAAAAGCCTACAACTCAGTCGCAAGGCAAAGACTTTACCATATCGTAGTTGAACTGGGAGTCCCGAAAATAGATGCCGGGAGTATGTTATCAGAAAGGTACAAGAGGACAAGATGGCCGGATCATCCCTGAACGGGGTCACACAAGTGCTCGCATATGCGGATGACATCGCCGTTCTGGGCGATAATCTAGGAACTGTAAGTAAAAACTTGGCGCAGGGCTAATAACCTTGCCCCGAAAAACGAATTGTTATGGACAATTTAATAAGTCTCGGATATGGACCGGATACCGGTGGAGAGACTTGCTAAATAAGGCCAAGACCGGACCCCGGTTGTAGTGCCGATGATGATGATGATGTAAGTAAAAACTGTGAAATCATCATGCAAGCGGTAGAAGAGCTGGGCCTAGAAATAAATGAAAAAACAAAATACGTGATTACGGCGAGAGCAGGTGGACCTCAGGGAACATATAAACGTCAGAGGCAAGACATTTGAAAAAGTTAAAGAATTTAAATATCTGGGAACAACACTCACGGCCAGTAACGAAATGTCGAAGGATATAAACAAAACACTGCATTCCGGCAAAGCTAGCTGGCACACAGTCAGTAAACTGCTGAAATCCAAACTGCTACCACGTAGCATACAACTCCGTGTCTATAGAACCATAATCATGCCGATTGTTCTATACGGATGCGAAACATGGAGTCTCACAAAACGGGAAGAAAACAAATTCCGCATATTCTAGAATAAAGTTTTAAGGAGTACCTTCGGCGACGGAGTAAAACGGGGGGATCGCCTCTCACCGTGTCTTTTTAACCTTGTGTTCGAGTATGTCATCGGAAAGAAACAGACCAACAACATAGCCGGATCACTCCTGAATGGTGTCACACAAGTGCTCATATATGGGGATGACATCGCCATTTTGGGCGAAAATCTAGAAACTGCAACAATACTCACGGCCAGTGACGAAATGTCGAAGGAAACTACCAAAAGGCTGTTATCACGTAATATAAAGTTCCGTTTTATAAAACCATAATCATGCCGATTGTTCTATACGGATGCGAAACATGGGCTCTCACAAAATGGCATGAAAACAAATTCCGCGTATTCGAGAATAAAGTTTTAAGGGGTATATTTGGCAGCAAATATGATGAAGAGGCAGGACAATGGAGGAAACTCCATAACCATGTAGTGGAAGAGCTATACAGCAAACCTACAATAGTGAGAGTAATGAGACCGCGAAGATTAAGATGGGACGGACATGTGGCTAGATTGGGCAACGATAGGACCGCGCGTAGAATTCTGGACGGAAGGCCAATGGGAAAGATACCGGTAGGACGGCGGCGACGGAGATGGGAGGACAATGTAATGTTTTACCTTGAGGAGATCGGATCAGATGGGCAAGCGTGGAAGGAGAGTACACAGGACAGGGGGCGTTGGCGCAGCCGAGTCAGCGAGGTCATGAACTTCCGGGTTCCTATAGGCCAATAAATAGTACTAATAGCATAGTATAGCCAGATGCGGTAAAAGCTTTGGAGATGTCCAATGTGACCGCTCTTGATTCACTTTGTTTTCCAATTGCTAATGTCCAGACGTCAATTGCAAAGATAAAAAAATCCAGAATCCGCATTGGCGATCATTTAGAAGACCCAGCTGTGAATATATTCTAAGGTCCTACTAAACGAAAAAGAAAAAGTTTGATAACATTTGTATAAACCCACTGTCTCTCTAAGAACGTATTCATACATTACATTCTTCGCGTACTCATATAGCCGTTTCTATTCTCAATCTGCAGCCGGCATAGGCGCTCTTGAATACAGTCCAAATCAATGAAAGCCGCTTCAATCATGCAAGATTTGGAAGTCTGGACATGGTCGTACCCTTTACTTAGGTTTAAAATTCGAGGTGTCGGGACGTCGTAATTCACGTCAGTGGGTGTGGGTATAAAATAACGAAAATATTTGCTTTATGTTGATGGGTTCGGGAAACATCTCTTACTTTTATTCTGTAAGACCGCTTCGAAAATTTGACGCATAGATGTCTCGCAACAACGGATCAGACCGGCTGCTGTGAATTGTCAAAATCGGGGACTTTTTAATCCGTGTTACAAAACTCAAGTTAGTTAAATTTCTCGGACGCATTGTGTGCGGGGAGGAAGTGAAAATATACGAAGGTGAATCACAAATAAACCGTAATTTTACTTTTTTGCTTAGAAACAAGTTGTGAGCTAGATAACCCTGAGCATACCTTTTGTTTGGTTATGAAGAGTAGGGGACCCGGCTTGGCTAGCGTTCGCGTTCGACTTTGTAGTCAGTACAGCCATGAGCGAGCAAGAGGTACAAACGTCTGTTGCGCAACGGATTATTATACAATTTTTAACAAATTAAGGCATTAAACCCTCGGAAATTTCTTCTCGACTGAAGGTACAGTTTGGTGATGATACACTGTGTCGGAATCGTGTGTATATGTGGGCCAGAGAATTTACAAGTGGGCGAGAACGTATCCAACACGAAGGTCATGATCGACGCCCAAGGACCAGTCGTACAGATGACAACATCCATGCCGTTCGAGAGGCAAAAGTCGCATATCGAAACAAAAGACAAGGTATGCCCAATCGAGTTGTCATCCTCCTTCTTCATCCAACGCCTGTCTTTACACCGTTTTTCGTAAACACCGTAAAACGAGCGGCTCTATCTGAAATGTCCAAAACAGTAGCTTTGTCGTCCCAAATGGTTCGACGTTTGAATTGGAGTGCGATTCTAGTCTCATTAGAAAATGGGCAATAGCCTCAAGCAGCTTGAAGTATCGAAAGTACTTCTGCAAACCACCACTCAAACAGCGGCATAAGAAAGCATGCATTGAATTCGCTGAAACACACATCCAACACACTGAAGTGTGGTCCCATATGATATTCAGTGATGAGAAAAAATTTAATCTTGACGGCCCCGAAGGCTTCGAGTACGATTGGCATGATTTCAGGAAATAATAGAAAATTATGTCACGCAGGCCTTTAGGGGGGGGGGGGGGGGGGTATGGTAAGGACAGCTTTCATTGGAAATCTGAAAACAAAAGTTGTTTTTATTTGGACGCCAAAAGGTACCAAAAAGGTTTTGTTTTTTATTACACTTCTCTCGGTAGCGGCGAAGCTATAGCGCCGAGTGCACGCCCCGAGATGCCACTAAATAACTGTTGCATTTCTTTTTGAACAGTTGCAGGTTGTAACGCTCCGAAAACACTCGCGTGTGGAGGGAGTTCCACAGCTTTACCGCTCTGTTACGGAACGAGTTCTGATGCAGGGATGTTTGCGCCGTCGGGAGATGAACCCCAAATTGGTGCGATCCGTCGGATTGTCTTCTGGAGCGCATATAACTCGAATTGCGTAGAACCATACTGTTACGGACCTCGTGTCCATGCCCTCGCCCAACACATTATAAGCCACGAATTTCACCTCTCTACCGGTGAATTGGAAATATCGTCAAGTAGTTAATTTGCATAAACTACTTTATGCAAATTATACTTCGCTCCACGGTCCGCTCAAGTGTTTTCATTCCCACATTTAAATTATATTTAAATTGTTTTTACATACACCATAACAATATCACGAATCTCCGAAAAACAGTTCCCCTGATAATATCTGTAAAACAGACAGAGGTCGGCTACGTGCTTTGGAAGTGATAGTAACTGCAGTCCTAGCGTCAATGCCGAGAACCCGATGAGGCGAATCGCTCGTCTCTGTATGCTCTCAAATAGATCGAGGGTATGGTTAGGAGCAGAACTCCAAACATGAGACCAACATTCGAGTGCGGATCTAATTTGGGATTTATACAGGAGAAGAAGTTGGGCCGGAATAAAATATGTCTTAGTTCTAAAAAGATAACCGTTTTTCTGAGGCGGGCCCGGCGATGTTCGACATGTATTTATGCCACGATACACTCCCGCAGACCGTAATGCCGGGCAATTTCATGTTTTCGCCAGATTCTAGGGCCTGGCCACTCATCATCAACTGTGGAACCGATGGTCCACTTTTCTTTGTGAATGTTCCTTCGTTGCATTGAAGTTAACGAGATTGGCATTTCCCCACTGCAGTACTTTATCCAGCTCCCGATTCAGAGAGTCAATCTGTCTACATCTCAGCTGGTGTGACGTTCGTGCACCAATGGGCTGATCACTCGAAAAAAGAGGAAACAAGCGTACTATCATCCGCAAAACTGAACGCTGTGTTATCCGCTGTCTCCAACAAATCATTTATGTCAAGCAAAAGCAAGTTTGGAACCAAAATAGAACCCTGAAGCACCCCGGAACTAACAGGATACAGATCCGAACACTCGCCATCCACAACAACCCGGATCGATCGATTTTCGAGGAAGCTCCTCGTCCAATTGTAAAACTGCTGGGAGAGTCCATATGAACGAAGTTTGCTCAGCAATGCTCCATGCTAGACACGGTCAGAAGCCTTGGAAATATCCCTCGCCTCACCATGCCCTTTAATCGCAGATGTCCATATATCAGTTATAAGGGTCAAAAGGTCTCCCGCGCACCACCTGCCACGAATTCCGTATTGACGATCATTCAGAAGTCCGTTGCACTCCACATACTTAATTAACTCGGCGTTGATGACATTTTCCATCACCTTAGATAAAATAGACAGTAATGCTATCGGCCGGCAATATTGTGGACATTTCTCCCCACATCTTTGGGATTGGCTGAACTCGAGCGATTTTCCAGCGGGTAGGAAATTTCCTCCGTGCATAAGAAAAGCGAAATGGTTTGTCAAGAACCGGCGACAGTTTTGGAGTACAATTCTTAAGGACTATTGCTGGTATTCCGTCCGGGGCGGTTGCGTTCTTACAGTCCAGTCCACGTAGAATTCGCTGAATAGTACGCGGGCGGAACCTCACATCCCGCATCGAAGACCACACCGGCGCAATCACAGGTGGCTCCAAAAGGACCGGCATCGAGGTTTGAATTTATGGAAAATAAATTCGCGAACACATTAGCTTTATCCTTTGAATCTGTCACTAGTGTCCCGATGCTCGTCACCAACGGAGGAAAAGAGGAGGAAACGAAGTTACTGCTTCTTCGCGGTATCAATCGCCTGGTTGCCCGCGTTTCTGATTCTAACAAAATTCGTTCTGTTAACCTCGACGGGATTGGAGCCCCAACGTTTAAAAGCTCTATTTTTTGCCGCTGTAATCTGCTCGCATTTTTCATCAAACTAAGGTTTATCAGATGAACTTCATTTGATGGAATGCGGAATATAGATCTCCATCCCGAGAAGAATAATCTCTGTAACCGACTCCGCACATTCATCGACATCGGAGTCTCCAAAGCACACCCCCGACCACGGCAAAAATCTCGCAAATCGTCCCAATTGGCAGTCCTGTATCTCCATACATGGCGAAGCCGTCCAGGTCGGTTATTCGCTTGAAATGCAAGTGGTTGCGCGACCGATACCAATCAGTGATCTGAGCTCCCCAGTGGCGCAGCAACTTCCAAGGTATAAATGCACGGCTCGAATGTCAAAAACAGATCGTATAATCACCTCGGGTATCCGCCACTCGCGTAGGTTCCTCCACAAGTTGTCAAATTGCAGCTAACAGCGAACATCCCCCCAGCTTCCCAGCCTCGTCGATTCTGTTAGAATGTACCAACCAGCCGGAATTGTGAACATTAAAATCGCCAAGGACGACAATATTAGAAACCGCGTGGTTGATCTGTACCCAGTTCACGGTACATGAAATATGTTCGAAAAGTGTAGCTGGTCAATCGTCGTTCGAGGAGCGCTGAAGACAAAAAAAAAATTTAACAGAACTCATCAGCAGGACCCTCAACCATATGATGTCCATGTTATTGAGTTCCACCGCCTCCATCCTCTGGCAACCCAGTTCGGAACGCGCGAACACACAGACTCCGCCCTTAAGACGGAATCTCGAATGTAAGTCATATCCTGAGCAACGAATTATGTCGAATCAGTTGACAAATCGACCTGGGTCTCGGTTAGGCCAAAGATATAAGGTTTTGCTGTTTGCAAATATTGGGGACGGCATTTACATTCGTATTGGTCAAATCGATGCCCCTGATGTCGCAAAACACCGTTATCAGTCGAGCGTCGACAGTCTCAAGAACGAGCCCGATTATGCGAAGACGAATTTCTTAAAATTCGGTTACTTAGAATATTTGCATGATGTTACACCCCTAAAAATTAAAATATAAATGTAATTTAGTTTATACATTTATTTGGGGTTTTTCAGAAAATTAATTACCATTCCTGGTAAAAAAGCAATGAAACCCTTTAATGTCCCTGAGTTGGTGTCGGTTGACAATATTTTGTCATTGGTGGTTATAAAAGTTTATTACTCACTCCAAGGCAACTAAAAATTTGCGTTTGAGTCTATAATATTTCACATCACTACATATATATATCGGGTTTTCCAATAGCGACTTGACAACTTTTTTTTTTAAATAAAACGCAAACCATTTGAGATATTTCAAAAACTTTATTATCGGCTTGAAGTACAATCAAAACATTTATGAATATTATAAACCAAGATCCTTACGCAAAATTCGCCATAAAGTGGTCTGGGTGAGGCCCAATTCTTGAGAACGCCGTGGAATTGACTGATTTGGATCGTTTGCTACGGACGCCTGAACGGCAGCGATATTTTCGACACTTCGACCAACCCGTTGTCTCACTGGCACGGCAACATCACACAACGAATACGTAGACTCAAATTTTTGCACTAAACTTGTTATTGCCTGTCTACTAGGGCGAGAATTACGACCGAAAATTGGAGTTAACGCTCTTAAAGTTGCGGTCACCGACTCTAAATTTCGGTAGTAAATTTGTATTATTTGCAGACGTTGTTCATTTGTGTACTTAACCATAATGAAAATGTTGAGTTTACTGAATAAATTGACAGTGACAGTTCGATGATTAGTGAAAGGGTGCGTTCACAAATGAATTCAAAGTTGTCAAGTCCCTATTGGATAACCCGATATATATATATATATATATATATATATATATATATATATATATATATATATATATATATATATATATATATATATATATATATATACAGCGGTTGAGATGATAGTGAAGAGGTTATGATTCGAACCGACGCTATAACGGTTAGAAGCACTAAATGCGGTTGTTATACTCAAGTCACTCAACTGATATGGAATTGCTATGGTATACGGCTCTGATGCTTTTTTTATTTTACCTCTCACAGGAAAGATGAACCTATAATGCTGAGTCAGCGCTCTGAGATGCTATTTTTTTTTCCGACCGGGTTCAGCAGCCAAGCTCCGAAAGATACTCAAGAATTACTCCCAACCATTTCACGAAGCCTATAGGTTAATGGAGTGGTATTTCACTGGGCGGCTGGGCTTTGGAACTACCTTCCTCTCGGTTATTGTGCTGAACTGCACAATAGCAATTCGCCAGTTGAACCTAAGTTGGAACATTCAAACGCAAAACACAACGTTCTTACCAACTCAGCCATTAAGGCGGCTTATTTGCCTATTCGATCTTATTTTCGGTGTTGTTCTTCACTATTTGCTTGTGTACTGTGTGTGTTTATCTGTTAGACACGCCTATAGTATAGAGTGACATGAATTTCAAATTGGAGTTTGTTCAAAAATCAAATATTCCATTTGGAGATCTGTAAGTAATTTTGGTTAATAGTTTTGCATGGCCATGTTCGGGGCGTCTGGCGTCATCCAATCTCAATGAGGGCCCTTATTTCTCTTGCTTGAGTAGTCGATCCCATGTGTAACTTGGAAAGCCAACGATTCCAGAATCCGTAACCTGACAAGAAATTAAGAATTCACATGTCATGCGCCTTGTTGGCCACGTATCATACAATCCATCCAAACAACATTGTGTCGGATCGCCGAAAAATGCTACCGGCGCAATAACAGCATACACAGCAGCTGCTATCTGCACAAGAACTTGCGCATCAGACAACTGCGCATTAGAGAATTGTGCCTCAATATTGAGTCGATTCCCGGGAACATGTCGCAGCGCAATAGTAACACACACGCAAGTTGTTATCTGCACAACTTGCACATCAGACAACTGCGCATTAAAGAATTGTGCTTCAACATTGAGTCGATCCCCGGGAAGTTGCTCGCGGCGCAATAGTAACATACACGTAAGTTGCTATATACACAAAAACTTGCGCATCAGACAACTGTACACAAAAAAAAGGGGGGGTTGACGAGAGGGCCGACTTTAGCGAGACAAGGACAGATGTGTCCTTCATCTTGTCTCTGGCTTCTGGTCATCTTGCGATAACCAGAATCACCCACATCCGTGAGGATGTTGGACTCGGTCTCGCGATATCTGAAAAGAAAAGAAAAAAGGGGGGTATCGAAGGATAGTGTGGACAGTGTTAGTCCAGGTGTTCTCTAACTACTTGTATAGAGGGATGTTGGGAAAGAAATCATACAAGACCGGTAGGTCTTGGGTGCGGTAGTAAACGCAGATCACATCTTTGGCTTCTGATTAACTGCACACAAAGACGATCGCCGAGTGGTATATATGAGGGGATGGAATTTGTAAATCGTGGAGTTCTTCTAAAGTGCTCAAGGATCAATTAGGATTTTTCATTCTTACAGAAATAAATTATTTATATGAGGAAATATTTTTCAGAAGGAAAGTTGTTTTTTCGATCCACTACTTTCTTAATTTCAGGTAATCCAGAACGTTTCCCTCCACAACTAGTAAGGGGCGTTCAACCGGTGTTTTTTATTTTATAGGTACCTCAGAGCACTTCACCCACCTCTTCGAGTAGATTTCATGGGAAGACGTTCCTCTACATTTGGCCTATTTCTTATAGGTATCCTTTTCACTAGCTGGTGCTGGGAAAAGTACAGTCCACTACGCTGTTAAGGTTTTACGGACCCGCTGAGCGCCAACCGTCCGTCTTCAACTAGACCACCAGAAACAAATGGTCCTTCGAGCCGAATAACTAATATCCCTAGAGATATAAGTATAAGAGCATTCCCTTGAAAACCTTAGTAAATTCAACAGAGTTAATTATCAGGGGTATCTACTTTTATTGGATGGTGACACCATCTTTGATTGATCTATGCGAATTCATCTGCTCTTCCCCTCACTCATTTGATTTCATAGGCGAAAATCACGATCCCACTTAGGACAAAGCTTTAAGTGTTGTAGTTGATCAATGCCAGTACTTATCTATTTAGTAGGTTTAGCCAGGATGGACGAAACCAATACTCTATGGGTAATTGTCGGACGTAAATTTAAAAAAATGATAGGTGGTTATAATTACAGCACTTTCAAGTCGTTTTCGATCATCACCTACTCTAATACCAGAACACCCAACACCGTTACACATTGTTAATATCATTAAAACTTTCTTGAAAATATTGAGCTGCGAATCTCCAAACACCATATTCGTTATGTTTTGCTCCTTTGGGAATTTTATTTACTCCAATTTCATTCTCTAAGAGGGTAAAATAAAAAAAAATGCTTTATAAAGAGATCGCTTGAGTTACATTTCTTGATATTCGACTCAACTCATCCAAAGCAGTAGCTATCATTCTGAGTAGTAAACACTCCCAACCTACTTCTAGATATTCACAGAATATCCGAATACAAATAGGAGGTACTACGATTAGACCACAGGACAGGATGACATATCTTGGGGTCATCTATACCCCAAAAATAATTTTCAGCAAACATGTGACCCACATTATTCAAAGGGGCCTCGGTCGGTCTAAGCAACTGCGCAACATCTTGAAGTGGAGTAACAAAGTTGACACCAAAGTTAAGATTCTCTGCTATAAGCAACTAATCCGATCTGGAATATCATACGCCTTTCCCATATGGTCCTGCATCTTCTATCTTCGGTGCAAATGGAAAGACTTTTCGAAAGAAAACTCCTCAGAAGATCCACCAACCACTCTAGAAAGCCTGACGGTCGCCATTACCCGAACCCTCACCTATACGAAGGTGCCTCCATTATCCATATCGACGGGTACTTGCTACAATTAGCATATAAGTACCTCGAAATCATTCCGAACAGCGAGAATCCACTTGTACGGGAGTCTTGCATTCTTGACCTTTCTCTCTCTCGAACTCTTCGGATCAGACCACCACAATTTCTTCTTCAGTACCCAACAGCATTCTCCTCTATAATAATGGGTTTTCCAATAGGGACTTAACAACTTTTTTTCGGTAGTAAATTTTTATGATTTGCAGACGTTGTTCGTTTGTGTACTTAACCATGATGAAAATGTTGAGTTTACTGAATAAATTGACAGTGACAGTTCGATGATTAGTAAAAGGGTGCGTTCACAAATTAAATTCAAAGTTGTCAAGTCCCTATTGGAAAACCCGATAGAGGATTCCTGGACCCATCCCATAGGGTCTACTGCTGACACACTACAAACACGCACGCACAGTACAAGACAGCACAAACACACACACACACACACACACACCGACCGAAGCGCAGATTATCAGACGCCGAAGACGTCATCTGCGTTTACTACCGCGCTCAAGACCCACCGGTCTTGTGCGATTTCTTTCCCACCACCCCCCCACCCAAGTAGTTAGAAAACACTTCAACTAACCCAGTCCACACTATCCTTAGATACCTTGTGGCGGTTCTACGAACCACACAAACCACTATACGTCGAGATGTCGTCGTTCCACCAAGGAACCTATATCCAAACTACACGTGCCCACAGACACGTGTCCTCAAAAGTCCTCCTTTCCACCTGAAATAAAAGGTAACATTCATCCTGGAGTCAACAGCCCCACGTATCCACAGATGCATGGGCCACAAGTCCGACCAATTTTCCTACGCCTGCACGCCGATCGAAGGACATGGCCCAGCATAGAAATTGTGTATCGATCCATCAACTGGATATACACAAACGGTTGGCACAGCTGCGCCAGATGTTGACAAACATCACATCTCCAGCGCTAAGCGAATTGGCGGAAAACCGATCCGTCGACAAAACCTTTGTCCCTGCCGCAATGTACTTCGCCTAAACAAAGGCCATTGCGGAGCAACAGCAATAAACGAAAATGTTGTTCCCATAGGGCAAAGTAAACATTATCCCACGATCGCCTAATGTAAATCACACATTCGATTGTGTGCATAACCGATCCATTAGAGGTGTGAAATTCTGATCACAGAATGATTCACAGCAACCAGGCAATAACCTCCGCGTCTGTATGTGTGAGCACGATCGTCCCTGGTGGAGAGATTCTCGATTGAGAGAAAGTCACCACCAACGAAAGGGAAAAGAAACTATGGGATGAAGGGAATCATCCCCAGGGAAGACACCACAGTCCAGTTAGAGAACCCCGACGAGGAGGTAATCCGCGTAGCGCAGTATAGTCGAGATAGAACACATAAAACGAAAATGTCCACATAGAGAACTCGACGAGGGGTGATCTGCGCCGCGTGTTAGGTAAATCAGTGACGTCATAGACAAGGATGAGGAACATGAGGTCATTGATGCATTTAAATAAAAAAACGCTATCCATTTATGAGCTCGGATAACCCCCAGAACGACAATGCAATTAATTGCACATTTCGGCATAACCATTAAACCACGAAAAGTAATTAATTGATATTTCAGAGCAATTGACAAATCACATAAAAACAATTAATTGCATATTCCGGAACGATTAACAAATCACGGAAAAGCAATTAATTGCATATTTCGGCACGATTAATAAGTTGCAAAAAAAGTAATTGCAAAAAATTAATTGGGTCAGTTCGCAATTGCGGATATTGAACTGTGGCGCAAATCGATGAAGAAATATCGGCTGACGCTGCAGTACAAAGCAATTGCAAATTGAAGTTAAAATGCGGAAATTAGGTCACTGCGAAATGTAATTGCATTATCGTCATCGGGAGGCGTTGACCCCAAGGTAACAAGCAGGGGTAAAAGAAAAATAGCGAGGAGAAGTAATGAAGATAGCAAACGAAAATGTTGTTTGTGGAAGCGGTTAGAAATAGGAGTTCGGAAGTGCAGTGGAGTTCGGGAAAGTCGTTAGAGATCGAAGTAATTAAGATAGCAAACGAAAAGGTTGTTTTTTTTTTGGAAGCGGTCGGAATAAGAAGTGAGAAAGTGCTATTGAGTTCGGGAGAGTAGTTAGAGATCAAGGAAGATTGTGGTTAAGATTAAATGAACAGGGAAGTGGATGTAAAAAAATGAACCCAGTTGAAAAGTCGTGATAGAAGTAAGGAAGAATAGTGATAAACGTCGCAGCGATAGGAAGTGCTGCAGAAAAATCAAAACAAATGTATCAAAAGCGATAAGTAACAGAAGTACTTGCAATAACAAAAAAAAAAAAATCAAAATAAATTAATCGAAAACATTAAGTAATAGAAATAAATGTAAAGACAACAAAAAGAAGAACAAACAGTCAATGTAAGTAATGGTAATAAATTTTGTATAAAAGTACCGAGTAACACAAATTGTAACTTCTGAGACGAACTCAATGTAACTATAGATTAAGTGATACAATATCGTACTGTATGAAATAGAATGTAATGAACCAAGAAAAAAAATAAAGGAGTTTAATAAAGGGAGTAAATGAAAAGAGAAGTTGTGCAAATCTGTTTTTTTTTTCTTTTTTTGTGGTGAAAATCCCAGTGCGGACAAATAAACCCCAAAATCATAAGTCGCGCGAATAACCGATAAAGAAACCGCCTTCCCGAAGTTTAAACCTTTCAAAAGTACGCGAGTAACTAAAGTCATTGACCGAACTGCCACCGAAAGCAAACATCATAAACCTAGTACTCGACGTTCAACCTACAGCAATTCAACGCGCGCAGGCCCGTGATCCTCACTAAGGACACCCCAGATTTTGTTTAAAAATTAAGTACCTTGTGCTCCCTAGATTTTGTTTAACGATTAACAACCTTGTGCTCCGGAATAATTAAGTTAAGTGACAGACTATATATAATTTAACAAACGAAAAAGTAAAGAAATAAAGGAAAACAATAAACAATTCTTAAAAACCAATTGCACCGTGTTTGATTTGTGGCAGTGTCTCTTCGCTCCGTTGTGTTTACCTGTGAACAGTGTTCGACGGAACACTTCAGAGATTTCGGCCAAAAGACAAAATCCGCCAAAACCGTAGAATTTGTTTAAATTAAATTACCAGTGTCAAATTAAAAACATACACTAGATAGTTTTACTCGATGAAGCTGAAGGTGAACAAGCTGGATATGGATAAACAACTTCCACTTAAAAATAACTTGAAAACTAAATATAGTTTGAAATCCGAAGGTTGTTGACATATAAATAAAGACTTTTGATAGATATTGTAATTTAAAAGCAAGAAATAAATGTGTTTATATTTAAAAATAATACGAGTTGAATCTAAGCAATGCCGTTTTTTCCACAACGATTTAAAATGCAAATTTTGAGCCCACAAAAACAACGACCACGCACAATCACCATCCGAATTAATCAGTAAAAACAATAATTCAAAAATATTTGGACAATCATAATGTTATTAAACAAGTTTTCTTTATTAAATCCCTTAAGTTCACCTGTTGTCAAAATGTTGTGCTGTATTCCGAGCAAAAGACTATATTCTCATACAATCATTAGAAGTGGGAAAAATAACTTTAGAATGTGTGCGCCGAATAACTGACTCTTCAATGAGTGGGGACGCTTCTCATCCAATTTATTTAAATAAAAGTCAAATTTAAGCAGTGACGATGTTTTACTACCTCTGCATAAACATTGGGGTTGTCAGATATGTACATTATCTCATTCGTTGCAGTGGCACTTGTTGATAAGCCAGATGTTATTCAACGAAATTGAGTGTAGTGTTTTATTTCTCCGCCCTCGTTATCAACAAAGGCATATAACTAAAGCAAATTTCACTCTCTGAAAGGTGTGAACTTTGTTTTAAATTAGTTGATCGTTATAATAAATGTTTTAGACTTAGCACGGTGTGTCAAAACTCCTCTCATTCATATAGTTCGGATTTCAATTTATTTTTTACTTCCCTTTTTGTTTTTTATTGTATTTCGTAATCAAACATAATGTGTGCGGTGAAAATCACCGCATCATATCAATTGCTCGCTGTTGGTTAACCAAGAAACAGCAATGCCGCCCAGCCGCCTTGATAGCATCTATCGCCGACTCCTGATAACAAAATTCTTTGAAAAAGGTTGGGGAACACCAGACAACTTACAAAGGTAACATAATTCTGAACAAAATATTCACCCTTAAGTCATTATCAATTTAATCCACTAAATAATTGCCGTCCTAATCGATTTTCTCAATAACAAGACGTGACTTACGGCTTGCGGAAAGGCTCTTTGAAATACTAGCGTTGTCTTTGTTGTTGTTGTTGTATAACATAGGCACCTTTTCAAACGTATCATTATTTTTAGGTTATTTGAATTTAGAAAGATTATATCACAACGAGAAAAATGTTACAAATTGGTTCCCACAGAGTATCCAGTGAAAATAACAAAAACGGATGTTCAATCGGATTGCACGTTGTTGGAAGGTAATTTTGTTACTCCACTTGACTTTTATCTTCCTGGACTTGTTCCGAAGGCATCGCAACAAGCATATTTTCAAGCTTTGATACCGAATAACTGGGTAAATGCAAAACATAAGCCCATGTGTATTCACTTAGCCGGCACTGGAGATCATGTATATTTGATTTATTTTAATGAATGTAAATAACAGTCATTTATCGCTGTCGTTCTTTCAGTACTTCTGGAGACGAAAGACTTTTGTCGCTAAACCTTTATTGAAGGAAGCCAACCTAGGAAGCATAATTCTTGAAAATCCATTTTATGGACTACGAAAACCGGATGACCAAGTGTAAGCTCATTTTGCGTATGTAAGATATTGCGTTAAGCACAATTCGTTGACGTATAGACGGTCAAATTTACATAACGTATCTGACATTTTTGTTATGGGAGGATGCTTAGTACTTGAATGTTTGGTGCTATTACATTGGTGTGAAAGGAATGGATTCGGGCCCCTTGGAGTTACAGGATTATCTATGGGTGGCCATGTAAAAACAAGTACTTCGATTTGTAAAATTGAATTAAACACGCACATTTTCAGATGGCTTCACTTGCTGCAACCAACTGGCCCAAGCCCCTTGTCTTAGTCCCCTGTTTGTCATGGTCAACAGCGGCGGCTGTATTTACAACAGTACGTAACATTTGTTTTTATTAATGCACTTATTTGATTTGTTTGCTAATCTTAGGGAGTTATGAGCCATTCTATAAATTGGGACTTTCTGGAAACCCAGTACTTTTCCGATGGACAATACCGTGAGCGTCTTTTTAAAATGGTGACGGTTATCGATGAAGCCTTCGTGGCTGGGCAAAAATTCGTTAAGGAGTTCAGCCAATCCATGCACGAGCTTAAACAGGATATACAAGACTTACAAATACACCAAGATGCTGCCCCCAAAGACAGTGTGACAAATTCATCTTTCGTTGCTACTCAAAATCAAAATCATAGAGTAAACAAATTGGATACCACAAAAAGCAGCGAATTAAAAGACACAGACAAAACTGGAACTCTTGCTTCAAACCACAAACCTTCGGAAGAGACAACTCAAAAAGATTCTACTCTTACGAAATTGATGAGTTATATTTTGCCAAGAACAAATGGAAGTGAAAACGAGAAAATCGACATAACAAAGGTTAATTGGTGGGAACGAGAAGCACTACAATTTATGCGTGGCATGATGGATGAATGTACGCATCTCAAGAACTTTTCTATTCCTTACGATACATCCTTAATAATAGCCGTTTGTGCTAAGGATGACGCGTACGTCCCTCGAGAGGGTTGCACTAGTTTGGAGGATATTTGGCCCGGAGTAGAAGTGAGGTACCTGGACGCAGGTCATGTGAGCGCATATGTCTTGCACCAAAAATTATTTCGGTAATATTTCTTGAGTTATTTTTGAATAGTAATGTCGAAGTACATTAGCTGTTTCCAGGTCCACCATTGTAGAAGCTTTTGAAAGGGCGAAAAGAAAAGTAGAAGCAACTAACAAACAATTTAAGTTAAGCGATGATTTAAAACCAACTGTGACTTACGAGGAATTGTGTCGAAGGCACAAAAGAAGACTACCCTCTGAACGTTTATGAACAAACTGTTATTATCTGCTTCAAATTCTAACAGGTGAAATATGGCAATAAGGGAACAAAAACAGTAGTCAATTGATTCCAAAAATGTATATATTTTTGAAATATTTTAGAATAAAATTTTTTGCAGATTTTTTGCGAATTCTTCGCGATATATTATTTTTCTAACAGAAGCACACAGATGCCGATGTTCTGAATTGTACACCGTATTTAATTAAT
This sequence comes from Microdon myrmicae, assembly GCA_963931805.1. Taxonomy (NCBI): domain Eukaryota; kingdom Metazoa; phylum Arthropoda; class Insecta; order Diptera; family Syrphidae; genus Microdon; species Microdon myrmicae. The sequence continues at coordinate 7,708,263 of OZ007498.1, forward strand.
TGACCGCCTTCGACCTTATTCGGTATCCTTTTTATCCGTTTCCGAGTCAATATCCCGCTTGATTCCTGAAAACAAAGTAAAATAAGTTTCAAAGAACAAAAAGTATGTATATACACAATACCGTCAATTGATTGTGGAGCACATATGGTAGGAACGCCTGTTGCCATTATGGGGGTGCCACCTTGTTGTAATTGAGAAGAGGCATACGCCGTGTGATGAGCGTCATGTGGGCCGTGTACTTGTCCCGGAGCAGAAGAATGGTCTTGGTAGTGAAGAGGAGGTCCATGCGGTGGGCGTGTATTTATGTAATGTGAAGGAGGCGGCGGACCATATTGTTGATGATAGGGGTAAGGCGGATATTGACCGTATGGTTGTGGTGGATGACCAGTGTATTGCGGTGGATAATAAGGTGACCGGGATGGGCCTGATGGCGGAGCGTAGCTTCCATATGCGGAGTGAGATATTCCAGGATGCGTTGGCATACCTTGATGAGAAGAAATATGTGGAGGTAAATGATGTGGCGTCGGCACATGGTGTCCCTGTATTGTAGGAGTTTGTTGCACGGGTGCTTGTACAGGTGGGCATGATTCCGTATTTATAGACGTTGTATTTAAAGGATTTGGTATGTGCGCATTTGTGGGGTGCGACTGTTGGGGCAAAGATGGACCCTGTTGCACAGCCGAATTTTGTTGCGGTATCTGTGGATTGGCAGGAGCTGGTCGCGGATTTTGGGGAACGTTTGAACTCAAATTCGAATTAGTGTTGTTGTCACAGCTCGAATCTTTAGGTGCGGGCATTTGTGGTTGCGGAAATATTTGTGTTTCTATTGGCTTTTCCCAGACTTCACCCTTTCGCGGGGGTCCTACTTTCTTAATAAATTCTGGAGGTGGGTCCTTGGCTACAGGAAATTTCGGTTTATCTTGTTTAACAATAGAGAACGATGACTTATTTGTATGTTCTACATCCATAGGCTACAAAACAAACAATATGAATTACTTTATAATTTCTAGCAATATGTCAGTATCATAAAACCTCAGCTTCTAATTTATTGTTCTCTACGTGTCCGTGTCCTGGCTTAATACCAGGGGGTGTGTTTCCGGGGTGAGCCACAGGTGAATGCTTTGCTTCCTCGTAGCGCACTGGAAATTTGTTCACTTGTTGGTTTGATGATTCATCGACACATTTTTGTCTTTCTTTTCGCATTTCCTCGTACATTTTTTGAACCATTTTCTGGAACGTTTCTTCATCAACGGCTGGTCTACAATGCTACATAATGAAGGTAAGCATATGGTGTTCCGAATATCTAAACTAGATAAAGTTATGTTATACCTTTTTCAACTCTTCTTGAAAAGTTTCACTGGATTCTATCATTTTTCTTTTCTTTGTTTCAAATTTTTCTTCCATCTGTTGTAATTCAGCTTCAAGCTTAGTTTGATGCATTGTCAACGAACTGACTTGTTTTTTTAAAACTTGCATCCTATGGGTTGTTACAACTGATCGGACGTCGGGTACAACGGCATCCGAAAATATTTCATTGATAAGTCGGTGGTTTCTAAGAAAGCGGGCATAAGCTACATGCTTGAAAGAGTAGCCGTCATCCTGATCTGTAAATGGAGTATTAAAGAAGAATTTCATCAGGATTTACATACCATCTTCGTCTTCTGCAGGCTGAATGTCGATTCGTCGTTCCTGTTGTCCTTTTCCAGTAGTACGAGAAGGCGTTTCATGAAGATCATTATCTGCATTTGCTTTTTTTGGAATACATTTACATTAATTTAGGTTTCATAGTAGTAATTTAAAGATACATTTTTATGTCATGAAATATCATATATCAGCAATTACCGGATTTTACTTTATTTTTTGCAGCTACGAAGGCCAAATATGAAGGTGAATTGTGATATACTTTTAGAGATTTTTCATATTCTACCTAAAAGGGAAAAAAAAATATTTAGTTACTTAACAGCGAAACAAAAAAAAAGTGAAATATGCACATTTTTAATATAGTTTTTTTTGTATTGTAGCATGATGTACACATACAATATCATGTATTGAATATTGAAAATATAATGCGCATGACTTAAATTTATAATTTACGTGACTGTACCTTTTCCGCCTCATACTCGTCAATAAATTCCTGTTTTTCTTGGTCTGTTGCATTCCTCCACATAGCACCAATTTTTTTTCCAAGTTCCCAAAGCTTGAGTTCGGGGTTGGAAGACTTCGCTACATCCCATACCTTTTTTGAATATCGCATGTATGGCAATATCGGTTTCTCTGGTGGTTTTGGAGGTTTTGGTGTACGCGAATCATTTTGTGTTTTCTTGTTAAATGAAAGTGATTTAAAAAAGAATATATACGTTAGAGTACATTAACTTAATCAAAAAGTGTTTAAAAATATGAAAATTATGGTAAAACCTGAAAACCCAATAAGTAAAGTCTGGATATCTTAATTGTTCTCCTTAGTGCACTAAACAGGCACCATACTTGAGGTTCGATACTAATACTAGCGCACAAACAAAATGTTTGGATTTAGGTCATTGTACAAGGTGTGCAGAAGGAAAGGAATTGAGGTAGGATGTGCCGATGCATATAGGCCTCGAGTATCTTTAGATTGTAACAAAGTACGATTACTCTTGCGAACGAGGCAATATCTTCGCTCATCATCATCATCGGCACTACAACCGGGATCCGGTCTTGGCCTCATTTAGCAAGTCCTGAGGCTTGTTAAATTCTCCATAATGATTTGTTTTTTCCGGGCAAGGTCATTAGTCTTGCGCCAATCTTCGCTCATACCTCTATTTATTATTATCAATTCATCGGGATATCGTAAGAAAACGCCAAATATGAATAATCAATCGAATCTCTATATACTCATGCCAGAATGCATATGTTATGTACGCTGCCGAGATGGAATGTGCGTATGATATTACGTGCGGAAAAATCGCCTATCCGACTGTATCTGTTGCATCCCACAAACATTATTACTCTCAAATAATTTCGTATAATTGTGGAATGGAAATGACGGAGGGGAATTTGAGAAAAAACTTATAGTTCACAGTTACATCGGGACAATGGAGACAAGCTGAATTTTGCTTAGCCCCATAACTGACAGTCAAATCAAAGCAGGACACTCTTGATAAAGTGAGCAAAAGAATAAAAGAGAGTCAGTCATGAAAAGTTTATTATTATTATTATTATTTATTGGCCTGCAGGAACCCGGAAGTTCATGACCTCACTGACTCGACTCCGCCATCGTCTCCTGTCCTATGCACTCTCCTTCCGCGCTTGACCATCTTATCCGATCTCATCAAGGTCCAACCTAACATTGTCCTCCCATATCCGCAAAGGTTCATCCGTTGTTCAGCCAACACAAAAGGACGACATCGATCAATTGTCACAGAACATGCCTCACACCAAGTGAAAATATAAAACACCAACACAAGTAAAAATAGATAACACACTATTTCTTTGTTTAGTTTTATTTTTATTTTAAAAGGAAAAAAACGCTATTATTGTGATACTAGTTTGAATCCATGGATTATTGTTCCGTTTCATTTACTTATTGGACACTAACATTTTACACACACAACACTGATTGTAAGGATTTGGGGTGCAACACGAACACGACTCAGAAATATATATGCGCGTCTCCGCAGTGACAGAGAGCGGGAGTGACGCGTGACCATGGGGGTCAGTGGATGGAAAACGACTCAACGATATTCAATCGTTTGTGGTGAAGATCGTTGGTAGTACACATGTATGTGTGTATATGGGTTCTTTCATGGACACACCATGACAACGAATTTGAAACACCAAGAAGGGGCATAATGTGCATCCATGAGAAGTGAATTCGGCTAAGCAAACATGCCGAATCTCATTGGATGCTAATTGGGTCTGTGTTTGCTTATACTGCTGCTGATGAGAAGCAGATCTCGAAATATGAAAAGACAAAGGAAACGTTTGGGTCTTTGTCTGAGATGTGCATTGCTGCTAAATAAATAGGCGGCAACGCAATGTGGAAATGTGCTAATGGGTTTTAGCTAGATTACCGTGAATTGGTGTTTATTGCATCGCTGCCAAGGGTAAGTATACCATACCTATTTGCATTTAGTTATGCCATAGGATTTAATTGGTGCCAAGAGACGCGGTATGCGTATATTTGTTTTGGTCCCTTGGGTGTAGGTCGCCAGCCAATGTGTATGTATGGTGATTTATGATACACTTGGTGAGGACGGGAAATAGGCGATGCAATGTGTATGGTCCCCGTCATGATGGTTACATTGTATGCAAACCAAATCATCTAGTTTTCAGGAATTCGGTTAGGGGGATTTGCTTGGCACTGAAGGTGCCGAATTGGTTTGAGATCCCTGATAAGGTAAGAAAGAAATCTTACAGTAATTGTATGCGAAGAGGTGCATGAAAGGTGTTTTCTTTTCCAGGGACTTTTAGGTTATATAAATTTGATTGCTTTAATGCGTGTAGCATTGAAGGTGCCAATGCGATTGCATTAGTGAAAGCTTATGCAGACTGGGTTGTAGGGATGGGGGTTCTTTAGGTAAGTAGTCAGTGGGGTTTGGCAGAACCGCCACAGGTCTACCGTCAAGAATTCTAGGCACGCTCCTATCGTTGTCCATTCGCGCTACATGTCCGGCCCATCTTAATCTTAGCGAATTGATTACTCTCACTATTGTAGGTTTACGGTATAGCTCTTCCAATTTGTGGTTATGGAGTTTCCTCCATTGTCCTGCCTCCTCGTCATATTTGCCGCCAAAGGTACTCCTTAAAACTTTATTCTCGAACATGCGGAATTTGTTTTCTTCCCATTTTGTGAGACCCCATGTTTCGCATCCGTATAGAACAATCGGCATGATTATGGATCTATAGACACGGAGTTTTATGCTACGTGATAGCTTTCCACAAAACGGGAAGAAAACACATTCCGCGTAATCGAGAATAAAGTTTTAAGGAGTATCTTTGGAGGTAAATATGACGAGAAGGCAGGACAATGGAGGAAACTCCACAACCACGAATTGGAAGAGCTATACTGCAAACCTACAATAGTGAGAGTAATCAAGTCGCGAAGATTAAGATGGGTCGGACACGCGGCGCGAATGGGCAACGATAGGACCGTGCATAGAATTGTTGACGGCCAACGGAAAGAGACCGACAGGGCGGCCGCGACGGAGATGGGAGGACAATGTTAGGTTGGACCTCGAGGAGATCGGATCGGATGGTCGAACGTGGAAGGAGAACGCACGGGACAGGGAACAATGGCGGAGTCGAGTCGGTGAGGTCATGAACTTTCGGGTTCCTACAGTCAATAAATAATAAATAATAATAACAACTTCTTTGAAAGAGGGCTCTGGGATATGAGGCTTGGCTGTATGTACGCTTGGTGCATTTACCTGTGGTTGATGGGTTCGTACATTGAGCAGGTTTTCAAAGTACTGCTTCCATCTTGTCACGATATTGTTTGTTTCTGTGACCAGACAGCCGTTTGCGTCTCGGATTATTTTGGCACTCCCTCGGTAGCCATTTCTAATTGAATTTATGCCGGCATACAAGTTTATTAAAGTAAATATTTTTATCCCACTTTTGGGGACTCAACCAGAATTTATAGAAGGGATAAAGATGGCAACGAAAGACTAAAGACGACAACATAGCTTCCAACCTAGAAAGGATAAATGAAACATGCTAGAAGCGAGCGATTTCATAGTTAGCGAATGGCGACAAAAGAATAAGATGTGAGGATTAGCCATAGGCGTCGCGAAAGCCGAGATAATCGTCCGACTGATTGAACATGATCCAGCAGACAATTGGATGAAAATCACCAACGACAAGGAGAACCAGGTTATCACATCTGACACAGGACTCCTCAATACTGCAGGAAAGACCGAAGACAAGGATCGCAGCCAAGAATTTCAATACAGTGCAACGCTAACAAACCGCGAAAGAGAACTTCATATGCGCGAAATGGAACTAATGCAGCGTGAAATCGAACTCGCCCAACTTGAAATGTTGTGATGCTGTGACAGGAAGAGCACTTGGCCGCAGACGAATCACGAGCACAAGAGACGCGTAAAAAACGAGGCGAAACAAGCGCTTTATTTTCCCCGCAATCAAACATGAGCGATGATTAAGATGATTGCTGAATTAGTAAGTGAATTCGACGGTACGCCTGATAATTTCCATGTGTGGGAAAGGCAGATCAAGTACATGAAGGTGACGTATGAGCTAGCGGATGGCATGACAAAAATGTTGGTCGGAATGAAACTCAGGAAGAAAGCATTAGAGTGCTTGCATTCAAAAGTTGGGTCAGATGTATCGTCCGAAGCAAACCAGGATTGACACGCAAGAAATTTGAAGCACGAATATGGAAGAAAGATGAAACCTTCCGAGAATACACACACGATAAGATTGTGATAGGTAACCGTCTGCCGATCAATAACGGCGATATGATAGATTATCTTATCGAGGGTAACTCTGACAAATTGTTATGCAATCAAGCTCGCATGCTGTGATTTCCTACGAAGGAATTCTTTATCGACGCATTTGATAGATAACCTTGCGGGAACAGTCGTCAGCAAACGCGATTAATAAAAAGGATGAAACGTCACATAAGAAACCCAATGCAAGAGGCGAGAAGAACAAAGCCACCGGCAACGAAGAAAGGACATATCGTAAAAGCTGCTTCAATTGCGGGGCAAGAGGTCCCTCGATAGAGCTAGGCCCAAAATGTTTCCATTGCAACAAAATATCGACAGAAAAAAGAGGCCTGCATTGTATCACACACTCCACGGAAGAAGTATATGAAGATGGTAACGATTCATGGCAAGAATATCAACGCACTCATCGACTCCAAGAACAATCTAACTCTCATGAGCGGAAACGAGTACGAGAGAATTGGATCCCTACCGCTTCAGCTAACCGAATACAGTTCTCAGGAATAGGCTCACATGCTGATAAGGCGCTAAGAGAATTCCAAACGGAAGTCACGATAGACGGGCATTGTATTTCGACTCCCATACGCGTTGCTCAGATACTATTTATCAGCAAAAATTATTGATCGGAACTGACTGCTTGGAACCAAGGAGCTTCCACGCAAAGAACGGTACAATTTACATTAATCCTGATGACGATGCTGAAGAATTACCAGAGATTTTGCTAATCAGCGTGGTAGGAGAAGAGAATCATGTTAATCTTTCTAACATTGAAAACGAGAATACGAGGGAAAAAATAATGACGTGTATAGATAATTACAGGCCCAACAAGACGTTGGAGAGAACAGTGCGTATGAGACTCTTATTAAAAGACAGCGAATCAGTATATCAAAAGGCTAGGCGGCTTGCGCAAAACGAAAGGCACATAGAAAACAATCCATAGCGGAATGGTAGAACCAAGGCATCATTCGACCCCCATCATCTGAATATGCCAGCCCAACTGTGTTAGTCAAGAAAAAAGACGGAACACACCGATTGTGCGTTGACTATCAACTTCTGAATAAAATCACAACCGGGATCCGGTCTTGGCCTTATTTAGCAAGTCTCGAGGCTTGTTAAATTTTCCATAATAATTTGTTTTTACGGGCAAGGTTATTAGCCTTGCGCCACGGGAGACAGATATCCCCTGCCGATAATCGAAGACCAACTGGATAAACTGCATGACGCGAAGATCTTCAGTACACTCAACTTAAAGAATGGTTTCTTTCACGTGCCAGTCGATGCCAAAAGTATTAAATATGCCGTATTTTTTGTCCGAGCGGACAATTTAAGTTCCTGTGTGCCCCTTTTAGCCTGTGTAATTCACCATCACTTTTCCAGCGATATATAAATCCCATATTTGTTGTCGTTATATAGATTTACGATTATAGTTGTAAAGGAATTGCTATCCTAAATCTCTTAAGTACTAGTTGTAAAATATACCATAAATGTAATTATCTACCAAATAAAAATTGAATTGAAAAATCCCATATTTTGAGACGCCATTCGGGACCAGCATATGTTAACGTACAAGGATGATGTGATTGTTTTTTCCAACCATCGCGACGACGGCCTGAAAAGACTGAAAGACATATTTGAGACGGCAAGGAGGGCTGCGCTGAGTATCACCCGAAAGAAATGTTGCTTCCTGACAAGACGTATCGAATTCTTGGGCCACATTACCGAAGACGAAACCGTCCAACCGACGGGGCGGAAAACTGAAGCTTTTAGACGCTTCCGAGCCTAAGATTATCCGACAAGTGCTACCTTTTTTGAGACTGACGGGATACTTCAGAAAATTCATTTCCCTAACGCTGTAGTGAAGACTGCTGTAACAAAACAGCCAGAAGTCTTCAGCAGTCTCTTCACAACCTGTCTTCAAACAGGACAAATTCCTATACGATGGAAAAAACAGCGGCTTGTGCTTATACCAAAAGGAGTCAACAATCCCAAGGCGCCGTTGTCTTATCGCCCGTTGTGCATGTTGGACACAACAGGAAATCTGCTTGAGCGAATAATTGCCACTCGCCTGGAACAATTCACTGAGGGGACATCGGGGCTCTCTGAATCGCAGTATGGGTTCCGGAAAGGTAGATCAACCGCAATGCGATAGCTGGAGCGCGATGGGTAGGTGGTTCAAAAAAAATATTGCACGGTGGTGACGCTAGATGTTAAAAATGCGTTTAACTCGGTGAATTGGAATTGGATTCTAGAAGCGTTGCGCGATCTACAAGTCTCACCCTACTTGGTGCGTATACTAGCAAACTATCTCTCGGATAGAAGACTGCTGTATGATACAGATGAGGGACCACAGGAATATAAAATAACAGCAGGTGTACCTCAGGGATCTATATTAGGTCCGCTGATATGGAATAAAATGTATGATGATGTGCTCAGGGTCAATGTACCGGAGGGGGTTCGAATCATTGGGTACGCAGATGATTTGGCAATAGTGGCCGTAGCTAAACATCTAGATGAACTGGAGAATATTTGCTCGCAAGCATTCCAGAGCATTAAATGCTGGCTAGATATGGCCGGACTGAAACTAGCTGGACATAAGACGGAGGCAGTTTTAATAAGCAATCGCAAAAAAGTTGAACACCTTGATTTGGAAATAGAAGGTCAAATAATCAGATCCAGTCCCTATATTAAATATCTTGGTGTTATACTCGACAACAGGCTGAGCTTCAACAAACACCTAAGGAAAACGAGTGAAAAACGGCAAGAGTATGCAATGTTTTAGCGAGACTGCTACCCAATGTTGGAGGACCCCGGCCTCACATAAGGAAACCCATAACCAGTATCAACACCTCCATTATAATGTATGGAGCTCACGTATGGGCAGGCGCCGCACAGTATAAGTCATACGTGAGGGGAGTGAACTCAGCACATATGCTCGCATCACTAAGAGTATGGTGTGCATTCCGACCGGTATCCGAAGATGATATAAATATTTTCGGCGGGACGACACCACGTGACATCGCAGCTAAAGAAAACGCTGGATTGCATAAGGTCTCCCAAGAGAATCGTCGGAGAATGCGGCCAAAATTAGAGCACTCAAGCCCAAGAAAATGCCAACGAAGATGGGATTCTTCCACCAAAGCAAGATGGACCCACACCATGATAACTGATATAGAAAAATGGGTAAAAAGAAAACATGGCGTGCTGAATTACCCCTTGACTCAACTAATATCAAGACATGGATGCTTTCGGCAATACTTGCACAAGTATAAGCATGTGAATCACCCATACTGCTTGTATTGCGAAGGCAAAATAGAAAATACGGAACACGTACTCACAGAGTGCGTGAGATTCGATACCGCACGAACGATTTTGCAGAGATGTATGAGACGGACAGTTACTCCGGCAGGAGTAATAGAATACATGCTGAGTTCAAAACAGGCATGGTCCGTAACAAATGGTATTCTCGGTGAAATGATGCAGCAGTTGCGACTTGAAGAGCGGAGTAACAGGTAAACTCCGCCCCGCCCCGCAATGTAATATCTAAAAGAAGGTTCCGCGGGGATCAACGGGAATATGAGCCTAGCGGGAGGTGGTTTTAGTCGGTAAAAACCCGGCATGTCGCTAGATCGGTCCAGAGGTATCTTTTGAAGATATCCACCTTCCTACCGAAACCGAAAAAAAAATAAAAAACCCATTGCTCGGTCAGAGCAAAGTTGTCGCACTGTATATCTCAAAAGCGTTCGATATTCAGTCCTATTGCAGAATATGCTTTATAATGAAGGTGACACAGACATTCAGTGGATAAGTACTACCTTTTTGCCTGCTCAATTCAAGTATGTTGGCCAATCTGACTAACATCACTTAATGGTGGCGTTATTTAGGACACCGTACCTGTGTCCTCTATATTCCTTATTTTAATAAATGATCTCTTAAAACCTAAAATTAAATTCACTCATTTAGCGATGCTGAACCAACATATCAGAACCTTATTGTTAATAAGCAGAATATACTCAACTTCATGTATTCCGACTTCCGACAAAATATACGGTTTTTCTAATCGCATACAATTCAATGTTTATAAAACTCAGTGTTGCCTCTCGTTGTCAAAAAGAAATCTCATTATAGATCCATTGTCGATAAATGGCACTTGCGTCGTCGAAACTAATGAACCATCATTGGAACTGATTCGAATCTTAATTGAAGTGATCAGATATTAGAAATTGCGGTAATTGCAGCCAAATGTAGGTATCTTCAACTCTTTATTAGTTTTTGAAGCTGGACAGTAAATTGCAAGAAATACTACTATCCATCCAACCCAGCCATAATATCTCGTCTTAAATTGCAATTTTGTTCTCATATTTAGTCAGATGCATATAAAACTTCATCGATGTGATGCAAAGGCAAGTAGTGAAACTCCTTGGGGAACGAGACATAATATAATAAGTCTTCCAAGCTCGGGGTTGCAATATTGGCGCAAAATACCCTACGTATTTCTTTTCTATTGGTATTATCACCTTCGTCGCTCAACTGATCTTAGTGAATGCGCTCCAAACCAGTCAATCGAGGAATCCATATCAATTCAGACAACCGTTCTTTAGCCGACCCACCCACTGAATGCACTGCCTGATTGTCACTGTACCCTGTCAGAATGATAAGAATCTGGCTTGGGCCAGAGATGGCACTGTGGCATTTTTACTGAATGTATTCTTTTCTAACATTACAGTCAGCCTGTCAAGTTGTTACATGGCTTTATTTGTCGATGACAGCAAATAGACATTAAATTTATTCCATGCAATTTTATTCAGTCAATTCATAGTCTAACCGCCGACGAGATAGCACGTACACTTCTGCCACGAGATTCATACCATCGGATCAATTGTGTAATCCGTTTTAGGTATCTTAAGTAAACACAAGTACGCTCTCGATTTACGCGACAAGTCAATGGCGGGATCCAAAGTAAACAAACGAATCTTCACACACGCCTCTTAATGCAGTGGAAAGCGTGAAAACAGTGTGAAAGTGTGCCGTGCGGGAAAATTGCCTACCCTTTCCTTTCTTCGCGTCTGTTTTTCCTCTTTTTCGCACCCCTATTACGTTGCTCAGGCTTCGTTACTCTCGATTGATTTGTGATTTTTGGTAATTGAATGGCGTAATATTCGTCATGGAAAGGATGTGACCTGGATTTCGGTATGGATCTATTGAGGCAGTTACTAGGAGAACATAACATTTGTACTAGTTGCTTTCACTCATCTGTCCGGGGTCCTGACTTCCATCTTTACCTGAGGCGGTATTGGTTTTCTGTGCCACGCCGTTTCAAAGGGACGGAATTTTCGCGTCGATCATTGTAACTTTCACTAAAATGTAATTTCTCCTCTGTGTGTGCCCACGTTTCTCATCAAAAACCAGCAATCCTTGTACTTGGCGAAACCCAGGTAGTAGCTGATGTGGGTATTTCTCATTTCACTCTATCTAGTTATAACCCTGTCCTTCTTATATCGTGGTCTAGCTACATACATATGTACGGATATTGCTTATCAGCTTCTGCCAATCCAGAATTTAATTTCTCGTGGCTAAAACTTCACATTCGTGATTTTAATGTGCATAACTCTCAGTGGATTCGTCAGTCCGGACACACAACACCTGAAGGTCAATATATCCAGCTCTTTGCTGATTCAAGTAGTTTAACCCAACTCGTCAATGACCCAACACGGGTACCAGATATAGATGGTCATTCCATCAACACACTGGACCTACTTCTCACCACCCCCTCGAAAAAATACACAATTGAAGTTTCTTCGCCCTTGGGCACTTCAGACCACAGTGTCGTGTCGCTAAATTTGCTCTAACCAACAGCAACGCTAACTAGAAAACTCCCAAAAGAACAGTATGATTCTATGAGAAAGCCAACTGGGGAGATCTGAACGAGTTAAATTGGTAGTTATTTATCCTCAATAACGATGTTGACTCTATAGCGAACAAATTGACAGTTAAGAGTATCAAACCCAAGAGACATATATGGTTCAATTCTGGGTGCAGAGAAGCCATTAAGGCTAATGAGTTAAGCTTCTGGTTGTATAAAACAACCAATACTGAGGAAGACCGGAAAAGATTCTGGAGAGCTAGAAATGATTGCAATGCGCATTATCAACGCGCAAAGTTCTTGCATGACCAGAGAGTGAGACAAAAATACTACACTCTCTTGCGGCTAGTAGAAAATTCTGGGGATTCGCGAAACATCCAAAACTCAGTCTTCTCATCATTCCTTCGCTAATAGTCGATGACAGACCAGCCACCAGTACAATAGAGAAGGCGAATCTACTTGCTGCACGTTTTGCAGCCAACTCAATGCTGCCTGATCCCACATCAGGTCCGCCTCAATTTGAGCATAAGTAGCACACCAGTCAGATTCACTTCCGGACGCGTACTGGTGCCCGCGCACTCAAGGAGCTAAACGCAAACAAATCCCCAGCTCCGGATGGCATTCCCCCAATTCTCTTGAAGAGATATTCTCCTTCACTCGCTAAACCACTTCCATCTGTCCTATTCTACTGACCGTTTCCCAAATAGATGGAAATCACCGAATATTCAGTCAATTCCCAAAAGGGGCAATACATCGTCCCTCTCTTCTTATCGACCCATAGTTTTAACTTCTATTCTCTTGAAGGCAATGAAATCACTGATTAGCCGTCAACTTTCGAAATTTCTGAATTGAAATGGCCTCCCCGATAACCGCCAATATGACTTTCTTAGCAACAGGTCCACAGGAGATCTGATGGCCTATCTTACTAAAAAGTGGAAGCATTCCATCCAATGTATATTTCAAAAGCATTCGCATTGGATATTTCAAAAGCATTCGACAGAGTTTGACATTCAGCCAATCCTTCTGGCCATTCAATCAAAGAACTTCTTGATGGTGTCAAATCTGCTTCCCATCAAATTACTACAGGTGTTCTCACACTCAGTAGTGTGAAATACATAACAGGTAATCAAGAAAAACAACTACTGAATGTACAATAGAGAAGGAGTAGGCGGCAAACGAAAAAAATGATGATGGAAAAAAAAAACGTTTGTCGTTGAATACGGGAAGCAGGAGCAATTTCCTCCATAAAATAATAATTTAAAATAAAGACGAATAGATAAAACTAGATTAAAGAAGAAGTACACGCATTTGAAACTTAGGAAGAAAACTAAACCATGATAAAGACAATAAGAACTACGAGGACGAAAACGGAAGGTACTTCATATAAACAGCAGTCAATTTAAAAAAAAAAGGAAATGTTTAAAGTAAAAATTAAATAAACATGATATTTTCACTTATTTATCTATCATTTCATAATGTTGTAGCTTTGGTAAACCGACAAATGGAATGAAAAAAGTCACAAGTTATAGCAAGGATTTATGTTGAAAGCCGAAGTATTGAAGATTACCCCGATTTCACAAGAGTAGATGGTCGATCGTATGACGCAAGGCTAATAACCTTGCCCGGAAAAACAAATTATTATGGAAAATTTAACAAGCCTCTGGACTTGCTAAATAAGGCCAAGAGCGGATCGCGGTTGTAGTGTCGATGATGATGATGGTCGATCGTGGATACATGGCGCTGGAGAAAAATTGCACCTTAAGCCACTGGTCAACGCGAAACTTGTTATTGCAACGGATAGGGCAAAAAACCGATAACTCCGCGAGGGATGTATACCGAGCTCTAAACTGGAGGAGAGAAAGCACACGCTATCGGAGTTAGGTCTTTATGGCGGCTGTTTTACTGCAGAGACCCGGCCATTAATATATATCGCAAAGAGCTATTCCTCAACTGCCACATGTTTCCCTGTCTAGGATATCCACGATGAAATGCAATAATTAACTTCGAGACGAATTTGACGATTTTCAATATCATCGTTGATAATTTATGAAGAGATTTATCATGGGCAGAAAAGCGATGGAAAGTTGGGTTTTGTGTTTTAATTTAGCATGTATATATGTCATAGGATTACGTTAAGAGTTTTCACTGATGTAATATACCACAACGGCTAAGCAGAAATTGCTAAATTTAAAAATTCGAAGCTTGGGGCCATTGACATCGTTATATGGATGAAATAGTGGCGCCGCAGTATTAGCATATTGACCTCTTAGTGAAGCCTACTGTATTATATGGGAGGTAATTCAATGTTCACCCGTTGTTTTTGGGACTATTAGAAGTTAATTGCATGACCTACAGCTTTGGTGGCTGAACGAGACGGAATGTTCCATATTGTGATTAAACATTATAAAGTAAATATGAATAAGATGAGTTGATTGATTTCATTATTGAAGGCGGTTGAAACACCGAATTGAGATATTGCAGTATTATATAGAGTAGAGGCGAAATATCACTACAGATGTTTTTTTTTTTTTTTACACTAACGCGCGCACAACAGGAGATTTTGAAGTACCTTAAATGTCAGAGCACAGTGCGAGCGGATGGAGAGGAAATGGATAAGGAAAGGAGGTGTCGATGTATATTGGTCTTGAATGTCTGGACATCACAACGGCCAGGAAACACATGATCAGGCAGCACATTCCACATTCGTGTGGTTCGGCTAAAGAATGACTCTCTATGTTTATTTGTGCGCCTAAAGTCCACTTTCAACGTGAACTGATGCGCATTCACAGATTGACGGGTATCGCGGGAAAATGTCTGAAGGGGCGGAACACATTCACCAAGTTCAGTTGAGCAACGACCGTGGTAATACCTATAGAAAAGAGATAGGCATGATACGTTGCGCCTGCGTTCTAAGGAAGGAATTGATCGACTTATGGCTGGGTCTCCAATAAGTTTCACTGCTTGTTTTTGCATCCTGTCGAGCAGGTGTAGTGCAGTTTTGGATGCGCCTCACCCAATATGGGAGTCGAACTCCATTTTTGGACGAATATACACCTTGTAAATAGTGGCCAGGTTGGATGGAGTGAAGTATCTTTTGCATCTCTTAAGGAACCCCATACATTTGGCTGCACTTTTCGCAGCTTAAAATATGTGGTCATTCCAGTTAAGAGTGGAATTAATTCGAGTGCCGAGGATTGATAATTCCTTGGCTTCGTCGATGCAAGTGCCGTTCATTAACAGTATATTTAGTTTGGGGTTCACCTTTGACGGCAAGGGGCAGCAGAGTTTTTGGGGCATTGAATTTTACTCGGTTAGATAATCCCCACTGATATATCTTGTTGAGGTCTGAATTCAATGTATCAAGTATAAACTGCTGGTTGGTAATGATGTTCGAAGAGTTTGTTCGGGAATGTTCATATGAGTATGAGAAGTTCAACGTGCTATCATCAGCAAACGAGTGAATTGGGTTGTGAGTAATTGACAAGAGATCATTTATAAAGATGAGGAAGAGAATGGATGAGAGTACCGAACCCTGGGGAACACCTGCATTAATTTGATGGGAGACAGATTTGATACCATCAAGAACCACTTGGATTGAACAGCCAGAAAGATAGTCTCTTATCCATTGGATCAGGGAATTGTCCACTCCATATGAATGCAATTTTGACAAAAGGGCTGGATGCCAAACTACACTGTCGACGGCTTTTGAAATATCCAATGCGACTACCTTGCTTTCAACGAGGTACTGGATGAAATGGCTCCACTTTTCGGTAAGGTACGCCATTAGATCTCCAGTGGACCTGTTGCTACGAAAGCCATATTGGCGATCATTTGATTCCAGATATTTCGAAAGTTGACGGTTGATAAGAGATTCCATTACCTTGGAGAGAATAGAAGCTAGTGCTATGGGTCGATAAGAAGAAAGGGATGATTTGTCACCCTTTTTGAGAATTGGCTGAATGTTCGCTGACTTCCATCTATTTGGGTACGCGTTCGGAAGCGAATCTGGCTCATGGTGAGCTGCTTATGCTTAAGTTGAGGTGAAACTGAGGTGGTATCAGGCAGCGTTGAGTTGGCTGCAAAATGTGCAGCAAGTAGATTCGCCCTCTCTATTGCAGTGGTGACTGGTTTGTCATCGACTATAAGCGATGGAATGAATGAAGAGACTAAGTTTTGAATGTTTTTCACGAATGCCCAGAAGTTTCTACTACCTGTGGGAGAGTGTAGTATTTTTTGTCTCACTCTCTGGTCATGCAAGTACAAAAATAAGTATATCATATTACGTGGAAACAATTCCTGGAATTGTTATACATTTTAAGTATTTTTCGAATGCTCAGATCCAGTAAATAACGAATGACTTCGCTGAAAAAGGGCAAGTTAAAGAAGAGTCAATTACAAGTTGATTGACTAATCAATGTGTCTGGTGAACGTAGGTAGTCATTACCTTTCGTTTTCGATGGTAAAAGTTTGAAATGGAATTTTAAAATTCAAAAAGGGGGACGAAGATTTTGGCACATGAAAACGAAACGACTTTAATCCCTAAGACGTTATGTTAATTTTATTGAAATTGAATAAGAAAATTAAAAGAATACCTACTGATGATGGCTTTCCTGTTTTTTGTGGTGTGAATGCAGGATTTCCATGATTGCTATGCGTAAATATCGGTGTTGTATCCTTGTTTCTTTCAGAGCTACTGGTAGTCCCAGAGGCTCGTAGCCTCTCTGTAGCGTTTTAGGTAATAGAAAGTTAGAGATTAAATATATAAGCATCACAAGTATTCTTTTTAAATTAGTATGTACATTTTTGTTTGGATGGCAGATCAATGCTTATGCAAATGTGGGAAAAGTGTCTATAAACGTGAACTATCTAAAATACTTTCATAACTTTGCGCTTTGAGAGATGAAAAATATCTATTACCTTTAAGAATGTTGAACGATGCAGGAACGGTTGACGACTGCAAATCTGTTTTATACAATTTTATATTTTGTAAAAAAGAAATTTTGAAACGCTTTCATTATCAAATATAAAAGAACAATTTATTATAATTAAAACTTTAACGCCAATTGAAAAAAAAGAGAAATATTGGAGATTCTCCTTAGTAAAACATATTAGAAAAATTAAATTTATTTTATATTTTTTACTTATGTTGTCGCCCGTTTCCATCTTTCTTTATTTTTTATTCTACAGAGACGCATCATTAAATAAATGAATTTTACCTATACAACAGTAATACATAATTTAAGGAACGTAGTTGTTTAATTTGCATATTCTCGTAGGACATAGCATTATTTAATAATAATAAAAAAAAAATTAGTAGTATCAATGGTTACATCTACTCTCTTGCTAATTGTAAATAAAATGACTTACTCCAGAATTACAAAAGTAAGTGCGCTTGTTTTCCTAGATATATGCAGCAGGAGTTAATATATGACTATGGTGTTATTAAAATGAGAAATTTGTCTATAATTATTCTTTAATCATACTTACATATTAGTTTTAAGTTAAAAAATAGTAAAACCTACACTTTTTTGCAATCTAAATTTAGTGCAATAATGCAGACTTTTTTATCTACCAAGCTCAATGCACACACAATTATTAATAATTCTTCTAGGGCATTTCTTACCAGCCTCAATATATACACTCATTATACTGTTCTAGAAACTAAAGCGAATTAATGCGTTACGTTCTATTTAGAAAAACTTACGACCGCTTGATCCAGTTGGTCCTGTTGGCATATTTAAAGCGATTTGTTTATAGTTTGCAGGCAAAGCCATATTTAGCTATTTAAGAGAAAAACAGAATTGTATCATTACAAAATACCCACTTAAATGATCACAAATTATATAAAACTTATGTACATAAATACAAAAAACAGAAAAATATAATAATAAACGCACAGTTTCTTAAATACTATATTACCCCACAATTCTTGCGTTATAATTTCCTTAACCATACACATGCCAATTGATGCTGTCATGCTGCTGCTCTAAGAGCTGTGTTCACTTAGTACCTCTCTTTTACTTACTATTTTTGAGTAGAAATTGTAGAAATCGATTTTTTTATGGTAATATCCAAGAAAATATTTAATGTTAACACAAACCAATAAACTTTATATATATATATATATATTATTAATAATATTAATATAATATATTAATAGGTATATATATATATAGGCTTTTCCAATTGGGATTTGACAACTTTTTTTCGGTAGTAAATTTTTATAATTTGCAGATGTTGTTCGTTCGTATACTTAACCATGATGGAAATATTGGGTTTACTGAATAAATCGACAGTGGCAGTTCGATGACAAATTAAATTCAGAGTTGTCAAGTCACTATTGTATAACCCTATATATAGTTACTATCACCTGGCTCACTTTCAAACAGACAACTTGTCTCACAGTTTTGCTCGTGCTATTTATCTTAATCAACCGTTATTTTCACAATAATTTTCACAATTTAATTATCATTATCTTGTTTTCTTTGCCTCGTTTTCCGCATACAAAAATTTGAACAAGTGTTATAACCGTTAAGTTATGGCCCCTGGGCCACGTGTGTTAAATAAAATCAAGCGAAAACGGTTGCGTTACGACCCCGTTATTGGAGGCCAAACTCCTCCGGATAAACTTTTAAAAGTGAACAATAAAGTTCTAGAAAAATCTAAAATGTGTTCAAACACTAACTTTTTTCAACCACTTCAAAGTCTGATGGAAGACTCTCCTGAAATGGATCCGACCAATGACGAACAGTGCGCAGAACTTCCCAAAGAAACCGTTCCGCCAATTGTGGTATTAAAAACAACTAGTGCTCAAGTGCGTGATATTTTGAGCAACATTAAGATAGACAAATACTTAATCAAAAACATTTCGCTTGGGCAAAAAATATGTGCCCCAACAATGGACATATATAATAAAATCAGAACCGAACTCTTACGGTTAAAATGTGAGCTTTTCACCCACCCGCGTAAGGAAAATCGTCCATTAAAGGTAGTGTTATCCGGACTAGACTTAATTAGCAACGATGTAGTGAAAAATGAACTAATTGCACTCGGGATAAAGTGCCTAGATGTTAAAACCATCACATTAAATCCGTCAACAAAAGCCCTGTACAAACACTATTTGTACATCGTCTATATTCAACGCGGTACTGTTAAATTAAACGAATTAAAACGGAACTACTCAACCTTGTTCAAAACCATCGTTCGCTGGGACTTTAAAAAACATAATCCAGGTAAGGTCACACAATGTCACAATTGCCAGCTTTACGGTCACGGCTCGATGCATTGTCATATAAATAGCTTCTGTGCAATATGTTCGGGAAACCATAAAACATCCGACTGCAAAACGAATGAGGTCATCAAGTGTGCAAATTGTAGTGGGCCACATAAATCCACCGATCCAGAATGCATAAGCCGAAAGCAGTATATAGACATTCGCCGCAAATTATCCCCACGCGGACGTGGTACAGGAAATACAACCTTCCTACAGCCTCCGAGTGACAAACAGCAGCCAGTGCCCGACCGATTATCCATTGATAATTTTCCTCCACTACCCCGATCTGTGCGTCAACCTTCACCTCCTTCATCCACCTGGGCTTCTGGCCTCCATCAAACCCAGCAACCTTCCAACAGTGATACGGCACACAAGAAGAAAAATCCGTTAGAAACTTTAACTAATGATAACCTGTTCTCATTTAGCGAGATAAACTCTCTTCTTAATGAAGTTGTAACCAAGTTTAGTGCTTGTCAAACTAAAGCTGACCAATTTAACGTCATTACTTCATTAGCTATTAAGTACATATACTCGGAAAAAACATGTTAAGAAACTCTCTTAACATCATAACTTGGAATGCGAGAAGCATCAATAACAAAAAGCATGCATTTTTTAGTTTCTTGATAAATTTTAATAATGACATTGCACTTGTTTCAGAAACCTGGCTCAAACAAGACATTTCTTTCTCACATCAAAATTACATATGTTATCGCCTAGACAGGGTACATGTTAGTGGTGGAGGGGTCGCCATTGTTGTGAAAAAATGTATAGAACATTCCTTGCGTCCTTCATTGCACCTTAAGTTAATTGAGGAAATTAGTATAGATGTAACGTTAAGTGACAACTCCAAGGTGAGTCTTTTTTCGGTCTATTTCCCTGGGGGAAATGGAAACATTGAGAAATCTACTTACTTTAAGCGGGATCTGCAAAAATTGTATAGAGTCAACACTCAAAACAAGGTAATTATTGGTGGTGATCTAAACTGCAGACATCAGTCGTGGAATTGTCTTAGGGCAAACAGCTGGGGTAACATTTTACTAGATGTTACTGAATCCAGCTCAACTTTTTCCATACTTTATCCACTTCTCCCCACCTATATCCCAGCGAGTGCTAACAAGAACCCCTCAACTCTTGATCTATATATCACTAATATTCCAAATTACTGCACAGTACCATTAACTCTAAATGCGTTAAGTTCAGACGTCCTTCCGATCAGCCTCACAGTGAATCATACAGTAGTTGTAAATCATACCAGTTTATACCACAACTATTCCGCCGCCAACTGGAATTGTTATAAATCATATATACACACGAACTTGGCTCTAGGTGATACCAGCCTAAATTCTATAACCTGCAGCGAGCACATTGATATCCTTTATAAGCTACTAAAACTTAAGCTGCCAATACCGCTTATCAAAATTATCCAGAGCTTTCTTCGTTCGAGAAAATATGTTGTGAGTTTAGGAACCGACATATCCTCTACTCACCAAATCCACCATGGTGTACCCCAAGGCTCGGTCCTTGGTCCCATATTATTTACATTGTTTGTCGCAGATTTACCATGTCTAGGTGAAAACATTCAGGTAGCTATGTTTGCCGATGATACGGACATTTTCTCTTCGGGTGCCTTATTCACTAATGTCTACAACTCTTTGCAAGCAGCTCTTGACAAGCTAGCAGCATATTACAGGAAATGGAAAATAAAAATAAATGGTAATAAAACACAAGCTCTATGGTTTTCGAGATGTAGGAAACACTGCTACCTACCTAATGGCACTAAACTCAGTATGTGTGCAGTTGATATTGATTGGTCCGAAGAATGTAGATATCTAGGTATTATTCTAGATAAAAAACTCATCTTTCAAAAACACATCACTACCACAATTGACAAAATAAACAATGTCATAAGACTTATGTATCCATTAGTGTGTAGAAAATCAAAGCTTAGCATCGAAAATAAAATTGTAATATTTAAAACCATTTTTCAAGCTATACTCCTGTACGGGGCCCCTGTATGGTGTAATTGTGCTCGCACACACAAAATAAAATTGCAAAGGTGTCAAAATAAAATATTGAAAATGTTGCTGAATTTGCCATGGCATTATTCGACACATGAACTACATGAAAACGCCAACGTTAAACCGGTAGAGCTCCTTATTGACAAAATCAATCGAAACTTCTTCGTCAATTGTTCTTTTTCTGACAATGTTCTCGTTTCCCGTCTTGCGTTATCCTAAATCACTACATATGTACTCTGTCTATGAAAATTATATCGAGGTCATTACTATATAAAATAACCGGAAGCTCGTGCAATATTAGTCTTAAGATTCAAATAAGGGTTTTTTATTGTAGTTTTCCCTTAATTTATTATTTGTTATTCATTAAAATTGTGCTATTGTCGTTATATAGATTTAAGATTATAGTTGTAAAGGAATTGCTATCCTAAATCTCTTAAGTACTAGTTGTAAAATATACCATAAATGTAATTATCTACTAAATAAAAATTGAATTGAATTGAATAGTTACTATTTGCGCAACTAAGTTCCCCCTGTTTGTCAATAGATGGTTCCAGCAAAAAGCGTTGGTCGATTTCGACATATCCGAAACGTTATGAACCAAGCTTAGTTATATGGAAAACAAACCGCTTCAACACGGTAGTGATTTTGTTTTGGCGTCATGTACTTTTGGTTGTGTGAAATTGTCTGATATTGCTATAAATAATCGTTATTTCCGGGAAGCGTTGATTTTCTTCTTTCATTCAAAGAAAACGCCGACTGAAGCGCATCGCGAGCTCCACAAACTTTACGGAGATGGTGCTCTAAGTGAAACAACTGGCCGTGATTGGTTCCGTCCCTTCAAAGATGATGATTTCGATGTTGACGACCGCCCTTGTGAAGGAAGGCCAAAAACCTTTGAAGATTCTGAGTTGGAGGCAGTGCTTGATGAGGATCCATGCCAAACGCAACAAGAGCTTTCATCAGCATTGAGTTACCCATCTTGACGAATGATGAAAAATGGATTCATTACAGCGACTCAAAGGTAAGACAGTCATGGGGGCTGTCCGGTCATGCTTCTACGTCGTCGGCTCGGCCAAATATTCACGCTGCGAAAGTTATGCTGTGTATTTAGTGGGACCAGGTCGGTGTTATTTATGAAGAGCTATTGAAACCGAACGAAAGCATCGCTGTGGACCGGTATCGACTTCAATTGATGCGATTGAGCCGAGGACTGCTCGAAAAACAGCCACAATACGAGCAGAGGCATGACGACGCTCGGCCTCACGTTGCCGAACCCGTTAAAAGCTACCTGGAAACGCCCACTCCACTCACCATTCCTTAGATATTGCGCCGTCCGATTATTACTTGTTCCGTTCAAGAGTACATGGTTTGTGTGATCAGCAGTTCCGCTCATATGAACACATAAAAAAATGGTTTGATTCGTGGATAGCCTCAAAATATGAACACTATTACCGTGACGGAATCGGTCAACAAGCGACCAAATGTTCACAGTAATGCAATTGCTGGAAAATAAGTGGTAATACGGAGAGACGGTTCACCAACTGTTCGTTGGCCTCAAAAAAGCCTACGACTCATTCGCAAGGCAAAGACTCTACCATATTGTAGTTGAGCTGGGAATCCCGAAAAAATATGTCGCCCTCATTCAAATTTGCATGAACGAAAACAAAGGGCAAGATAGAATATAAAACCACCTCTCAGAACCATTTGAAATCCGGGACGGACTAAAACATGGGGATGGCCTCTCACCATGTCTCTTTAACCTTGTCCTCGAATATGTCATCAGAAAGGTACAAGGCGACAACATGGCCAGACCATCCCTGAACAGGGTTGTGCTCGCATATGCGGATGGTATAGCCGTTTTGGGCGATAATTTAGAAACCGTAAGTAAAAACAGTGAAATCATCATGCAAGCGGCAGAAGAGGTGGACCTAGAAGTAAATGAAGACAAAACAAAATACATGATTACGGCAAGAGCAGGTGGACCTCAGGGAACACATATAAACGTCAGAGGCAAAATATTTGAAAAAGTTAAAGAATTTAAATATCTGGGAGGGATAATGACGGCTAGTAATGAAATGTCGAAGGAAATTAACAAAAGACCATTCCGCAACGCTAGTTGGCATGCAGTCAGAAAAGTACTGAAATCCAAACTGCTATCACGTAATACAAAGCTCTGTGTCTATAGAACCATAATCATGCCGATTATTATTATAGGCTCTCACAAAACGGGAAGAAAAGAAATTCCGCGTATTCGAGAATAAAGTTTTAAGGGGTATCTTTGGCGGCAAATATGACGACGGGGCAGGAAAATGGAGGAAACTCCACAACCACGAATTGGAAGAGCTATACCGCAAACCTACAATAGTGAGAGTAATCAAGTCGCGAAGATTAAGATGGGCCGGACACGTGGCGCGAATGGGCAACGATAGCACCGTGCATAGAATTCTTGACGGTAAGCCAACGGGAAAGAGACCGGTAGGACGGCCGCGACGGAGATGGGGGGACAATGTTAGGTTTGACCTTGAGGAGATCGGATCAGATGGTCAAGCGTGGAAGGCGAGTGCACAGGACAGCGAACGATGGCGGAGTCGAGTCGGTGAGGTCATGAACTTCCGGGTTCCTACAGGCCAATAAATAATAAATAAATTACCGTGACGGTATTCGAGCTCTGCCAGATAGATGGGAAAAAGATGTAGCCAGCGATGGGCAATACTTCGAATGATTTATTTGTAACCATTTTTTCATAATAAAGTTGCATTTTCGTAAAAAAAGGCGAGAACTTGCTTTCGCACCAATATATACAACTGGCCTTATCATAAGCAATAAGATTATGTCGTACGTAAAAGAAGTGAGATTTTGTAATGACAGAATGTCGGTGCTAAAAATACGGGGCCCCTGGTACAATTATGTACTTATAAATGTGCACGCCCCAACAAAATCTACCGACAAAGAAACGAAGGACACGTTTCACGAGCGCCTAGAGGAAGTATTTGATGGGATTTTTTCATTTTCTCCAACATTTTTTATTTCCGTTTTTTTCTTAGATTCTAGATTATATGCCAGACAAAAAATGCTTAAATTCCAGCTTAATTATCTTATATTATAACTTACTGGTCCTGTGCAGGCGCTCTAAACTAAACATAATATGACTATAGTGCAATTTGCCTTTCGGCGACAGAACTTTATTTGTGGCTTTAGTTATGATTATTTGTCTAACAAAGAAAGATTCGCAAAACTTTGCGTCAAATTTTGTTCTGTTTTTACTTAAAATTTAACATAATTCAAATGTTTTTTATTTTATTAATTGATTTACTTGGAAGAACTTAACTTAAATCTTATACTACCCTAATTCTGGAAAAGCTAAGTCTGTGTAAGCTGGCTAATAATGCCGACAATGGTAATCAGGTCAGTATTTGATGGGATCTCATCATTCGATGTTAAAATCCTCTTCGGGGACCTCAGCGCGAAACTGGAAAGGAAGACATTTTCCAATTAACGGTAGGTAGAGAAAGCCTTCACGACATTTTAAATGATAATGGAATTCGAATTATCACGTTCGCAGCGTCAAAAGATCTGGTAGTGAAAAGCACGATGTTCAAGCACAAGGAAATCCATAAAGCCACATGGATATCACCCGACGGCGTAACGCGTAACCAAATAGACCACTTCCTCATAGACAAAAGACACCAATCGAATGTCCTTCACGTAAGATCATATAAAGGAGCAGATTGCGACTCCGATCATCTGCTAGTGATGGGCAAAATTAGGAGTCGGCTGGCAGCAATCCACACAGACAGTCGCGAAAGGCGAGCAAAAAGTTCGACACAGATAAACTAAAAGACCTGCACAAAAGGGCTGAATATCAAAACAAACTAACGAATAGATTTAACATCCTAGAGAATGGGAGTAATGACGAAGAGCAAACCAATAATATGGACACTAAATGGACATCGATCAGGGACACAATCAAACAAACAGCCCAAAAGGTATATATTAGGATTTAAAACACAATTAAGGCCAAACCTTGGTTTGACAATGAGTGCAGGGTGCAGATCGAAGAACGCAAACGCCTCAGAATGATCTACTTAGAAAGATATAATGAAGTCAACGCAGGAAGATACGTGACGATTCGAGAAGAGACAACGAGACTTTTCAAACGCAAAAAACGCGAATGGGAAAAGTCTTGGATCAAAAAAAAAAATCTTAGAAAATGCCAGAGCAAGGAACATCAGAGGTGTAGGGTTATATTTTGTTTAATAGTTTTTTCTTACCTCAATGGGGTGTCTTCCTTCAGGGTTGCCAAATAAAAATGCGATGTAATTTTATTTACTATATTTATTTAATTATTCAATTTTCGGCCGTTGCCTCGACCTCTGGATCACAACTGATCTCGAATCCATTTTTTTTTTTCAAAACTGTATTTATTAACCATAATTAGAATTCGTACATTTAAGTAATACAGTGACTTTTGACAATTGCTTACATGTAATTATTATAATAATATATACATTTTCCAAACAATATTTTATGAGATATAAGATAGATGCGTGTTTATAAATTTAGTGGTATTATCTTCCTGGAAAAGGTCAGAAAACCAGGAATTTGTTTTTCAACTTTACTTAATCTAAACTTAATCCTAATTATATAAATAACTTAACCTAATTTAGTCTGATTACAGTATGATTTTCATAAAGCCATAAACAAAGTTTTATAATTAATGGGATATATGTTATGAATTAAAGGATGTGGAATGAGGTCAGTTATGGGTTAGAGGTAGAGTATTTCTCTCCGGTTGTTCGAAGGAAAAACGTAGGATGTTGGAAAATGGTTGGACGTTACAGTATTTGAACTGGTTAGGGGTAACTTCGGTGTTGTGGTATATGATCTCGTTTGAATCATTTACCAGTCTGCCTGAGGCGAAGATAGCTCTGGTGTGGAGACAGTTGGGGTAGTTAGTTCGGATGTCTAGAGGGTTCTCTAAGAGCGAGGTTATTATGGGATTGGGATTATTTTGTAGGTTTTCGATAAATTTGATAGACAGTTCGAGGAATCGTCTATCGAGGCGCGGTATTGTAGAGTTCGACGTTACTATAGTACTTATAGGAGTTAGGACGACGATGTAACCCAGAGACATACCTAAAGCATTTTCTTTCGAATACTCGTAATTTCTCCATTTGGGAGGGAGTGATATGGTACCACAATGGGCACCCGTACGTGAGTGTGGGCCTGATAATTTGTTTGTAAATGAGCAGTTTGACTTTGTGAGAGAGACTATTAGGTTTCCACATTACTCTTATACAGAGATTAAGCTGAATTGTGGCTTTTTGAAGGGAATTTTTAATGTGGGAGGAAAAAGACCAGTTATTAGAAAAAGTGATTCCCAGATATTTTAGGGTTTTGGAGGGTTTTATTAGAGTGTTGTTTAGGTTAAGTTTAATTTTGTTGTGGCAGCGTCTAGTGTTGTTTGTACAGTGCTCGTGTTTGCCCTTGAACACTACGAGCTGCGTTTTATTTGGGTTAAGGTGAATTTTCCACTTATTAAAGTATGATGATAGGTTAGGGAGGAAGTTGTTAATGCGGTTTCTTGCAGCCTTAACAAATTTTCTGCTAGAGTAAATTAATGTATCATCAGCATAATTCAGCATCACAATATTAGGAGATACGGGTTGAGGAATATCCGCGGTATATAACAGATATAAAATTGGCCCTAAAATAGAGCCTTGGGGAACACCCGCGCTTATGTTACGGGTTTCTGAGACGGAAGAATTTATTCTCACAACGAATTTTCTGTCGGAAAGATAAGAGGCTAAGAGCTTTGTTGTGTGAGAGTTTAGATTAAATATGGAGTGCAGTTTGTACAGAAGCCCTGAGATCCAGACGCAATCAAACGCCTTAGAAATATCGAGAGATATACACACAGTAGGACTTTGGTTTTGGAGACCAGTTGTAATATCGTGTGTAACTTTTAGTAGAGCATGACATGTGGATTGTCGCTTACGAAATCCGAACTGACAGTTAGGGATGATGGCATTCTCATTGGCAAATGAGAGAAGATTTTGATAGATCTTGCGTTCCAGTATCTTACTTAATGTACTTAATAGGGATATTGGACGATAATTGAAAGGGCTATTACTACTACCGGGCTTCTTAATAGGAATTACTGCCGCAGTTTTCCAGTTCTCTGGGAAGTGCGATGCATTAATTATATGATTAAGAAGAATGAGGATGGGAAGTAGATTCTGTGGGCGTAGATCTCGAATCCAAAATGCACTCCCCTTTTATATTCTGTGGCAACAGAGATTTGTTAAAAATATTATTTAAAAATTCCAAGAAGCCCAAACAAAATTTTGTGTGCTTCAATTGGAATAGGATTCCCGGAAGTGTATACGAATTTTACTTGAACAAATTCCCGGAAGGAGAAATCATGAAATGCATTTAGTATTACGCATTTCATAATTTCAAATTATAGGGAATTGAATCAATGCACGACAAATGGACTTTCGTTTAATTTTGTCGTGCATATGATTCAATTGGATTGGGTTGTAAGGTACTTGGAAATTGAATCAATGCGCAACAAATTAACTTGTGGTTTAAATCTATCGTGCATATGATTCAATTGGATTGGAATTATGAGTAAGGGTAAGGTATTCGGAAATTGAATCAATGTGCGGCAAACTAACTTTTGGTTTAACTTGTCGCTCATATGATTCACTTGGATTGGGATTATAGGTACGTGGGTGAGAGTAGTGATTTAGGATCACTACATTCCTCCCCCCTTTAGAAAAGAAAATTAATCTGGAAGAGGTTAATTTTCTAGAATAAGTGAAAAGCAAGGGGCGGTGGCATTTTGAATTCGTGATAGTTTACATGTTTGTTCCAGTTTAACATTAATTGCATTGATTCCTTATGTAGTTTAACATTATTAACGATAGTTTGTTCTCTTAAAATTATTCATTAAGAATTTCAATTATTATTTATTTTTGTAATTACTTAAAGTTTTCATTATAAAGATACGTTATGTTTCTTATATATACTTAAGGATATAGTTCATTAATATTTATTACTATATTTTTTTTTGTTTTGGTTTTTTTGTAAGTAATGCTAGATTTATTTGGTAATTAACATAAGGGTATCTTTCTTATCCATTTGTTTTTGGCTGTAGTTTTAATTAATTTGGTTTATGTTGTTTACAGATTTTATTAAAAATGAAAGTAAATTTTAAAGTAAATAAGTTTCAAATTAAGATATGAAGGATCAAAGTAAATGTTTTCATTTTAATTCGAATTTTTTATTAATAATGAAGAGTTATTTTTCTAATATATACTTAAGTCATTAATATTAACTTTTTTTGTTGTTGTTGTTGATCATTTAATGCTAGATTAATAAAAGTGTATTTATATTTAAAAAGGTCTTACACTAGTAATACATGTGTCCTATGCGTAAATATAGGTATATCTTGTAATATTGTTTAGCATTCTTTATAGCTTCATTCTCTTACTTTTTTTTTTGTTTCTAACTTTTAATGTTTTAGGGTTTGGAAGTCGTTAAATCTTAATTAGGATTTACATACTTTTTTTTTGAAATTGTTATTTACAATTTTGTTTAGTATTTATAAATTGCCTTCCTCATTGAGGGTCAATGTCTGTTTTGTTTGTTTGTATGTGATTTCTTTTCTTATTTTATTACATATGACATTTATTATTACCACTTTTTTGTCATCTTTGTCAATATTGTGTATCTATTAGTATTTTTAAGTGATTAATTATTGAACTATAACACACCTGGGGATAGTATATGTCTGGGGTTGATAGTGGAAAGGAAAGTGAAACTAGGGTGAAGATCAGAACTAATCAACCTAGGAATATTGTTTTAATCTCCTATTGTTTATCTTTATTGATTTTTGACCAATTTGAATGGTTGTATTATTTGGCTCGGTTGTTCCTGTAATGAGGAAAGGGCCCTTCCAAATGGGTGTTTGTTTGTCCTTGGGGTTTTTGTATCTTACCAACACCATGTTTCCCTCATGAAACGTTTCTGACTGTGTTTCCTTACCAGAGCAGGTGGTTACCTTTAACGAATGGCATTCATTACACTGCGTTCTATACTTCCTAATGTCGGAGAGCATGGACGGCCACCAGCATCTTTGTCGTATTTTATCATACGATTTGGTGACGCTCTCATGTCCACCGGAAGGGGAATTATGATAAACCCTGAGTATCGCCGCGATCTCATCGAGGTTTATTATTTTTTCTGGTGTGTTGGGCTTTTGCAAAAAGTTTGAATTTTGAGAGGAGCTGGGGCACGAGTTTTTTGGATTAGCTGACGAAGTGTCAGCTATTTGATTAATACTTTTGATGTTACCACTTGGTTCCTTGGAGTTCCTTTTTTATGGTTAAGATTTAACCTGAAGATTTTACGCTTACCTTGGGCTTGCTCCTGTTTCCCTTTAGCGTATTTATTTTCAGGTGCCTTTTTCTCGACGCAAGCCTCTTGCTGATTTATTTTGGCGTCTGATTTTCTAAGGCAATTTTTGTTAATCAGGCTTACTTCCGCACCGGTGTCCACTACTAGTATTGTGTTTTTTGTTAACACCTACATCTATTGGTAGTTGGACGGTGGGGATGCTGGTTATCGGGGCGCGTGGGGTCCTGATATGGTATGTCCTTTTGCCACCGAGGGTTTTGACCTTCTTCGTTTTGGGCTCGAAGTGGGGGAATTCTTTGCAGGTTGGCATTGAACTCGCGACTCCCATTTCAGCTTTTGCTGACAGGATCCTAGATTGTGACCTTGTTGGCCACAGAAGTCGCAAGTCTGCCTTATGTGCAGAACTCTTTTTACCTCCCTTAATCGCCGGCAATCACGGATATTGTGATTTAATTGCTGGCAGTGTGTGCAAAAGGGAGTATTTTTTCTTTTGACACAATCCTCATAGACATGCCCCCTTTTGTTGCAGTAACTGCAGGTTATCCTGCTGAGAGGGGCATCATGTGTCAATGACATATTGCGAGGGTCTGATTCCATTACCCCTTCGGTTCCCCTGTATGTTTGGTCGGCTGGCGATATTTGCGCCTGAAGTTGCGGAATCCCCCGTGTAATGGGTTGCCTGTATGAAAACTTTTCTATAGTTGGAGTATTGGGCATTAAAGTTTGTCTCAATTCGGTACCTAAAGTTGGGTTATAAGCTTCTGGAGGTGCTACCGGTGTATAAGGCGAAGGAGAGTTAAATGAAACCTGCGAAGAGATTAATGGCCGCTGAGGTTCTTGGATTTGTTCCAATTCTAATGTTTTTTCCATTAAGGAATCTATTGGTACATCGCCCATCAGTAATAAAAATTGTCGATGGTACGGATTTATCAACACCTTTTTGTAGATGCTTTTTGCAAAGTCATCTAATTGTATCTTTACGGCCTCAGACAATATGGGACCGTATTTTAGTTCCGCGGCTTTCTTACATTCCCTTAACGACTTCTTTAGTCGTAATTGGAATAGGATAATTGCTTCTGCCGGATTTTGCTGAGTAGCTAATAGCTTATTCACCAGGTCCTGATAATTTTCTGCTGGCAAATAAACTTTCCTTAGCAAGTCCTCGGCTTCCTGAAACGTTGCGAACGGAGTGGACGCGAATAAGGCAGAAGCTTCACCCCGTAGCCTAGTAGGGAATATTTCTAAGAAAGCCCCGTGTTCTTCAGTCCTGAGGCAGTATAAAACCCTCTTGCAGCAATCCAAAAAGGTTTCCAATTCTGCACCTATATGCGGATTTGGTTCCCTGGAGAAGATGGGGATTAGCTGTGCTGACAGCTTCGCAACCTTTGTATAATCAATGGCCATTGTTTCAAACGTTGCGAGATCCGTTTGGTGCTGAAGAACTGGAATTTCCGATAAGCATGGGCTGGGGCCGCGAGTTTTGATCGGAGGGTTTATTTCGATTATTGTTCCGCTGCGAAGTTTCTTGGGTGAAGGAGGTACAGGGTCGTGGGGCGTGCTAGGGCTTGAGGTGGTTTCTTGTTCCATAGACTGACAGTTTTAATAGTGATAAGGGGTGCTGATACAAGGAGGGAAAATGGTAGTAATAAATATATATATATAGAGAGTAAGATTATTAATGTTTAAGACACTTGCTATCCCGTAAGTGTTTTTGTTCCTTGTGTTAATTTCTTTTTTATTATTTATTATTTGGGGGTAGAAATTCTTCCCTAGGATTACTAGCCACACAACATAGACAAGGCTGAGACGGGATATTTTTGAAATAGCAGCAGGGTTACAATTGGTTTTATAGTAATTTGTTATAATTTTTTGTATGTAAAGGTTATGTTTGTGTTTAACTGGGAGTAGAGCAAATTTGGGTAAGGTGGTGTGAATAGATTAAGCAAATTATTTTGTAATTTTAGTCAAGAATTTCAAAAGAAAGTAGATTATTACCTAAGTCTTTAGTAAATTAAAGAAAAATAAATGGTCACTTAGCTGTTCTCTGTTGTTGTAGTTGTTGAGCAAGCTGCTGTCCATTGGTCCTGCTACTGTTGGAGCTCCTGCTGTTTCCCTTGATGTTCTACCCGCTAGTGGCGTGCTGGTATATTACTGCCCGTTTTGTTGACGTTGTTATGAGGTGGTTGGTACTCTGCCTTCGTTGTTATTTCTTTTGTTGTTGGGGCTGTTACTGCCCGTGAGCCTTGATGTTTTTTTTTTGGGGGTTTTTTTTTTTTTTATTACTATTTTTGTTTTTACACTGGCATTTAGCCCCAGGTACGCTTTTAATTATTTTTTGTTTTTTATTATTTTTTTTATAGCACTTCCTGGTGTTTAAGCCCCAGGCACGCTTTGAATTTTTTTTTTTTTTGTTGGTTTTTGATTTTAATTACCAAGTCGTACCTCCGAAGCCAGACTCAGCTCCGGGCGCAGGGCTGAAGGTGTCCTGTGCCCAGTACGCTTGTCATTGTTATTGTAGTGATCATTAATGTAGGGTTATATTTTATTAAATTGTTTAATCTTACCTCAATGGGGTGTCTTCCTTGTTTTCAAGGGTCCAATATTGAAAAGCGATCATTGGGTTCTTTTATTTATTATTTTTTTATTTATCTATTTTCGGCCGTTGCCTCGACCTCTGGATCCCAACTGATCTCGAATCCAAAATGCGCTCCCCTTTTATATTCTGTGGCAACAGAGATTTGTTAAAAATATTATTTAAAAATTCCAAGAAGCCCAAACAAAATTTTGTGTGCTTCAATTGGAATAGGATTCCCGGAAGTGTATACGAATTTTACTTGAACAAATTCCCGGAATGAGAAATCATGAAATGCATTTAGTATCACGCATTTCATAATTTCAAATTATAGGGAATTGAATCAATGCACGACAAATGGATTTTCGTTTAATTTTGTCGTGCATATGATTCAATTGGATTGGGTTGTAAGGTACTTGGAAATTGAATCAATGCGCAACAAATTAACTTGTGGTTTAAATCTATCGTGCATATGATTCAATTGGATTGGAATTATGAGTAAGGGCAAGGTATTCGGAAATTGAATCAATGTGCGGCAAACTAACTTTTGGTTTAACTTGTCGCTCATATGATTCACTTGGATTGGGATTATAGGTACGTGGGTGAGAGTAGTGATTTAGGATCACTACAGAGGTATGTATACCGGCATAAATTCAATTAGCAATAGCTACCGAGGGAGAGCCAAAATAATTCGAGAAGGATACGGCTGTCTGATTACAGAAACTAACAATATTGTGACAAGATGAAAGCAGTACTTTGAAATCCTACTCAATGTGCGTACCCACTAAACACAAATAAACGCACCAGACGTACATACAGCCGTACCTCAGATCCCAGAGCCCACTTTCAACGAAGTTGTAGGCGCAATAAATCGATTGAAAAACAAAAAAGCTCCCTGGGTCGATTGTATACCGACCGAACTTATGAAGCATGGAGGAGAGTCAAGCGCTCGAAAGAGCCACCAACTCATCAAAACAATATGAGATAAGGAGTCACTCCGGAAATATGGAAAACCTCAATTATCAACCCCATTGGGCGATAGAATATACGCACAGCTAGTCCGGCTTGTCGTAAGAGGCGACTAAAGGCCGAGTGGTAGGTGGGGTCCCAACACTCTGTCACCCGGTGAAATACCACCCCATCAAGCTATAGGATCCGTGAAATGGTCGGGAGAAATCCCTGACCAACTTTTGGAGCTTGGCTGATGGACCGGTTCGAGAAAAGGTTGGTTTAGGTGGTAGTCGGTCCCAAGGTAAGATACCATCTCGTCACGCTGTACATTCTGCGATACCGTCGGGAGAAATCTTCGACGGTGTTTCCAATGTGTGGCTGAAGGGCCGGACTGACACGGAGATACGCCTTGATGGTACCTTCTGATATAAAGAATTCCGGAGGTAAACTAGTTTCCCATTCGGATCTCCGGGGGACTATGTCAGGGGGAACATCATGCAGATATTATGATAAATAACCGAACTTTAAGATGTTCGTCATCGCATAATCGGGATCGCTCTCGAGGTTCTGCCCACGCTCTACTGGTAACAGCATTTTGTAACATCAGAGGCATCGGTTTCCCCAATACCAATGTAAACGCCGTCCATCAATATTTGCAAACAACGAAACCTGATATCCTTGCCCTAACTGAGACCCAAGCCAATTCGTCAACTGATTCGAGATATCTACGTTGCTCAGGATACGACTTGCATTCGAGATTCCGTTTTAAGGGCGGAGTCTGCGTTTTCGCGCGGTCCACTCTGGCTTGCCAGAGGATGGAGGCGTTGGAACCCCATAACATGGACATCATATAGCTGGGGGTCGTGCTGAGGAATTCTGTTAAATTTCTTTGTTGTCTTTACTGCTCCTCGAATGACGATCGACCAGGGACATTTTTCGAACATCTTTCACATACTGTCGACCGGATACAGGTCAACCACCCAGCTTCTGAAATTGTTGTCCTTGGGGATTTTAATGTGCACAATTCCGGCTGGTTGGCTAACAGAACCGACTAGGCTGGGAGGCTGGCGGAGGTGTTTGCTGTTAGCCACAACTTAACTCAATTCGTGGAGGAACCAACGCGAGTCCCGGATGCCCGAGGCGATTATGCGAACACCCTGGATTTGTTTTTGACATCCGAACCGAGTATTTGTACCGTAGAGGTTTCTGCGCCACTGCGAAAGTCAGACCACTGCTTGGTATCTGCCCCGCAAGCACTTGCATTTCAAGCGATTAACCAGCCTAGACAACTTCGCCATGCATGGAAGTATGGAGCTGCTAACTTCAACGATTTGCGAGACTTCTTCTCATCCTTTTCATAGTCGGAGGTGTGCTTCGGAGACTCCGATGTTAATGCTTGTGCGGAGTCGGTCACAGAGATTATTCTTCTCGGGATAGAGATCTACATTCCACATTCCATCAAATGAAGTTCATCTGGTAAACCGTGGTTTGGTGAAAAATGCGATCAGATTATAGCGGCAAAAAATAGAGCTTTTAAGCAATAACGCTCCAATCCGACCCATGTTAACGGAACGAATTTTGTTAGAATCAGAAACGCGTGCAACCAGGCCATTGATACCGCGAAGAAAGCTCACAACGACAGAGTGACCAATTAAATCCTTCGGTGCCCGATTGGTTTGCGCCCCCTCTGGTCAATGGCAAAAGTTGTCAGCAGTAACTTCGTGTCCTCCTCTTTCCCTGCGTTGGTAGCAGACAGCGGGACGTTAGTCACGAATTCAAAGGACAAAGCTAATGTGTTCGCGAATTTATTTTCCGCGAATTCAAACCTCGACCCCGGCCTTTTGGAGCCGCCTGTGATCGTGCCGGCACGGCCTTGCATGTGGGATGTGGGATTTCGCCCGCGTACTATTCTGATCTGTTTTTGACATCCGAACCGAGTATTTATACCGTAGAGGTTTCTGCGCCAATGGGAAACTCAGATCACTGCTTGCTATCTGTGGCACAAGCATTTGCATATCAAGCGAATAACAGGCAGCTTCGCCATGTATGGAAGTATAGGGCTGCTAACTGGGACGATTTGCGGATTTCTTCGCATCCTTTCCATGGTCCGAGGTATGCTTCGGAAACTCCGATGTTAACGCATGCGCGGAGTCGGTATCAGAGATTATTCTTCTGGGGATGGAGATGTATATTCCACATTCCATCAAACGAAGTTCGTCTGATAAACCTTGGTTTGATTAAAAATGCGAGCAAATTACAGCGACAAAAAATACAGCTTTTAAACAATGGCGCTCCAATCCCACCGATGTTAACAGAACGAATTTTGTTACAATCAGAAAGGCGTGCAACCAGACGATTGATACTGCGAAGAAAGCTCACAACGGCAGGGTGATCTATAAGCTCCTTCGGTGCCCAACTGATTCGCGCTCCTTCTGGTCAATGGAAAAGGCTGTCAGCGGCAACTTCGCATCCTCCTCATTCCCTGTGTTGGTGACAGACAGCGGGACGTTAGTCACGAATTCAAAGGACAAAGCTAATGTGCTCGCGAATTTATTTTCCGCGAATTCAAACCTCGACCCCGGCCTTTTGGAGCCACCTGTGATCGCGCCGGTACGGTCTTCGATGCGGGATGTGAGATTTCGTCCGCGTACTATTCAAAGCATTCTACGTGAACTCAATTGTAGGAAGGCAACTGCCCCGGACGGAATACCAGCAATAGCCCTTAAGAACTGTGCTCCAGAACTATCGCCGGCTCTTGGCAGACTCTTCCGCTTATCTTATGCACGGAGGACTTTTCTTGCCTGCTAGAAAATGGCTCGAGTTCAGCCAATCCCAAAGACGAGAAACAAGTGTCACCCACAAAATTACCTTCCGTTAGCATTACTGTTTATGTTATCTAAGGTGATGGAAAAAGTCAATAAATTAAGTATTTGGAGTGCAAGGAGCTTCCGAATGATCGTCAATACGGATTTCGTGACAGGCGGTCCACAGGAGACCTTTTGACACTTATAACCAATATATGGACATCTGCGATCGAGCGGCATGGTGAGTCAAGGGCGGTCGCATTGGATACCTCCAAGGCTTTTGACCGCGTCTGACACGGGGCATTGCTGGGCAAACTTCGTTCATATGGACTTTCTCAGCAGCTTCGCGACTGGACGAAGAGTTTCCTCGAAAATCGATCGATCCGGGTTGTTGTGGATGGCGAGTGTTCGGATCTGTATCCTGTTAGTTCTGGGGTGGTTCGGGGTTCTATTTTGGCTCCAAATTAGTTTTTGCTTCACATAAATGATTTGTTGGAGACAACGAATAACAGAGTGTTCAGTTTTGCGAATGATAATACGCTTGTTTCCTCCCTTTCGAGTGTTCGACCGATTGGTGCATCTACGTCGCACCAACTGAGATGTAGACAGATTGACCCTCTGAATCAGGGTGTAGATAAGATCCTGCAATGGGGAAGGGTAAATCTCGTCGACTTCAATGCAGGGAAGACAATATACAACATTCACAAAGAAAAGTGGATCGTCGGTTCGACAGCTGATGATAAATGGCCGGCCCGCGAATCTGGTGAACGTTTGAAATTGCTCGGCGTCACGGTCTGTGGTATAAACATGTGTCGACCATCGTCAGGTCAGCCCCAAGAAAACTGATCTATCTTTTTAGAGCCAAGAAATATTTTACTCCGGCTCAACTTCTTCTCCTGTATAAATCCCAAATTAGATTCGCGCTCGAATATTGCTCTCATGTTTGCAGCTCGGCTCCTAAACATATCCTCGACCTACTTGAGGGCGTACAGAAACGAGCGATCTGCCTGATCGGGGACTCGGCGCTGACGTCGGGACTATAGCCGCTATCACATCGAAGGCTCCTATGTCTGTTTTACAGATATTATCACAGGTACCGTTCTTCGGAGATTCGTGATATTGTTCCACGCAATTCGGTTTATACGCGCTCCACAAGACAATACAACGGATCGCCCCAGTGTGCGGTTCATCTCCCGACGACGCGAACATCCCTGCGTCAGAACTCATTCCGTTACAGAGCGGGGAAGCTCTGGAACTCCCTTCCCACGCGAGTTATCCCGGAGCGTTACAACCTGCAACTGTTCAAAAAGAACTGCAACAGTTATTTGGTGGCATCTCGGGGTGCCCACATTCCGTAGGAACCGGTCAACGAGCGACCAAATGTTCACAGTAATGCAATTGCTGGAAAAGAACGGGAATACGGAGAGAAGGTTCACCAACTGTTCGTTGGCTTCAAAAAAGCCTACGACTCAGTCGCAAGACAAATACTCTACCATATTGTGGTTGAACAGGGAATCCCGAACAAATATGCCGCCCTCATTCAAATTTGCATGAACGAAAATAAACGGCGAGTTAGAATAAAAAACCAACTCACAGAACAATTTGAAATCCAGGGCGGACTAAAACAGGGGGGTGACCTCTCACCATGTCCTTTTAACCTTGTGCTCGAGTATGTCATCGGAAAGGCACAAGACGACAACATGGCCGGACCATTCCTGAATGGGGTCACATAAGTGCTCGCATACGCAAATGACATCGCCGTTTTGGGCGATAATCTAGAAACTGTAAGTAAAAACAGTGAAATCATCATGCAAACGGCAGAAGAGGTGGTCCTAGAAATAACTGAAGACAAAACAAAATATTTGATCTGGTGGACCTCAGGGGACACTGATAAACTTCAGGGAGAAGATATTTGAAAAACTTAAAGAGTTTAAATACCTGGGAACAATACTCACGGACAAGTTATTAGAT
Source organism: Microdon myrmicae (assembly GCA_963931805.1). Lineage (NCBI taxonomy): Eukaryota > Metazoa > Arthropoda > Insecta > Diptera > Syrphidae > Microdon > Microdon myrmicae. Next base: position 7,746,579 of record OZ007498.1, read on the forward strand.
TATGGAAATTAAATTGTGACGCATATGACAATCAGCTGTGATATCTGGCAGGTCGCCAAAACAAGGTACTAGAATATTCTAGAAAGTACTGGAAAACTGGACACTATGAGATGTGGAAAATTCGAGGCTATGAAACGGACGAAAACGAAACGAGAATGAGGAAAAACGGTATAAATACGCCGCACGCAGATCAAGCAAGGAAGTAAGCAGTAAGGAAGCGATAGGAATTAAACCATAAGTCTCGGAAGTGAAAGAAGAGTCACCGAATTATTAGCGAAATATCAAGTAACGGTTGCTCTTAACAGACTAATAAAGTGTTTACAAAGAAAATCGATTTAACGGCTCTCATTATGAAAATAATTAATACAGCGAACCCTGAGCTCCCTACAATATGCTAGTAGTACACCGGACAATCATATCATTATGGGGGCATTCCAAAGGGGAAGAAAGAGCTTGAGAGAGAGAGAGAACATATGCTGAGCAGACTTAGGCATCGTTCATAAACCAGGAACATCCGTTTTTTGACCATTTTTGAGCAAACAATTGCTTATTTAATAATTCTTTGCTCTAACAAAGCTGACAAAAGGCGTAGCAAAAGGACTTTAAATACTTAATTAAGTCAAAATTGATATCTTTTTTTCATCACCTTGGATAACATGGATGTTACGACTATTGATCGGTAATTTTGCGGAAAACACATTTTCTCTTTGGTTGGATTCAGTTGAATGCAACCAGGTAGGATAGGCTTTATGTGGAGGAGATATGCAGACAAATTTGTAGAAAACAACTCTACGACATAATTTTAAAGGAATACAGCTATAGGAGGACATGAATCACACTAGGCATTGAAGTTTGCGCTAAAGCGAGCAGAGATGAACTAAAAGTTCAGTATCTTTGGCTTACTTCGGTGGAAACAAATTTCCGAAAATATTACCTTTTTCTTTTAAGTTTGTATCTAGTTTTCCGCTGCCCATCCCTAACTGAGAAAAGCGAGACGACCTGAAGTTAAATCAGCTAGTACTTAATTAAAGAGAGTACTTGTGAAAGTCAAATAATATCTCGCATCTTTAAACAAGTTTTCATTTAATACGACTAACATTTAGTAGATTCCATTTATTAATGCAAAGTATTATTCAAATGACACCAGAAGAAAAAAAACACTACCAAAGCATTTTTACTAGAAAATTCAGATTATATTTGACATTAGAAATAATTTTGTTTACAGAAATTATTATTTGTTTATACTTAGTGCTAATTGTTACTATTTATGAGCTTGAATCAATCAACAAAGGATTCATGGCGGTATCCTCATTAGCACGTAACACGTGCTGCACGCACATCGACGTCGTTGCCTTCGTGCAGCATCATAAATACCGACAACTGGCGTACAGATCAACCACCACCAGGCATACAATAAAGGACTCATGCATTAACACTGAACAAGATTATACCATTATCTTTGTGTGGAATCACCAATATCAACGTCCAACACCGCAATAAAACAATTGTGGGAACACTATTAATGATTTAAGGTTGCAATTGTTGCATAGGTCATTATTCTAAAGTTAGGATAGGAAATTTCTGTACAATTATGCCCTAAAGATGAAATAAACTTCACTCACTAAAGAACATTCCTCGAGTTAATTTCTAACTGCATTTCAGTTACACTGAACCGGTTCTATCTCCCGTGACAAGGGCCATTCAAAGGAATCATTTAATTTTTTACTTTTCGGGCATTGCGATCTACTTCCCCCCGCCGGTGGTAAGGAACGGTTCGCAAAAATTTAGAAACCTAGGTGGACCGGTAATGCTATCGCGGTAGAGCTCGCGACTCAGCGAATTATCTGCTCATGGCTGACGTTCCTTAATACCATCCTCTAGGGGAATAAGTGGAAAAGCTCACTAACACTAATCTCAAAAGAGTCAGGCAATTACGGATGTCTGCCCTATACCAAATATTTCATTAAAAACCACAAAAGTTAAAAGGAAATTTAAGATAAACACATTATTCAAAAAATTATGTTGAAAACCGGAAAAAGAGTACTCCTAATATCTCAACTTATAGACAAAAGGCCAACGTTACCAACATTGAAAAAAACAGTCCTTACAAATTGTAAACTTATAATCCGGTTTTAGAGGGCTGAATTCTCGAGTGATTGCACAACAACACTATGTCGAAATTTCGTTCGAGTTATTATCAGAAAAACAACAAAAACGTTTTTCAATTCAATAGGATACCTAGCAGCGAAGGCATCACTAGTTATAAATACTTTGGGGCTGAAAACGTAGCAACCGATGTGATAACATTCAGTACAGATCGGAGGAAAGCACCAATCCCAACAACATTCCACTCTTTAGTAGAGAATCCTTGAACTCACCCCAAAGGATTTATCAGTGCCTTGCCCCGCATACACACGAACGGTACAAAATAGTACACACGCATACAAAAAAAAACCACATCTTATTACCCGCCAAAGACGTAATCTACCTTCATTACACCCAGTTCCGATCAGTTTTGTATGATTTACTTTCTACTATCCTTCCATCTTGTTAGATACCCCTGTGCGTTTCTAACAGATACACACACAATACACAAGCAAAAATAGTGAAGAACCCCGAAAGGAAATTGGAATAAGCAAAGCATCAGAGCCGTATACCATAGCGATAACATAACAATTCCACATCAGTTGAGTGTACTTGAGTTTAGAAATCGAATTCGTACACGCGGCCAGTAGTCTGATGTGTTAAGCATTGGTTCAATTTTTGGTGATTCTAACTGTCATAGCGTCAGTTCGAATCACACGTTCTTCACTATCATCGCAACCGTTATATCCCTTTCACACATTGGAAGACGAGGCCTAACATTCTCGTGGATGTGGGCGGTTTTGGGGCATTTTTAGCCTTGTTTCGCAAGTCGGCCTTTCTACCCTTTTCTGACGTAGCAACCTAAATAAATATAAACGTTGTCCGCAAAGTCAAATAATTAATATTTAATCCCACAATCTTGGAGTTTACAACTTAATGACACGAATATGCCGAACACTAACATCTCTGGAAATAATAAAGTAATATATTTATATTATAGAACTACTGGTTATTCGTTAAATTACATCAATATATAAGGTTATATTACTTTAAACTTAATATAATTGTTTTTTTTATTCATTAAAGTAAAGCATGCGAATAAATTATCAATTAGCTGTGTTTTCGAAGTAATCCTCAAACACATTATGAATTTCGTCAATCATATCACTTGCAACCATACTTCGACCTAATTTCCTGTAAGCATAAGCGTTGCACTGTTTAATCAAGAAGCTACTCGCGAAAGCCGCGGTGAATGCGGGATTTGCCTGATTTGATTCCAATGCCCAATAGTAGAAGATGGCTAATGAGCCCGACAGTAAGTCTCCTTGGCCTCCACAACGCCGTCCAGAGCCACCTTCCCCAAGACGATGCATTTCTAATGTGTTTCCTATATAAGAATATATTTTATCACACATTCCTTTTTCCAAAACAGTCACACCATTTCCTAAGATTTTCATATTTTCCAAAATTGATTCCGTAGATTCACCAAAAATACGTTTAAATTCCACTGCATTTGGAGTTAGTATTACTTTGTTATAATCTTTTATCAAGTCTTTTCTTTTACTTAAAAGATAGAGTCCGTCGGCGTCGATAATAAGTGGTTTACTCATTTCTTTACACAATTGAATGATTTTAGTAATTGTGTCTAATATATGCTGTTGTCGGCCGAGACCAGGACCTATGACCTGTATTTTTAAATTGCAAATTTTTATTTTGCATTACTTGTTATTCTTGCATACTTACCACCGTGTGTAAACGTTCTAACCATTGTTGTATTTCATTTATAGCATCCTCCGTATCCAAAACAGGATGAACAATCAATTCAGGACTGTATGATTTTATAACACTGGCCGCACTACGTTGGCAGAATACATGTACTAAGTCCGCTCCAACTCTTAAGGCACTGATAGCTGCAAAATACGGTGCACCAGTATATTCCAATGATCCTCCGAATATTCCAACTCTCCCAGCCAAGCCCTTATAATTACAATTACTTAAATCTGGCACAATTAATTTGACTAGTGGAAGCCAGTCTTTGGTCTCTACTGATGCCTCAAATAAAAGAGACATATTTGCGCATTTCTCGTAGAACTGAAAGTTTTTAAACCTTCCAAATAACGAACCAAAGACTTTTATTCTATTAAAGCAAAATGAATAACTTCTCATAATTTACTGAATGTCAATCGCATTAGCTTGTCGCTCAGTGCTACCAAACCCTAAAATATCTAGTTTTGATATCAATCAATATAAATATATATCCTCCCCGTCTGATTTGTATTGCTGATGTCATAAAATTCGATTACTCAATTCATGCAAGTAGCATATTTAGCAATGAAAAACAGTGTATCGAATAATTGTTGTACTTTATTCAGTAAAATCCATGATTGCGTTTGTATGGAAGATATTTGCATCTCCACAACGAAAACTCACAAGCATTAGTTGATGTATAGTAGTACTAAAAGTTCCCGGCAATTCTATATACAAACAATGAGTTTATTTATAACACAACAAACGGGTGCGGCAAATCTCTAACTTTTCTGAATGACTATGCTCATATAAAGAATTAACATTCTTAATGATTATGCTCATATAATGGATTAACATCGTACTAATTAGTGAACGATTACTTAAATTTAGTAAAATCGATACAGCTTTTAATTAAAAAAACCAATAAAGATAAATATTTTCCCGAAAAGGTTATTTAAGTAAACAATTCAACACTTTCCTGATTACACTATTTAAGAAGAGTATCATCTAGTGAGGTTCAACTTACTAAACCATATATTAATCTGCAATTTAAACAAAAAGAAGCATTTTCAAACGTATTTCGCGCCCTTCCAATTACAATAATTAGTTAGTAATAACTCTCATTACAAATCCAATTTTTAACCTTAGAATTTAAATTAATAAAATGTATATCATTGAGTATGTGAAATCCATTATTTTATTATTTAAGTTCTTCTATAACGACATCTCCAACCGAACCTCCTCCAAATCCGCCAGTAGTAGGTTCTACCGCTGTCATATCTGCATTAATACTTTTGAGAGGTTTGTCATCTTCAGATTCAGACGCAGCACGATTGCCAAATTCCTGCATTTTTAATATTAACATCGCGAAAACTTGTGATGATAAGGATCCTTGTAGTATTTGTAGAAGTCGGGCGGGTTGGCCGCATACAACAACTGCGTTTGCCAAGTGCTCAACACCGCTGTCAAATTCCCCTTGACCGATCAGTGTTTCTCCTAACTGTATTTCCTGCAAGAAATACCTAAATACAAAACGACAATTTGAAAATTTCGCATTAATAAACATTAGGCAACTTATGTGAAGGCACGAGTCCTGAAAGTAAATTGACATGTTACATTACATAATTTTGGAGTCATTATACTCTATCATGAAGTTAGATACGTGTAAGAGTTATGAGATTATTCCTTTTCCTTTGGGTCTTTCATGAAATCGATTTATGTATATATATAATTCAAGCTAAACATTAATCACCTTTCCATTGCCTCGTGGTCGTTTAGATTGGGCACAACACTTTTCGTCGCCTTTGCCTCTCCGGATTGCTTGAGTTGACGCCGTCTCCCTGAAAAAGAAAAAAAAACAAGATTATGCCATAACTCTAAAATTCCACTTTTGGAAGCATACTTTCGCGAACTTTCTTTTTATATTCAGGATCACTGCGGCGCTTTTTGTCGAAATATATGCAATATCCAAGAAATATTGTCCCGGCAACTCCAGCAGCGATCCCAATAGTTGTTTTAGTTATTTCAATCATTTTTACAAGCGATGTAGGGATATTTCCGAAATATATTAACACACTAAACGCGTATTTGTTATACTTTAATTTAATTCAATTTCAAGTAAATATTACGACAGCGAAGAAAGTGGATTCATCTGCGAGCCTCTTATCAAACTGCTCAAACCTACTCGCACGCCATATTGAATTTCAACTTTCAGTCGTCCTCTAGTTGTCTTTAAACTGTTTGTTTCATTTAAATCGGAATGCTAAGTTTCTAAAATGTATACTACTTTTACTAGAAACAAGTAAATATTATTTTTCAGAGTTGCTTCGAATAAATTATTACACATGAAAAATTAGTTTAAAATTTTTTTCTAACAGTCTTCCCAAAGTTCACTGTGTTTGAACTGTTTGTTATGAACTTCAGGAAATAAAAAGCTGTCTAGATGATTTCTGTTATGATGTTTAGACCATATTTAAGGTAACAATGTGATCTATAACCCTATGCATATAGCGAATACGTTGAGTATATATATATATATATATATATATATATATATATATATATATATATATATATATATATATATATATATATATATATATATATATATATATATATATATATATCTAGCGACAACCAGAATCACCCACATCAAAAAGAAAAAGGGTGGACGTATCTAAGGATAGTATGTAGGTTTAATTTAAATGATCTCTAACTATATACAGGATTGATGGGAAAAAAATCATACAAGGCCGGTAGGTCTTGAATACTGAAATAAACGCAGATTACGTCTTTGGCGTCTGATAATCTGCGCTGTGGTCGGTGTGTGTGCTCATTTGTGCCGTCTTTTACTCTGCGTGCATGTGTGTAGTGTGTTAGCAGTAGAGCCTATGGGGAGGGTCCAGGTATCCACTATTACAGAGGGGGGCGTTTTTGGGAAGGGCGCTTCCTTCAATTTTGTACTGAAGAATAAATTGTGGTGGTCGGATCCGAAGCGATCGAAGGAGATAAGTGTCAAGAACGCAAGACTCCCGTAGAAGAAGATTCTCGCTGTTCTGAGTACTATCAGGGTACTTGTATGCTACTTGTAGCAAGTACTTGTCAATAGAGGTAATGGAGACACCTTCGTATAGGTGAGAGTTGGGATAACGGCGCCAGTCAGGCCTTATAGAGTGGTTGTTGCACGATGCAACTAATCATGCTGTGGAAGCTGAGTGTGAGCAACGACAATAACTCTCCATCCTCGACACTAGATGTTATTATGTGTTAGCTCTTTAGCCTTAATGGATTCTCTGCACCAGGAATCAACCACATATTTCTCTTGGGTTTGATACTCTTTACCCTGTGTGGAATAAAGGTCCGCATGCCAAGTAGAATCGTGTCTGTGTATGTGTCCGCTATAGAGTCAACATTGTTATTGAGGAAAAATAACAACCATTTAACTTCCCCAAATAGTCGTTGAGACCTTCCCAGTTGGCTTTCTCATAGAACCATACTGTTCTTTTGGGAGTTTTCTCATTAACGTTACTGTTGGTTAGAGGAAATTTAGCTGACAGTACACCGTGGTCTCAAGTGCCCAAGGACGAAGAAATTTCAATTGCGTATTTGTTTGCGTGGGAGGAGAGAAACAGGTCCACTCTGTTGGCGAAATTACCATCAACTCGTGGGGGAGCCAACGCGAGTGCCGGATGCCCAAGGCGATTATGCGAACACCCTGGATCTGTTTTTGACATCCGAACCGAGTATTTATACCGTAGAGGTTTCTGCGCCATTGGGAAACTCAGATAGATCACTGCTTGGTATCTGTGGCACAAGCATTTGCATATCAAGCGAATAACAGGCAGCTTCGCCATGTATGGGTCTGCTAACTGGGACGATTTGCGGATTTCTTCGCATCCTTTCCATGGTCCGAGGCGTGCTTCGGAAACTCCGATGTTAACGCATGCGCGGAGTCGGTATCAGAGATTATTCTTCTGGGGATGGAGATGTATATTCCACATTCCATCAAACGAAGTTCGTCTGATAAACCTTGGTTTGATTAAAAATGCGAGCAAATTACAGCGACAAAAAATAGAGCTTTTAAACAATGGCGCTCCAATCCCACCGATGTTAACAGAACGAATTTTGTTAGAATCAGAAAGGCGTGCAACCAGACGATTGATACGAAGAAAGCTCACAACGACAGGGTGATCTATAAGCTCCTTCGGTGCCCAACTGATTCGCGCTCCTTCTGGTCAATGGAAAAGGCTGTCAGCGGCAAGTTTGCATCCTCCTCATTCCCGCCGTTGGTGACAGACAGCGGGACGTTAGTCACGAATTCAAAGGATAAAGCTAATGTGTTCGCGAATTTATTTTCCGCGAATTCAAACCTCGACCCCGGCCTTTTGGAGCCACCTGTGATCTCGCCAGTACGGTCTTCGATGCGGGATGTGAGATTTCGTCCGCGCACTATTCAAAGCATTCTACGTGAACTGAATTGTAGGAAGGCAACCGGTCCGGGCGGAATACCAGCATTAGTCCTTAAGAACTGTGCTCCAGAAATATCGCCGGTTCTTGACAGACTCTTCCGCTTATCTTATCCACGGAGGACCTTTCCTGCCTGCTGGAAAATCGCTCGAGTTCAGCCAATCCCAAAGATGGGGAAAAAGGGTCTCCCATAAAATTACCGTCCGATAGCATAACTGTCTATTTTATCTAAGGTAATGGAAAAAGTTAGCTAAGTATTTGGTGTGCAACGTACTTCTGAATGATCGTGAAATACGGATTCCGTGGCAGGCGGTCCACGGGAAACCTTTTGACACATATAACCGATATATGGACATCTGCGATTGAACGGCATGGTGAATCAAGGGCGGTCGAATTGGATATCTCCAAGGCTTTTGACCGCGTCTGGCACGGGGCATTGCTGAGCAAACTTCATTCATATGGACTTTCCCAACAGCTTTGCGACTGGACGAGGAGCTTCCTCGAGAATCGATCGATCCGGGTTGTTGTGGACGGCGAGTGTTCGGATCTGTATCCTGTTAATTCGGGTGTGCCCCAAGGTTCTATTTTGGCTCCAACCTTGTTCTTGCTTCACATGAATGATTTGTTGGAGGCAACGGATAACAAAGTGTTCAGTTTTGCGGATGATAGTACGCTTGTTTCCTCCTTTTCGAGTGTTCGGCCGATTGGTGCATCTGCGTCGCATCAGCTGAGATGCAGGCAGATTGACTCTCTGAATCGGGATCTACATAGGGTCCTGCAGTGGGGAAAGGCTAATCTCGTCGACTTCAATGCAGCGAAGACACAATACACATTTCCCGCAGCATTCACAAAGAAAAGTGGATCATCGGTTCCTCAGCTGATGATGAATGGCCAGGCCCTCGAGGCTGGGGAAAGTTTGAAATTGCTCGGCATCACGGTCTGTGGCAATCTATCGTGGCATAAACATGTGTCGAGTATTGCCAGGCCAGCCTCAGGAAAACTGAGTTATCTTTTTAGAGCCAAGAATTGTTTTACTCCGGCCTAACTTCTTCTCCTATATAAATCCCAAATTAGACCCGCGCTCGAATATTGCTCTCATGTTTGGAGCTCGGCTCCTAAACATACCCTCGACCTACTTGAGAGCATACAGAGACGAGCGATCCGCCTGATCGGGGACTCGGGGGTCGACACTACAGTCGCTCACATCAAAGGCGCGTAGCAGACCTCTGTCTGTTTTACAGATATCACGGGTACTGTTCTTCGGAGATTCGTGGTATTGTTCCACGCAATTCGGCTTATATGCGCTCCACAAGACAATCCGACGATCGCTCCCGTTTGTGGTTCATTTCCCGACGGCGCGATCATCCCAGCATCAGAACTCATTCCTCTACAGAGTGGGGAAGCTGTGGTACTCCCTTCCCACGCGAGTGTTCCCGGAGCGTTACAACCTGCAACTGTTCAAAAAGAACTGCAACAGTTATTTGATGGCATCTCGGGGCGCTCACTTGGCGCTAGGGGTTCGCCTCTCCCGAGAGAAGTTTAATAAAAAAAAAAATATATATATATATATATATATATATGTCTGGTATCCGTGTTGGGTCATTGACGAGTTGAGTTAAACTATTTGAATCTGCAAAAAGCTGGACATATTGACCTTCAGGTGTTGTTTGTCCGGAGGGACGCAGCCACTGAGGTTATGCACATTAAAATCACGCACAATAACGATATCAGTGTGCGGCTATAGGGTCAAGATCCTATCGATAGAATCAGAGTATCAAATTCGCTAAAGCGAACGTTGCTATCCAAGTTTGGGCTTCTGTAAAGAAAGCAATAATATATGATATGCTTACGAACGTGAAGTTTTAGCCGCGAGAAGCTAAATTCTGGATTGGAACAGAGTCCATATTGTGGCAGAATATCATTTCGATATTTATGTTATGATAAGCAATATCATTTCGTATGTATGTGGCTATACCACGATGTGGAAAGAACAGTGGTACTAAGTTATATCCAGGTAGATTAAAATCAGAAATATCTGTATAAGTAATTACCTGGGTTTCGATAAGTGCAAGGATAGTTGGTTTCTGGTTAGAAACGTGGGCAGACACAGGGAGAAATTGCATCTCAAGTCCCGAATGTCACACAAATCAACGCGAAATTCCCGCTACATTGAAATGGCCCTACACAATAAACCAATACCGCCTCGGGAAAGGATGCAAGTTGGGACCAGCAATAGATAAGCGAAAGCAACGACTACAGGTGTTATGCCCTGGTAGTAGGGTCCGTGCCGAAATTCAGGTCACATGCCTTCAATGACGAACACTATGCCACTCAGTCACCAAAAACCCTCCAAAGATTATAAATCAATTCAAGTTTACTTGCTACTTCGTTCGTCGCGTCGCAAGTGCTTCATCATTTCACATAGAATACCATTTGTTGCGGAACATGCCTGTTTTGAACTCAGCATGTATTCTATTACTCCTCCCGGAGTAACTGGCCATCTCATATGTCTCTCCAAAATCGTACGTGCGGTCTCGAATTTCACGCACTCTGTGAGTACGTGTTCCGCATTTTCTATTTTGCCTTCGCAATACAAGCAGTATGGGTGATTGACATGCTTATACTTGTGCAAGTATTGCCGAAAGCATCGATACATCGATATTAGCTGAGACAGGTGGTAATTCAGCTCGTCATGTTTTCTTTTCGCCCATGTTTCTATATCAGTTATCATGGTGTGGGTCCATCTTCCTTTGGTGAAAGAATCAAATCTTCGTTGCCATTTTCTTGGGCTTGAGTGCTCTAATTTTGGCCGCATTCTCCGACGATTCACTTGGGAGACCTTATGCAATGCAACGTTTTCTTTAGCTGCAATGTCAGCTGGTGTCGTCCCGGCCAAAATATTTATATCATCTTCGGATACCGGTCGGAATGCACACCATACTCTTAGTGATGCGAGCCTATGTGCTGAGTTCACTCCCCTCATGTACGACTTATACTGTGCGGCTCCTGCCCATATGTGAGCTCCATACATTATAATGGAGGTGTTGATACTGGTTATGGTTTTCCCTATGTGAGGCCGGGGTCCTCCAACATTGGGTAGCAGTCTTGCTCAAACTTTGCATACTCTTGCCGTTTTTCAGTCGTTTTCCTTAGGTGTTCGTTGAAGCTCAGCGTGTTGTCGAGTATAACACCAAGATATTTAATATAGGGACTGGATCTGATTATTTGACCTTCTATTTTCAAATCAAGGTGTTCAACTTTTTTGCGATTGCTTATTAAAACTGCCTCCGTCTTATGTCCAGCTAGTTTCAGTCCGGCCATATCTAGCCAGCATTTAATGCTCTGGAATGCTTACGAGCAAATATTCTCCAGATTATCTAGATACTCGGACGCGTGTGTGAAGATCCGTTTGTTTGTTTAGGATCTCACAGTAGGACTTCTCGCGCGAACGGTAGAGCAAATGGGGTGTCTTACGTGTGTTTAAGGTTCCCAAAACGCATTGCACAATTGGCGGCCTAGTCAAATGGATTTTGATGAGCCAAAGGAAAATTGGCCCTTGTGGAAACAAAAATTTGAAATTTTTCTGACTGCGGCCGGGAAAAAGTAAGCACAAGAGTAGTTCAAGGTAGCCTTGTTTCTTCACAGCTTTGAAGAAAGGGGCATCGAAATATTTAGTGCACTTGCACTGTTCGCAGGACAAAGAACATTATCAATAGTTATTACACGATTGTTATTGACACGATTGTTATTGACAAGATTGTATACAACATCGTAATGGAGACCTACAAACTCGGTGCAATTGTACAAAAACAAGATCAGCCATGTGTAGAATTTGAGACAAAATTAGGAAATCAAGCCAAGTTCTACGAACTTACATGTTCAGCTGAGGGATGTCAGCAGTCATACGTTAATCGAATAGTTAGGGATAAGATCATTCTGGGTTTGGAAAACAAAAAGTTGCGATCAAAACTATAGGAGTCAAGCAGTTATCTGGAGACAGCGTGTTACAGATTGATTCTGCATTCAGGGAGTCGGCGGCGCACACTAATAGCATTTCTTGTAATCTCTGTTCGCTCTGGTCATTACGAACAGTGAACTCTATTGCAGCCATTCTGTCGTGCCCCTCATCCTTCATGGTCCTGTGGCGGTTTCGCTAAGCCCCACTGTCTACTTACCTGAAGAACCCCCATAACTACAACCCAGCTCTTATAAGTTTCTGCTAATGCAATGGCCTGAGACACCCGTAAATGCTTCACGCAACAAATTTATCGATTGTATTTAGCTAAAAACTCCTGGAAGAGAATTCTTACCTTCATTCATTTATTCGAATTCAAAATTCCCTATAAGAATTCAGTTCCAAACTTCATAAATGCCAAGCCCAATTTGGCACCTTCGGTTGCCAGTAAAATCTCAATCTTTTATACACATTTTCCCTAGTCGGATTCCTGAAAACGAAATAATTTGGTTTACATATAATGTAACCATCATAACAGGGATCATAAACATTGCATCGCCTATTCCCAGCCTCACATTGGCTGGAGACCTATACCCAAGGGACAAAAGCAAATATACGCATCTTGCGTCTTAAGGCGTAAATTAAATCCTATAGCATAGGCAAATGCAAATAGGTATGGTATACTTAACCTTGGCAGCGATGACATAAACACTAATTCCCTGTAAATAAGCTATAAACAATTAACACCGTGTGCATGGTGCATTGGGGCTATCATTACAGCTGCAATGCACATCTTAGACAATGATCTATACGGTCTCTTTGTCCTACACATTTCTGGATCTGCTTCTCATGACTAGCGCCATGAACAAAGAAAAACCCAATTAGCACCCGATGAGATTCGGCTTGTTTACTTAGCCGAACTCACATCTCGTTGATGCACATTATTCCCTTTTCTTTGTTTTCAGATTCGTTCTCATAGCTTTGTCCCATGAAAGAACCAATGTGCAAACACACATGTGTATCTCTATGATCTCCTCTATGAGATCAGGTTACCTACCCCCAAAGAGAGACTTCACGTTTCTCTTGGGATGGAAAATACATTCTTTAATTAAGAGAGCCAGTACCACTGGCCGAATTTCCTTCGCCAGCGAATTAATATCGCTGAGTCCTACTACATTCTTCCCCACAGTCCTCCTCAGTTGGGATGTTTGTGGGGAGTGTAGCTTCTTGGCGTGTAACTAATTCTTTCTCCCACTTAATACACGACACGAGTATACTGAAGCCTTTTTATGCGCCAATATGATATACTATTATAATATATATCATTTTGAACGATCTTTCACCACTTTTCTTTGGGGGACTGACTTTGGAGTTTCAATTACTGTGGTTTCATCATCATCATTGGCACTACAACCGGGATCCGGTCTTGGCTTTATTTAACAAATCTCTCCACCGCCCGATTTCGAGCCGACGTCATCCAGTTTGGCACTCCCAGACTCTAGACGTCCTGGTTTACGCCATCCCTCTATCGCAGACAAGTCCTGCCGCCTGTCTCCTTCCATACATCCTGCCACAAAAGTCCTTCCGAGCTAGGTGTGCCGCCCACCGGAGTCTACCGAGCTTGATTTTTCTTACAACATTAGCTTCAAGGTAGATTGTATACAACTCATGGTCGTAGCGTCTCCGGAATCGTCCTCCCTCACATACGGGGCCAACAATTCTCCTTAAGACCTTTCTCTCGAACGCGGCTAAGAGTTCAGAGTGCCTTTCATTGAGCACCCAGGTGTCGGATCCATACATGAGTACTGGTAAGACCATGGTCTTGTACAATAGTGGCTTGGATGTTCTGGATAAATTTCGGGATTTAAAGAGCCTTGATAGACCATAGTAGGCTTTGTTGGATTTAATCAGCCGTTCGCGTATTTCTTCTCCCATATTGTCATCGGCTGATACTATTGACCCAAGGTAGTTAATGGATTGCACTACTTCGAATTCGTGCTCCACTTCCCTGATAGTTTGACCAACGTTAGGTCTTCTCTTCGCAGAAGTTGCCATCATGTACTTAGTTTTTCCCTCATTAATGAGCAGTCCCAATTTTTGTGCCGCCTGCTCGATCTGCGTGAAGGATTCCTGTACAGCCGATTCGGTTCTACCGATGATGTCGATGTCATCTGCGTAGGCAAGTATCTGCCTGAACTTGGTGATAATAGTCGCTCTAGTTATGACGCCAGAGTCACGGATTGCTTTCTCCAACGCCAGGTTGAAGAGGAGGCAGGCCCCTTGTCGGAGTCCATTAATTTATTGGTTTGGACAACAATCCCGCTATTTTTACTTGACTAGTTACGTTGGTCATGGTCAACCCACAAAGTTGTATCAATTTGTTTGGAATGCCGAACTCTCTCATGGCACTATATAGTTCTACCCTGGCTATGCTGTCGTAGGTGGCCTTAAAGTCTATAAATAGATGATATAATGGAATCTTAAATTCCTGACATTTTTCCATCGCCTGTCTAAGGGTGAATATCTGATCAATTGCTGATTTGCCTGGGATGAAGCCACACCAATTATGGCTTTAGCGTATGGGGCTATCCGGTCTTGTAGGATAGTGGAGAGTATCTTATAAGCGGTACTCAGCAATGTTATACTCCTATAGTTGCTGCACAATGTGATATCACCCTTCTTATGTATGGGGCAAATTATACCACGACGCCAATCTTCCGGCATTTCCTCTTGCTCTGATATGTGCACCACGATCTCATGGATTGCGTGATGCAACGCTGTCCCTCCTTGTTTGATCAGCTCAGCTGGTATGCCATCAGCTCCAGGGGCTATATTTGATTTGAGCTGTCTTATGGCTTTTATTGTTTCCTCAATGCTTGGCAGCATTTGGTCTTGATCTTGCATTGGTGGAGCCTCCAATTCTTCTGCGAGCTGACCATTTAGCAATTCGTTGAAGTGCACTTCCCATCGCTCCAGAATGCCTTCAGGATCGGTGATCAGATTACACTCTCTATCCTTGCAGTAAGTGCAGCATGGTGTGTACCGCGTCATACTGCAGATCATTTGGTAGTACTTCCGCGCCTGGTGCGGACCTCGCTCTCTACATTTCTCTATTTCACAGACTATTTCTTTTGTCTGTAAAGCTTTTTTTCTAGATCTTCTGAGCTCTTTGTATTTCTCCTCGCGCACCCGCGTTCTATGAGACTACTGCATTGTCCGGTATGCAGCGTTCTTACGTTCAGTCGCTAGTTTGTACTCATCATCAAATCAGTCATTCCATTCTCTACGACTGCTGCCTAAGGTGGAGTTGGCAGTACTAATGACAGTATTCTTAAGGCAATCCGAGTTCTGAAAACTGTACCAACAAGATGGTGATCCGAGTCGACGTTGGCACCTCGGTACGTTCGTACCGTCATCAGGCTCGAGGAGTGGTGTCGATCTATCAACACGTGGTCAATTTGGTTCCGAGTGGCTCCATCAAGTGATACCCAGGTGGCTTTGCGGATATCTTTACATGGAAACCTGGTTCTTGCAACGACCAAGTTTTTCGATGCTGCCAGTTTGATGACTCGTAGTCCATTGTCATTAGTGTTCTCATGCAAACTATGGGAACCTGTGTAGTGCCTGAAAACAGGCTCCAGACCTATTTTCGCATTCAAATCACCAAAAACGATTTTCACATCGTATCTTGGGCAGGCATGGAGGGCCCGTTCGACGTTCTCGTAGAATTCTTTTTTTTTTCGTCGTCAGGTGACTCCTCTGTAGGTCCGTTAACGTTTATGGGGCTTATGTTCTTAAACTTGCCTCCCACGCGAAGAGTGCATAGCCTTTCATTTATCGCATTAAAGCCGATGATGGCAGGCTTCAGTTTTTGGCTGACTAGAAAGCCTACCCCGAGCACATGGTGTTTTGCATGACAGCTGTAATAAATGTCATACTCGTTTCTTTGAATAACACCACACCCCGTCCATCTTATTTCTTGTAATGCTGTTACGTCAGCCTTATATTAGAATGGGGCATCGGCTAGCTGCTGTGCAGCTCGAGCTCTTTATAGTGAGCGGACGTTCCATGTAAAAATTCTTAATTCGTTTAGCCATTTTCGTTTTTGGCGGCTTTTTAATTTGCCATAATATTTCATTTTTATGGGCATGGTTATTAGCCTTGCGCCAACCTTTCTCAGGATGTGGCTGCATGCATTGGTTCACTACTTGGCGGGTGTCAAAGTAGCTGCCCAGGGGTGTCACGTGGAGACTACATGTCAACTTGGATTGAACAGGGACAGGGATCGTTCTGGCCTTTGCCGGGTTGAAAGCAATCAGTAACTTTGCCCTGTATGTTTGCACCAGTCCCCCATGACCGATCATTACCAGATAAATTATGTTTCTTTTCATGTAGGTTTATGTTATTCTACATGATCTAGTTCCTGGAATGGTTTATCGATTTTGTATTGTTGTCCATGTTTTGAGGAGTTGCCGCTTACCCTGTATATGATAATAGAATGAAAGGGGCGCATGCGAACTGCTAGATAGAAGTTCGATGATATTCAAATATTTACACAGGTGCATGTGGGGGCAGCCTGGAGATGTTTATGTTCTCTCATCTAACAGATGGCGTCTGCTGTTATGTTTTCTACCTGGGTCGTATTCAATTTGGGTACAGACAGTACATTTCCCAACTTCATTAGACTTCTCAACTTCATGAGAGTGTGTGGCCTGTGGAAGTTGGAATCATCATCATCATCATCGGCACTACAACCGGGATGTGGTCTTGGCCTTATTTAGTAAGTCCTGAGGCTTGTTAAATTTTCCATAATGGTTTGTTTTTTTCCGGGCAAGGTCATTAGTCTTGCGCCAGAGGCACCCCGACGGGGAATCGAACCCCAGTCTCCCGCGTGACAGTCGGGTATACTAACCACTATACTATCGAGGAGCCCAGGAAGTTGGAATACTTCGCGCCTATTTTGAGTTCGAAGAGGGGGAAGGAATTGTAGATAGAGGCAGGGGGTGGTATGAGGAGAGCAGGTTTGTTATTATTACCCGGGGGGGGGGGGGGGGCTTTATTACGGTCAGATGAGAGGGGGGAGGGTTTAGAATGAAGGGAGAGGAGTTAGATTATGGTTTGGCGTATGATATTTTGTGGCTCGGGTCAACTTTTGATTGGTTTGGGGTGGAGAGATATGCGGGGAGAGGGGCGGGTACACGTTGGCAGGGGACAGGGAAGCGATTTGGTGTTGGCGGCAGAGTTAGGGGGGGGGGCGGCTAATATTATATACTAAGAGTTTAGGAGGGGGCATGGAGTTTTGTTGTTTGGTTGGGGTTGCTGTTGATTATTGACAGCCTGCCAATCTATAACTATGGAGTTTCTTCTATTGTGTACCGCAGCAAAGTAGCCTTATCCAGCTGTTTTTTAGACATACGAAAAATGTTATCAGTTGAGTCAGTCCAAATGATCGGTCGCTTGTTGTTCTTTTTGGTCCCGACTAAATACTTGTAGAGATGTGTCTGGACATATGGCGTTTCGAATGTTAGGCGATTAAAGTTTAGCATACCGAAGTAATGCCCGAGTCCACGCACGTTGGTGGGGCGAGGAAACTGCATTAACTTTGCCCGTCGGTGCAGTAGCGTAAGTATTTGACCTTTTTTGTTCGCTGAGATGGCATTTGTCCACATTGATTACCAGACGAATAGCAAACAATAGATGAATTCCTAAGAACTACCTTCATTTTACCTGACGGCGACCAGGAAGTTCATCAATTCATGGAATTATGTAAGTATGAATATTTCTGTTATCACAGATTGGTTTGAACGCATCGATTCCCGAAACCATAGCTTAAGCCGTTCAACCTTGTTCGTCTGTCCACTCTAATTTTGGTTTTTCTTTTGGGTGATTTATATGAAGGTTTTAGCGGATAAGTATGTTGTTGTCGAAGTGTCACCGAAGTGTTCCGCCGAACACTGTCCACGAAGAGAGAAACAACCTGGAACACAGGGGCATCGTCACATATAAAACGCTGAGAGATATTTTCACTTTCTATTTTTATTGTAAATGTTTCAGCATCTTTCGTCACACATAAACTTCAGCGTATAAACCCGAATTACACGACAACCGACACACATTTCCTTTTTACGACACGGAAGGTTTACTATTACCTTTAACCGTTTCGCGGTGAGATACTCTAGCGCAAGGGCGAAACGACGGATACCTCCTCGTCGAGTTCTTTCTCGACCCTCGACCTCACGAGGGCGTACCACCAAATTCCGGTGGCTCCCGAATATATACCGAAAACCGCGGTAACCACACCTTTCGGACTATTCGAGTTCAAGGTGATGACATTCGGTCTCCGAAATGCAGCGCAAACGTTCCAGCGCTACATAGACTCAGCTCTCCGCGGACTTGACTTCTGCTATGCATATATCGATGATATACTCATACCATCGAAAAACATAACCGAACGTCACTCCCATTTGAAGCAAGTGTTCGAGCGCCTCCGAGATTTCGGCCTGGTAATCAATCCAGACAAGCGCCACCTCGGAGAAGCGGAAGCCAAGTTCCTTGGCTATTGTATAAATGGCCAAGGCGTCCACCCATTACAAGACAGGGTGGATGCACTAATGCAGTTTCCTCGCCCCAAGAATGTGCGAGAACTTAGGCGTTATCTGGGCATGTTAAACTTTTATCGCCCAACGCTTCGAAACGCCGGTCAGGTCCAGGCTCCTCTGAACGAATACCTAGTAGGTGCCAAACGACCGATTCAATGGACCGAGTCAGCTGACCAAGCTCTTCGCTTATCGAAAGAGCAGCTGGCGAATGCAACTTTACTTCGACATCCCATCGAAGGAGCCCCATTGTCCATACAGTGTGACGCTTCCGACACTGCAATTGGGGCCGTACTCGAACAAGAGTGCGATGGTAAATGGGAACCGCTGGGCTTTTTCTCAAAAAAATTGAACCCGACCCAGCGACGCTACAGTGCCTACGACAGGGAGTTACTAGCAATTTACTCCGCAGTAAAGTACTTCGGCACATGGTCGAAGGACGCCAGTTGACGATCAAAACTGATCACAAACCACTGGTGTACGCTTTCCGAAAGAAAGCGGAAAGTTCAACCCCGCGACAAGAACGGCACCTGGACTACATCGGGCAATTTAGCACCCAAATCGAATATGTTCCAGGTGCAGACAACGTAATTGCAGACGCTTTCTCGCATATCGATGCAATTAAACTCCGTGCGCAAATCGCTGTTGCCGACTTGGCACAAGCGCAAGGAGAGGACCATCAACTCGAGTCCCTATTGAAAGCGGAGACAGCACTAGTTTTGCGTAAACTCCCTTTCAACGACTCAAACAATGAAGTCTGGTGTGATGTATCGACAGGGACAGCTCGACCCTACATCTCAGAAAAGTTTCAAAGGAATGTGTACGAAACATTCCATAACCCAGCCCACCCAAGCGGACGCGCAACCGCTGCAGCCGTCCGACGTAAATTCGTTTGGCCACATATGGCCAAAGATATAACAAATTGGGCACGCAATTGTTTGCAATGTCAGCGTTGCAAGGTCGATCGACACAACGTGCTACAACCAGCACAGTTTAAGCTCCCCGAGGCACGATTCGCCCATGTACACATCGACATTGTGGGACCGCTTACTCCGTCGAGAGGTTACATGTACCTCCTGACGATGATCGATCGCTTCACTCGGTGGCCAGAAGCAGTGCCACTACGAACAGTGACCGCAGAGAATGTAGCCAAAGCATTCTACTCGACTCGGGTCACACGTTTCGGCGTCCCAGCTACTCTCACAGCCGATCGTGGACCACAGTTGGAGGCAGCGATTTGCAGGCAGCTGACCGATCTACTCGGCTGCCAACAAAGCCACACTACAGCTTATCACCCCCAATCCAATGGGATGATTGAACGATGACATCGCTCACTAAAAGCCTCACTGATGTGTCATGACGACAATCAATGGCTGGACGTGTGGGGTTACGAAGTCGTTGTGCCGGCGTACGACACGGGTTTTACTTCGTCCCACGAACTGTTCACCGAACACGCACTGAGCAACAATTATTAAAAAAAATAAAGTACACCTCGAACGTATTGGTTCAAATAATGTTTTCTTTATTGCAATAACTTAGGTTACATGAAAATGTTGTTTCTATTTAGTTTTCACTTTATTGCGATGATTTTTTACAGCACTCAAAGTTCTCTTATTTCTTTACGGCACACAAAAGTTTTCTTATTTCTTTACGGCACACAAAAGTTTTCTTATTTCTTTACGGCACACAAAAGTTTTCTTTATTTCGATATCTTTGATTACATGAAAGTGTTTTTTTTACTTAGTTTTCGCTCTATTTCGATTTTTTACATCGCTACTCCACCGGCTCTCTTATTATTTTTGGAGAATAAAAAAAAAAGAAGGAAACAAAGAAAAAGCACAGCTCATCACTTAGACGCCGGTTCGCACTCTCCGAAATATGAAATCTGACTGGCTATTTAACGCTCACGAAAGAAAAGGGACACCTAAAGAAAACCGCAAAAGGGGAGGAGCCACACGATTAACTCGAGGTAGTTAATCGTGATTGGACCGGGGAATAGGCATACATTATGCATGTGTGTGTATGCCTCGCATACGATCGTCCGGCGACCGAGGATGGATGCCAGCATCGCAACTGCATCTTCCACGAATGCAAACAATGAATATCTGGGGTGAAAATGACACGAACCGAAGATCTGGTCATCCTATGGGAGGCCATAAATCAACATTTCGGTTGATGGTGTAAATTCCCTTAGATCCGCCGACGGGTGGCGGCCGTTAATAGGGAATTGTATATTCATGACACTCTGTGGTGCAAATGCGTTGTTTAGATATTGCAACGAATATAGGGTGCAGCCGTTGCCAGATGTTGAAAGTAAACACTTGCTGGCTGCATCCAATTCGTTGCTTGTTTGCGGTCCCTGATCGGTGGGGACCGATAATAGGAAACCAGCTATTGCTGGTAATTAGGGAAATGTTTGGTTTGCCTCAGCCGAAACCTTGTCGGCGGTGGCAAACCAATGGGACCTAATAGCCGCATGCTAGGAGTGCCATGGGCAAACAAGAAAACGAGTAATCAAAGAACTCTTTGTTGATGTTGTTTCCATAGCATAAGGCTATGGAAACGAGATGCCCTGGGTAAAATGTATGCCTGAGGATGAGATTTCAAATGCCACGGCTATGTGATAATCTTTGCCGTGGACTTAATGTTTTTTTTTTCAGAAATCAATGCCTGCCCGAGGATAAATTTTCGATGCCACGGCTAAGTGATAAGCTTTGCCGTGGACTTAATGTTTTTTTTCAGAAATCAATGCCTGCCCGAGGATAAATTTTCGATGCCACGGCTAAGTGATAAGCTTTGCCGTGGACTTAATGTTTTTTTTCAGAGATCAATGCCTGCCCGAGGATAAATTTTCGATGCCACGGCTAAGTGATAAGCCTTGCCGTGGACTTAATGTTTTTCAGAGATGGTGATGGAGAAAAAGGGGTTTGGAAGGAAAACCCCCCACAGAATAGGTAAGCTGCCTAACGGATATTCATAACAGTTATCCGATTGGGTAACTGTATTAATTCCAGTGATTTGGCTGGGGGTAAATGCCGTAGCAAGGTTACGCAACCTTGCTGAAGTTCGACTTAGAGGTGAGTCGGTTCGCCTGGAATAGTGGGGATCGAATGATGTATGGCTCTTCGGGCCCTGAAAAGCCACACTTCACTCCCTCCCCAGTGACGCAGTCACGAAACAGGTACGGCAGGTTAGGGGGAGGTTAGTTGGCTATGGGCTCGCGCCTGAGCGCGAGTACGGGGAGGTTGTGCCGGTGGTGTAGGAGTGGTGTTCGAAGATGGAGATGATTCTGGAGCGGAAGCTTCCAGAAAACAGGGCTTAAGCCTTTCGACGCTGACCGTGGATCGCTTGCCTCTGATGTCGATCTCGAAGACGCGGTCACTGATGCGGCGGAAGACTTTGAATGGGCCATCATACGGTGGGTCGAGAGGTTTTTTGACCTTATCCACCCTGACAAAGACGTGCGTGCAGCTGTGCAGTTCAGGGTGGACGAAAAGTTTTTTGGAGCCGTGCCTGGTTACAGGGGTTGCCCTAACCTTACGTAGCAGATCACGGAGATGTCCCAATTCACGAAGTTGGTCACGCGGTGTTTCGCCATTCAGGAAAAGTTCTCCTGGAAGAAGGAGGTTGGTACCGTAGGTAAGCTCTGCTGCCGAAGCACCCAGGTCCTCCTTAATGCTTGTCCTCAGGCCGAGGAGGACGGTTGGTAGGGCGTCAAACCATTGTGTGTCATTATGACACATGAGTGAGGCTTTTAGAGATCTGTGCCAGCGCTCTATCATCCCATTTGATTGCGGGTGGTAGGCGGTGGTACGACTTCTTTGGCAGCCGAGAAGATTTGTTAGCTGCCTAAAAATGGTCGCCTCAAATTGTGGACCTCGGTCCGAAGTTATGGTGGTTGGTACACCGAAGCGTGTGACCCAAGTTGAGTAAAAAGCCTTGGCGACTGACTCGGCAGTAACTGCCCGGAGAGGTGTCGCCTCTGGCCATCGCGTGCAGCGATCCATCATAGTGAGGATATAAGAAAATTCTCTTGATGGAGTAAGCGGTCCCACTATGTCTATGTGGACATGGGCGAAGCGTGCGTGGGAAGCTTGAATTGCGCTGGCTCCAGTACATTATGTCGCGCTACCTTGCAGCGCTGGCACTGGAGACAAGCACGGGCCCAACCGGTGAGATCTTTGTTCATCCGGGGCCAAATGAATTTGCGACGGACAGCAGCGGCTGTTGCTCGGCCGCTGGGGTGGGCTGGGTTGTGGTAAACCTGGAACACGCCCTTACGAAGTTTCTCGGGAATGTAAGGTCTAGCGGTTCCAGTGGAGACATCACACCAGATTTCGCCCAAAGGGTCGCGAAGGGTAATTTTCTTGAGCTCTAGTGCCGTATCGGCAGTTAGGAGGGACTTGAGCTGTTCGTCCTCCTCTTGAGCTAGGGCAAGATCAGCGTTATTCAAGGCGGAACGCAAGTGAATCGTATCGATCCGAGAAAGGGCGTCCGCCGCGATATTCTGTTTACCGGAGATATGCTTAATCTCCGTAGAATATTGCCCAATGAGGTCTAATTGACGCTCTTGTCGGGGGGAGGCATTTCCCGACTTCTTCCGGAACGCATAGACCAATGGTTTGTGGTCTGTTAAAATAGAGAGCGAACGTCCCTCTATCATATGACGAAAGTATTTAACAGCGCTGTAGATCGCGAGTAATTCGCGGTCGTGGGCGCTGTAACGTCGCTCGGTGGGACTCAGCTTCCTTGAAAAGAAACCAAGTGGTTCCGGTCGGCCTTCAATGTCCTGTTCAAGGACAGCTCCGATTGCAGTATCCGATGCGTCGCATTGGATAGAAAGTGCCGCTCCCTCGAGGGGGTATCGGAGTAAGGTGGCATTTGCCAATTGTTCCTTGGACAGTTGGAATGCTCTATCAGAGACTTCTGTCCAATTAATGGGGCGCTTATCATTGCGTTTAGCTCCTTTCAAAAATTCATTCAAGGGAGCTTGAACTTGGGCAGCGTTCTTCAGAGTTGGACGATAGAAGTTAAGCATGCCCAGAAATCGACGAAGCTCACTCACGTTAGTAGGCCGGGGATACTTCATGAGGGCCTCCACACGGTCTGGTAGTGGACGAATGCCCTGGTTGTCAACAACATAACCCAGATAGGTGATTTGCTCCTTGGCGTATTGACACTTATCTGGGTTGATGACAAGACCGAATTCACGGAGGCGCTCTAGGACCTGACGTAAGTGGCGTTTATGTTCGGCGTGGTCTTTGGAGGCGATGAGAATGTCATCAAGATATGCATGGCAGCAATTAAGAGCACGTAAAGCCGTGTCGATATAACGTTGGAATGTCTGTGCGGCATTCCTGAGGCCGAAAGTCATCACTTTGAACTCGAAGAGTCCGAAAGGTGTAATGACTGCGGTCTTGGGGATGTCTTCTGGTGCCACCGGAATTTGATGGTATGCCCTGGTGAGATCCAGGGTAGTGAAGACATTGCACCCTCGTAACTTGTACGAAAAATCGTAGAGGTGTGCAATAGGGTATCTGTCCGGGACAGTTGCTGCGTTCAACAGCCTGTAATCGCCACATGGGCGCCACTCACCAGAACGTTTCTTCACTAAGTGGAGTGGGCTTGCCCAGGGACTGTCCGACGGTTGGCAGATACCTAATTTGATCATATGTTCGAACTCCGCGCGCGCCGCACGTAATTTTTCAGGAGCCAGTCGACGTGGACGCTGGCTCACCCGGGGACCACGTGTTTCTATATGATGAAACACCGTGGCTTTATGTCGACGCTGGTTAGGTAGAGGAATTGTTGTACTCACAAATTCCTGTACCATGGCTTGAAATGGGTCTGTGCACGGTGTGGCCCTTGAAGTTGCCGCTGGAGATGCCGTCATGGGCAAGGGGGGTGCGGTTGGAGCCACTAGTCTATTATGGGTCGAATCGACCAACAGATTATGTGCACCTAATAGGTCGGAACCTATCAGGGGTTCATTCACGTCCGCAATGACGAAACGCCATGTGATCGGACGACAAAGACCCAATTGAAGTGTCAGCTTTTTACGTCCGTACGTAAGTATCGGCGTATTATTCGCCGCTGACAATTTAAGTGCGGCTGGCACGCGGTTACGCGGAGCAAACGATCGCGGGAGGACTGAAATATCGGCGCCGGTATCGACAGTAAAAGCGATATTCAGTTTGGAATCCCGGATGGTTAGGCGACTTATCGTATGGGTGCCGGCCGATTGCGCGAGGGGGTCGGTCGGCAAAATTAGTTTAAAGAGCGCCTTTGGTTGGTGGAAGGTTGCGTCCAACCACAAGGCGCCTTGCAATTGAATGCGCGATCACCATATCGTTGGTGATTGGCGCACCAAGGCAGAGTAACGGTATTATCAGATATATTCTACCTATTGGTATTGCCGTTACGGGGAGGTCGAGCCGGAGCTCGCTGGGAATTGGCCCGGTGAGGGCCATTTTGGGTGGAATTGGCCCTCTGTGGGGCATTTTGAGGGATATAGGCCCTCTGAGGGCAGTTTGGAAGGAATTCTTCCGATTGAGAGGACGGCTCGGCATGGCACGATTCTGGGCGCCTCGAGGATTGTTTCTCACCTGCGCGCGAAATTGACTTATCTCGCGGAGGAGTGAGGTTTGGAGCGCCCGAAGGTCAGCAGGAGTTAATTGTGGTGGCGAACTTCTTTGGTTAAATACGTTGGGGCCTGCCTCTGGATTCCCCTGAGGGAAATTGGTTGAGGCGGGCCTTCTATGAGGTAATTGAGTTTGAGGAGGATGGAGAATTGGGACCAATTGAGGGGCTGTGAAAGGCAGACGAGGGTGCCGTGCGGGCTGGGCGGCGTGTTGAGAAACCGCCGCTACCTGGTACGCAGGAGGCTCAGAATACTGATCTGAGCTTTCCATAATTGCGTCCGCAATTTTGGATAAATAGCCCAAACTCTGGTTGGGTTGGGCTATAAGTGCCGAACGGGCATGTTGGGGAAGACACCTCAAAAAGTGAGGCCTTATCAGGTCGTCCCCAATCCTGGTCCCCGCTATAGAGCGTAAATGGGTCAGGAAAAGAGATGGTCGCATCCCAGAAAGGTTGGTTACAGCGGCTAAGCGTTGTTGCCGCACACTTCCAGGCTCGTCCAAAGCGTCGAGCAGAGCTTCACGCATGTTGCTATACGGGTTGCGGCAGGCCGACCTTATTATGTGAGCAACATGCGGTCGCTGAGTGCGGTCAAGCACTTTCAACAGCTCGACTGCACGAAGTTGTTCGTCGTGCAAGGCTGAGGCCTGGAAGATGCGGTCTGCCACTGCAAACCAAAGGTCTGGGTCCTCCTCATCGAAGGGGGGAAGCCCTATATTTGAAGGACGAGTCCCATTCCCGAGGCTGGAAGCATCGTGGAGTTCTTGGGACTCTGAAGGTCTATGGGCTTGTTGTGAGGTGCCGGCACGAGATGTGGGCATCATAATGCCAGAATCCATCAATTGGCCGGCACTAGGGGCGTTAGAGGAAGTCGGGAGTGCGTTAGAAGAAACAGGTATGGGTCGATTAACGACACTGGGGGTACTTGGTGGTGCCGGGGGGGTAGATTGTACGGGCAAGTCTAGGTCAGCATCGACTTGCTCAGTGGGGAAATCGACGCTGGAGGCGTCGTGGAATTCAAGGGACACGGGGTGTTCCTGGGCCTTTCTGGCCATGGTGTTTCGCGTGTTGACCATTATGGATAGTGACGCGAAACGGGAGTCAAAGGCGTAAGAGAACGCGAAGAAAGGTGAAGGAGGGCCAATTGGTCAAAAGAAGTCGCAGGGCGTTGAGAGAATCACGAAAATCCCGGAACAAGGTTTTACTAATTAAAATGAGTCGAGCGAAGGTCGGAAGTGGAGTCAAGTGGAGCCAAAAGAGAATCGTGCCGAGTCGAGTGGAGTTGAATGAGTTGGCGCCTGTTTGTACCCAGAAGGGGCTTATTGAATTTATTTAATTCCGGATCGTTTCTATTTAATGTAGAATGTTTTTCTTACTTAATGCGGTTACGTAATTCTGGTACGATCCTGAAATATATTGTGCTAATTCGAAGTAGAATTTTAACAATTATTTACAATTCGACACTTAATATTATCTTTATTTATTTGTGGTTTATTATTAAATGTGATATGTTTGTGCCGTTGTCGCCGAAATGAAAATGTTTGCCGATCAATACCCTGAAGGGGTTTACAATTGTTATTATTTTCGTGGCCAAAGTTCGTTTAGTGTGCCGAATGTTGAGTAAGTAAAGATTTGTGTTTTGCACGGCTTTCTTAATGTATTTCTTAATGCGTACGACTAACGAATTTAGAGTGCAATTCTCCATGCAGTGACACAGACGAAAGGAGGAAAAAGAAAAAAAACTGAATAAATTTATATTTATATGAGAATATGCCTCGCTTGAGGAGCTTGGCCGTAAATAGTGTCACTGTGTTTATTTCTATGACGTTTGTCGATATAAATTTATGTTTTTGCACGGCTTTCTGTCGCTAATTTTTACTTTAGTAAATTTACAATATGGTTGATCCTAATCCCAAAAGGAATATAGGAATTGATTGTTTCAATTATATTAGGGTTACAAATACTTTAAAAAGGTTTTTGTTTTTAATTTTTATTATATAAGGGGATACTACTGCCTTTTGAGTGCAATAAATATGAGGGATGATGATATAGGAAATATATTTTATTCTCATGCGTTACGGTTCGGGTAGATTTCTTTTTTTATTTAATTTCTAAATGTTTTCGGATTCAAGCAAAATTAAATGTGGTTTCGTTAATTTATATCTATAGTGTGTGAGGTGGAAACATTGGTTCTTAAAAGGCTGTTAAAATTGTTGGATTATGTACGCATATATATGGTGATTTCCGTGTAACTGGCTTATTTAGTTTCCCGTGACTAATATAAAATTCGGATTCCCTCGAAAGGCAAAACTAAGATAAGACAAAAATGTACATATATATATATAACACAAGAGTGATGAAAGTATTATTAATTACTTTATAAGTTGTCGTAGGGAAGCTCTTAAAAAAAGGAATTTTCTTTTTTACTCATATAATTGCGAAATAACAATTGAAAATAAGGATTTTGTATTTTATTGCTAAACGATACCAGTACCAAAAGGTTCAAAATCTAGGAACACATTGCTGTCAGTTAATTTTAATATTTTTCATTTGATTTTATTTCTTTAAACGTATCATTTAATTACTTCTTTTAATGTCTACTCAAAGTTTTACTGAATTAAATGTTTTCTTATAGTTGCTTTAGAATACAATTACAAAATGGCAATTGAGAATAAGGAAATTGTTCAAATTTAGCCGATTTAGCTGTGAAAAGTAAAACACTGAGCGTACCTGTTGTATTGTTGGTGAGGTGTGCTGCTGGCGTAAATAGCTGCGGTCAGGTGGACGTCGCTGTGGTGCTTCTGTTAGAGTTGTGGTTATCCTTTCTGCTTACTGGTTAGTTGGGGCGGTTGTTGCCCTTTTAGTCCTTTTTACTAACGTAGCACAGGTCACTTTAACTGGGTGCTAGTTAGCGCTGCAACCGATGGGGTGGGGCTCTACTTGCCCTTAAAAAGTCTTTTTAATGTTTTTGTCGCGCACCGGTTTTCAAAAGCACTATATGGCCCGACCGTCTATTTGTGTACTGTTCAGGAGGTGGCGTGTTCACTTTTTTAAAACGCGAATAAAAAACTGTCGCGGTCACCAATGTGGCGTTACGAAGTCGTTGTGCCGGCGTACGACACGGGTTTTACTTCGTCCCACGAACTGTTCACCGAACACGCACTGAGCAACAATTATTAAAAAAATAAAATACACCTCGAACGTATTGGTTCAAATAATGTTTTCTTTATTGCAATAACTTAGGTTACATGAAAATGTTGTTTCTATTTAGTTTTCACTTTATTGCGATGATTTTTTACAGCACTCAAAGTTCTCTTATTTCTTTACGGCACACAAAAGCTTTCTTATTTCTTTACGGCACACAAAAGTTTTCTTATTTCTTTACGGCACACAAAAGTTTTCTTATTTCTTTACGGCACACAAAAGTTTTCTTTATTTCGATATCTTTGATTACATGAAAGTGTTTTTTTTACTTAGTTTTCGCTCTATTTCGATTTTTTACATCGCTACTCCACCGGCTCTCTTATTATTTTTGGAGAATAAAAAAAAAAGAAGGAAACAAAGAAAAAGCACAGCTCATCACTTAGACGCCGGTTCGCACTCTCCGAAATATGAAATCTGACTGACTATTTAACGCTCACGAAAGAAAAGGGACACCTAAAGAAAACCGCAAAAGGGGAGGAGCCACACGATTAACTCGAGGTAGTTAATCGTGATTGGACCGGGGAATAGGCATACATTATGCATGTGTGTGTATGCCTCGCATACGATCGTCCGGCGACCGAGGATGGATGCCAGCATCGCAACTGCATCTTCCACGAATGCAAACAATGAATATCTGGGGTGAAAATGACACGAACCGAAGATCTGGTCATCCTATGGGAGGCCATAAATCAACATTTCGGTTGATGGTGTAAATTCCCTTAGATCCGCCGACGGGTGGCGGCCGTTAATAGGGAATTGTATATTCATGACACTCTGTGGTGCAAATGCGTTGTTTAGATATTGCAACGAATATAGGGTGCAGCCGTTGCCAGATGTTGAAAGTAAACACTTGCTGGCTGCATCCAATTCGTTGCTTGTTTGCGGTCCCTGATCGGTGGGGACCGATAATAGGAAACCAGCTATTGCTGGTAATTAGGGAAATGTTTGGTTTGCCTCAGCCGAAACCTTGTCGGCGGTGGCAAACCAATGGGACCTAATAGCCGCATGCTAGGAGTGCCATGGGCAAACAAGAAAACGAGTAATCAAAGAACTCTTTGTTGATGTTGTTTCCATAGCATAAGGCTATGGAAACGAGATGCCCTGGGTAAAATGTATGCCTGAGGATGAGATTTCAAATGCCACGGCTATGTGATAATCTTTGCCGTGGACTTAATGTTTTTTTTCAGAAATCAATGCCTGCCCGAGGATAAATGTTCGATGCCACGGCTAAGTGATAAGCTTTGCCGTGGACTTAATGTTTTTTTTCAGAAATCAATGCCTGCCCGAGGATAAATTTTCGATGCCACGGCTAAGTGATAAGCTTTGCCGTGGACTTAATGTTTTTTTTCAGAGATCAATGCCTGCCCGAGGATAAATTTTCGATGCCACGGCTAAGTGATAAGCCTTGCCGTGGACTTAATGTTTTTCAGAGATGGTGATGGAGAAAAAGGGGTTTGGAAGGAAAACCCCCCACAGAATAGGTAAGCTGCCTAACGGATATTCATAACAGTTATCCGATTGGGTAACTGTATTAATTCCAGCGATTTGGCTGGGGGTAAATGCCGTAGCAAGGTTACGCAACCTTGCTGAAGTTCGACTTAGAGGTGAGTCGGTTCGCCTGGAATAGTGGGGATCGAATGATGTATGGCTCTTCGGGCCCTGAAAAGCCCCACAGACGCACTACCGACAGTTCTTTTAGGCTTGCGCACAAGCATAAAAGAAGACCTGGGAGCCTCAGCAGTAGATTTGACATACGGAACCAATCTGTGCCTCCCAGGAGAGTTCTTCGCCGATGGAGAACCACCAGGGATGGACAGCTGCGCGCACGTCTTCATCAGGGTGGACAAAGTTAGGAAACCTCTAGAACCGCCCTACGAAGGGCCATACAAGGTACTGGATCGAATAAACGACCGAGTTTTCTCCGTAGACATCGACGGCAAGCCGTACACCGTCAATGTCGAAAGGTTAAAACCGTGCCACCTGGAACGACCACCAGATACCGTCCTGGGAGAGGCACATCAACAACCAGCGGCGGCAGCCGAAACCTGCCCCGTACGCCACCCACCAGACTCCCATGAAACGCCAAGCACGGCAATAGTTGAGAATCACCCAAAACCTCGCGAAATGGTCGCGCGCGGGGCATCGGACATCCTACACGGACCGATAACGCGGCAGCGCGCCCGACATCTGCGCGCGCAAGAAGACGCTGCGAAGATTCTCAATGTACGGCAACCTGTAACCACAACCACTGACAAGCGAAAAAGAACGACGACGCGATAGCTTTCGCTCCTCTACCACCCAAACACCGCTCAATGCGGAAGGCAGCACGCCCATAAAACTCAACTACACCCCCCAAGCAACTAACTACTCATATCGTGACTACGTCACCAGGGGGGGGGGGGGGGGGGGGGTGATGTAGCGTTCTACGAACGCACAATTCCGCGCAGGTAAGGTTCCTACCTTCAAAGAACTTACGTACCTGAGAACGTTGCACGCGCCCACAGACGCGTGTCCCAAAGTCCCACCATAGGGCCTGCAACTCGCAGCCAACGTTGAGACCGACACCAAAAAACAAGGAACTGAACGTCCCCAAAGGTTTTAAGGTCAAGCTCAACAATTATAATTCATCATGCCTGAAACAAAGGTATAAACATCCATGAGTTCTATTCCTAAAAACAATTCGATTGTTTTCCCGCTTTAATCTAAAACAAACAAAAAACTACAAATCCAATCAAAGCACAGGCTAAATCAAGTTTGTGTCACAAATAACAAATGTTTATAATATTTACTCTGTGCTCTGGTTAATAAAAACGGCATTGGCGATATTTGTGGTGGTATATAAAATCAGATCAGCATAAAAAATCATTCCTTTGTATTTCGGTAAAATACCAGGAGCTCATAATTATAAGAAACCCACTGCAAACTTTTAATTGGACGTACATGTCAAGTAAATTCGCTTTTGAAGAAAGTTATTACATACTCTAGTCAAAAGGGAGCAATACAGTTTTCCTCGCCGTTGTTGGCACAAACCCTGTTGTTAAACGCAATCAGCATAGAATTCACTGCTCGCATGCTCGACAGTATAGTGGTTTGTGGCGACTCTAACAGATACACACATAATTCACAAGCAAAAATAGTGAAGAACACCGAACGAAAAATCGAACAAGAAAATACATCAGAACCGTATACCAAGCGATAACAAAAATAATTCACATCACTGGAGTATAGTCGAGTTTCAAAATTCAATTCTAAACACGGTCAGTAGCCTGATGGGTAACGCTTAGGTTCAATTTTTTTCGTGATTCAAACTATCATAGCGTCAGTTCGAATCACACGATCTTCTTCACTATTATTTCAAACGCTATAGGTTAGTATACCCGCCTGTCACGCGGGAGACCGGGGTTCGATTCCCCGTCGGGGAGCCTCTGGCGCACGACTAATGACCTTGGCCGGAGAAAACAAATCATTATGGAAAATTTAACAAGCCTCAGGGCGTGCTAAATAAGGCCAAGACACAGATCCCGGTTGTAGTGCCGATGATGATGATGATGCTCAACATAACACCCACGTCCAGATTGATATGCGGCGTTTCTGGGAGATACACACGCGCTCCATAGTGAAAAGAAAAGTTGACAAATAAAGCCGTATACCATAGCAATAACATAGCATTTCCACACCAGTTGAGTGTACTTGAGTTTAGAGATCGAGTTCGTACACGCGGCAGTGACCTGATGCCGCGAGCTTTGGTTCTTTCTTTTAGCGATTCTAACCGTTATAGCGTCGGCTCAAATCACACGCTCTTCACTATCGTCACAAACGCGCCGTGATCCCCAAATCCCCCCTGGTCCTCGTGGCCATTGCGACTCTGGTTTTCGGGCGCTGGCTGATTCCCGCTGGCCGGTCGATCGGAAGACGAGGGGTGTGATGATGCTGACTGCGGCTAGCACTTGTGGTATACGACTCCGATAGGCGTGCTTTGATTCTTTGACTCGTCCTTCGGTGGTGCTGTTCTTCCCAGTGCGGGTGCGCACGTCCTTTTTCGGTGACGGCTGATATCGAAGTGATGAGTCATTCCCGCCAATTGTCATCACAAGTGGTGGTGTCACAGGAAATTGGCGGGAAAAACCCGACAATTTTGTTCTACGTAGTGCCGCGTCAACTCCACACCAATTCAGCCGTGACTTCCGTCTGTGAGGGTGACCGAGAATATGCTTGACTTAATTAGTCGAAAAGCGTTCTCGGTTATAGCCTCTGCTTGAAGTACAGATGGGCTGTTGCTGGGCGGCCTCCTGGGCTGTGGTAATGGTCTGTGGTGCAGGCTGCTGAGGCCAGTGCGTTTGGTCGATATAGGCGGGTTCTGCCATTTCCAGGTAGGCTGGGTTAAGTTGGTCGATTGAGACGTTTCTCTAATGGCCGTGGACGTCGATGATGTGGTGTGGGCCTGTGTAGAGCGTTTCAAGGGGTTTGCGGATGCTGTCGAGTAGCTTGAAGACGTGGGTCCAGGTCTGCAGATCCCTGTGAACGAACGGGTGCCCAGTTGTGTGCCGGATTGCTGGGACAGCCAGAATGGCTTTGAAAATCCGGCGCAGGCTAGCAACGAAGGAGGTCAAGGAAAAGGGATGTAAAGTAGAGCAATGCAGTGAAGTCGATCTGGCAGCTAACTGGCTTGCCATCTACTGTCGAATGGATGGCAAAAGAAAGATTGGTGGAATTGAATGTGTCCAGACATGACAAAGGAGTGTACACATTTACCGCCCAACATAGTCAAAATCATTGCAATGCCAAGAATACTTGATAGTTCCTTGGCTTCCACGATGCAAGTGCCATTCATAGACAGTTGGCTTGGATAACAAGAGGCATCACTGGGGTTTTAAGGTATTCGTTAGATAATAATATTTGGTAAAATTTGTTGAAGTTCCAATTCAAAGTATTAAGCATAACCTGCTGAGTGGCAATTCGTACTGTTGTTGAATGTTCGTACGAGTATGAGAAACGCAACGTCATATCATCAACAAACGAGTGAATTCAGTTGTGGGTCGTTTTTTTTTTTTGGTTTCGGTAGGAAGGTGGAAATCTTCAAAAGATACCTCTGGACCGGTTCAGAAGCATGCCGGGTTTTTACCGACTAAAACCACCTCCCACCAGGCTCATATTCCCGTTGATCCCCGCATTGTGGGTCATGTACAAGAGGTCATTTGTAAAAATGTTGAAGAGATTAAGTGAAAATACGGAGTACCAATAATAATGTTATGAGAAGCAGTTTTGACGCCATCCAGAGCCACATGGATTGTGCGGTTAGAAAAATATCGCTTTATCCATTAAATTATTGTATCTTCGTTAAACTTCGACGACAGGGTTGGGTGCGAACCACTGCCAAACTCGTTTAAAATATCCAAACGCGACGAAGTGGTAAATCTAGTAGCTTCGCTTTTTGGTAAGATACGCCATTAGATCTACTGTAGACCTGTTGATGCGAAAGTTATATTGGCGGCCATTAAGGAGGTCATTTGAATTCAGATATTTTGAAAGTTAACGTAACTCAGTGAGTACATAACCTTTGATATGAATAGGGGGATGATAGGCTCGGAATGAATTGAATGTTCGTTCAGTTGTACGCATTAGAGAATTGGCCAGTTCAATAGGACTGCAAAGGTTTAGCAAGTGAAGAAGAACATCTATTAAAAAGAATCCGGGAAAAGCCATCCGGGCCAGCAGATTTGTTAATGTTCAGCTCTTGAAATGCGCCCCCAACGGTATGAGTTCGAAAGTGGAATTAACTCGTGGTATGCTGCCTCTCCGCTCTCTCTACTTCGACAAAATAGAATTTATTTCTAGGAAATGAGAGAAAAAGAAGGGGCCCTTTTTCGCCTTATTTGAAAATTGATTGGTTATTCGCTGACATAGATGAGCTGCCTCAGTGGTTGAGCGAGTAAAAAATATATTTTCCAAAGTCTAAGGGAAATGCGGATTTCTTAACATATGAAAGTAAATTTCGCTTTCACTCGAGCAGAGACGGAACCGATATATCTGTGACATGTGTAATGAGTAGAAATGTTTTATCTTGATGCGTTGATAACGATGCTGTCTTTAACAACCATGGAATGGATGAGGTGATCGTTTTTATTGTTCTTATCAATTGCTTCGAGGTTTCTATTAATACTTTTTGCTTTGCTTCCTTGTTATGAAAGATATTTGCACGCTGAATATACGTATTGCAATCATTCCTTGCTTTCTTGAATTGTTTGATTTTGCGTTTTTGAAAAAGGACTTCAACGAATTCAAAGGTAAAGAGCCCATTGTATATTTATGAGTGTGGTGAGGAATATATCTAATGTGTAAGCGGAAGGATCGCCCATGTCCGTTATTCTGCTTTTCACTTTATGGTATTAACTAACTAATTTAAGTCAGCGAAAAGCTGACGTACCGTTCTTGCCGTGTTGAGTGTCCTGAGCAACGAACCTTCTGAGTATACAATGTGAAAAAAGCTAGCAATAACGATTTCAGTGTGCGAATTTAAGATTGCGATCCTGTAAATATAATCTATGCACTACCGAATTCATTAATTAATACATTCCTATCCCAGTCGGGAATTCTATACAGAAAGCAAGAATATGAATATTAAGTTGTTACCACGAAAATTTGGATTCCGTGTTGGAGCAACGTCTTTAATGTAGCAAAAGCTATTAAACGGCATTAATCCTTATACACCTTTAAAGCGCAAAGACAACAATTATAACGTTTTGTGAAGTAATGAATAACGTGAATCAAACCCGCGCTATTAAAAATTAGAACCAAGGCGACGACGTATCTAACCAGGAATATGTTTTAAATCATTGCATAAGCTGTGCTTGTTACATTAATGTTCGGGTAACGGTGTTAATTTTTTTTATTCTATTTTGCTACTGTTGCGCGTGTAATCTGAACCACCACAAGTTTCTATGCAACGAAGTGGGATGGATTTAGGGACTAAGTTATATCCAAACAGACATCAATGACATCTTTTAAAAGGAGCATACTCACAAACGGAATTTTATGGTGAGATTTTAAATGTCAAAGCACGGTGTGAGTGGGTTTCACGTAGAAATAATTGCTTCTCTGTAGTTGAACAAATGACCATTTACAGCAAACTGCGACTGTTGCATTGGTCGAGCTGAAACTAAAGCACCATTGTAATGAATTGTCAGTAAAGATTAATACCGCCTCGGAGTGGAGTATATGATGAGATCTGTAATGGATGAGCGAGCGCGACACATGTACGGCAAATCTCCAATCGATTCTCTGTTAAAATTCAACTCAGAACATATTTGTAATCGATATCATGCCACTCACATTGTTTCATCAGCAGCTACCGGATTTAGAATTAATTTGAAGAGGTTTTGATTCTAAATCGTCTATTGTATATTGCTATTGATTTTTCAAAGATATCCGTATTGCCGGTATACAATTTTAAAGAAAAAATATTTGTAGTTCAATGGATTTCAATACTATGTATTTGATGTCTTCAGTTTTTGGAATGCGTTACAATTGGATCCGAAATAAGTCAGAATTCTGTATAAAATATAAAATAAATTTATATATCTTATAGGACTAAATTGTTAATATGAGTCGTTTAATATTAAGATTTCATGGGGTTTAGTAATTTTACTTACATTCACTTAAATACAAATACTACTAAAAACGAATACGTCATGTACAAGTATAAATCAGTCATATGGGATGTACCGTATGTTTTAAATTATAATTTGCTTTAGTGAAAATAATGTTGATCTGTATTTACAATGTTCTTATTTATTTTAAACGTTTTAATACGAAAAACAAAAGATGAAAAACAAAAATGAATAACTTATTTACAGTACTAAATTTAGTTAGAATGCCTACGTTTCTTTTTCAAATGGATGAAGTCATTATTAACATTATCATATCAAAGATAGGAAAAGTCTTTTAATTTAACTAAACTGTAAAATAATTCATTAAAATCGTCTTGTGGTGAAGCCAATTCTATAATAACCTATAAATGTATAGCACATTTGTCAAACATCAGTTTGATGAATGCTACTTGACCAATTCACTGATTTTTTCGGCGTAACCGACATGGCGTTTTTTACAGACAGCAAATCCTTTGCCATTGGCAGATCCTCAAATTCTGAATCTTCAATTTCACATATATGAGTAGACAAGTCACTATTTGATTCAGATTTGCGCAGTTGATAAGCACCTAGAAGTGAAGTATTCTCTGATGGTCCTATAAAATAAAATAATTATTTTAGAATAGTTCAAAAAAATAACGATGTTATATAAGTATACACACTATCACCCAATAGTAATTGCGCGTCATATTTTTTTAAAATTTAAATACCTTAAAAATAATGCCTTAAATAAATAAACACAACAATAATAAAGTAGAGGATAAAATTGAGTTTACGTTTAAACTTCACTGAGCAAGAAATTTTGTTTATATTGTTAGACATTACACTCCCCCTGTTTGATAGAAACCTTGACGTGGTGCGGGGGCTTTAATTACAATGAATCACTCGGGCTATGCTGACGGAAGCGTATGCTTCCAGTAGGGCCACCCAGACAGGCTAGCGAGCAGTAACACACAAAGATCGACCACCCCTAATCCAGGGTGTTACGCGTCACCGTGCCCATTGGATGGTTTGCAGCCAGGGGTATACCGGCTGTATTAAAACGACGCCTCTCTTACACCGGGTCGAATCAGAGCAGTAGGCAGACCTTACCATATCAAAGAAGGGCTCTGATATGGCGGACTATTTGAAACCCCAAAACTCCTAGGAACGAAAATGAATAATCAATATACACAAAACAATCCCACGAAAAACCCGGTAGGCATAGGCGTGATGAGCCGACACTACCACAAGGGAACAATCATCAAGAAAACACCGAATCAGCAAAAAGAAGACGTAGGGAAAAATGACAAAAGCAGGATATCCGCATCGGCACGTGGAATGTTCGAACGTTATATAAACGAGGCGCGATTCAGACGGTTAGAGAAAACGCGAAACCATATAAAATGGACATCGTCGCGCTTCAGGAAGTCTGTCCCCCACATCAAGTAAACGAAATCAATGGGTTTACACTGGCGTGTGGAGGTATATACATAACCTCGGAACCGGCTCCGTCATAAGCAAGAAGATTACGCCCCATGTAAAAGATGTGAAATTCCATGGGACGAAGATGCGAAGCAGTCATTAAAAACAAAGGTGCAACAACTAAGTATTAAAAGGATATGAAACACTTTTACTGTAAATTCATTCTTCACAAAACACAAACAAAAAACGAATTTGTTTCTATTATTTTTACCAGGCAAATCCAAGGAAAACCGGAATCAACTTTTTTTTTCACTATTTCTCGCTTTTTTTTTGTATTAAAAATTTAGTATTTCTTTTATGTATTACAGTGCATCAAATCTATTAGTATATTTTTAATTCTTATTTTTCCCCAAATACATTTTTTCTTAACGATTAATGTCGAAGAACAAGCTTGTTTCTATTAGTTTTTCTACCACTGCATGTCGCTAGATCACGATGTGGAAAGAGAGGCACTAAGTTATATCCAGGTAGATTGAAATCGGAAATATCTGCGTTAGTTATTACCTGGGTTTCGCTAAGTGCAAGGATTGTTGGTTTCTGGCTAGAAACATGGACAGACACAGAAGAGAAATTGCATCTCAAGCCGCGAATGTTACACAACTCAACTGCGAAATTCCCGTTCCACTAAAACGGTCTGACACAAAAAACCAATACCGCCTCGGGAAAGGATGCAAGTCGGGACCAGCGATAAATAAGCGAAAGCAACTATTACAGGCGTTATGCCCTTGTAGTAGGTGCCCCACTAGATCCGTACCGAAATCCAGATTACATCCCTTCTATGACGAACATTATGACGCTCAGACACCAAAAACTCTCCAAAGATTATAAATCAATCGAGAGTGTCGATGACTGAGGAAGACAAATAGAGCTGCGAAAAAGAGGAAAACAGACACAAGTAATGGAATGAGTAGAGGGTTTTCCCGCACTGCACATCACTCGCGTGAATATCCTCACACTTTGCACTGCACTCTGACGCGTGTGTGGAGATCCGTTTGTTTGCTTAGGATCCCACAGTAAGACTTGTTGAGCGAACCGATAGTGCAATTGGGTATCTTGTATATATTTAAGCTTCCAAAATGGATTGCACAACTGATCCAATGGTACGGATCAAGACAGAAGTGCCTGTGCTGTCTCGTTGGTGGTCAAAACTCGACTTGACTCACCATGCTCCTCAATCGCAGATGTCCATATATCGGTTATAAGGGCCAAAAGGTCTCCCGTGGACCGCCTGCCACGGAATTCGTATTCACGATCATTCAGATGTCCGTGCCACTCCAAATACTTAATTATCTCGGCGTTGATGGCCTTTTCCATGATCGTGACATATCTCGTGCAGTGCGGACGTGTAAGGAAACGTGTTTACACGTGTGTGCAGTGCACTATTAAATTGTCTAGTGCAATATAAAAACAAAAAAAAATATATAATTATAATTAAAAAGAATAACAAAAAAAAAATTTTTTATAACAACAAGAAAGAAGTTACTACACAACTCCGATGATAGGCGATGACCCAGGCAATGCACTGGAGTACATAACCGATAGAAAAAGGAAGGCTCTGGACATCTTACGAAACGCTCCAGTAAAAAAAACAAACATGGACAGAACAAGCAGCCCCGCAAATTACAAACAAAAGTTCGAAGAAGCGTTGGAAACCATTAACCAATTAACGGTTAAAGTGAAACAACTCCAGGAACAAATCCATAAACAAGGTTCCTTCAATAACACTGATGACGTCCATATGGAAGAAACGTCCCGTCAACGCCCTAATTCGAGTCAAAGCCAAGGCGAACCACCCACCAAAGTTTACAAACAAATGAAGGCCTCATCAAATCAAATACCCACCCAAGCCAGAGCAGAAACAAAAACGAAATCAACCGCGAGAAATGAAAGACCCCCGCCAATCTACGTCAAAAACCTGACCAGCACCAAAGCTATAATTCAAACCCTGCAAAATGCTCTGGGTCACCGGAATTTCAGCACAAATATAAAAGGATCTAGGACTTCAATAACAGTCAGATCACTAGACGATCATGAAAGGGCAGTTAAAAAACTGTTAGAGGAACAATATCAGTTCTTCACATTCCAACATCCAAATAGCAAACCAACTACCTTTATTATAAGGCACATCGATCCAGAATGGACCAATGAAGAATTAGGACTGGAAATTGCTAGGATATGTCCACAAATAAAAATTAATAAGCTGGACTACTTCCAAACACCATACATGAGGACAAACAACATAAAAAGCCTCCGGATCATACAAATCCCACCAAATCAGGATATCAACCAATTTAAACAAATTAAATATTTGTTTACCCAAAAAATCGCAATCGAGGAGCCACACAAACAAGAAATTCTACATTGCAAGCGATGCCAAGACTCAGGACACTTGGCGGTCTCATGCCACCAGCAAAGACGTTGCGGCAGATGCGCAGAGGAACACGAGCTAGATGAATGCAAAGTAAATCCACAAGGCCTGGAACCAGAGACAGTCCAAACCGCCAACGCCGATGGATCCATTACCACAAAGAAGATTACAGTAAAATGTTGTAACTGTGGAGGGCCACATCCAGCAAATTTCTCTCAATGTCCTCAGAAGCTAAAAGTTCTGCAAAGACGGAAATTAGCAATGTCAACAGTTAAACCAACTACAACGAAACCAACAGTATTGCAAGAAGTAAAGTTAACCCGACCCGGAATATCTTACGCGGATGCAGCAAAAGGAAGCATCAACACCACCACTCCCTCTAA
This sequence comes from Microdon myrmicae, assembly GCA_963931805.1. Lineage (NCBI taxonomy): Eukaryota > Metazoa > Arthropoda > Insecta > Diptera > Syrphidae > Microdon > Microdon myrmicae. The sequence continues at coordinate 7,787,132 of OZ007498.1, forward strand.
CGATAATACTAAAAATTTCAATCTGGACATCATGGGTTACATCAAAAGCCTACAGGCCATGCTTCCTTCGCTGAGGCATATGTCAGAAACAGAAAAAAAAGGTCAGATTCTTTCACTAATAACTTCCCATATTCTTTCCAGCTCTCTTTAAACTAACCATTATCTCCCTCAACACAGAATCCATTTACTCTAATATACGTAAGCAACACCTCCGGTTGTTTGTTGAAAAATTTTTCCCAGATATCCTCTTCCTTTCAGAGACCTGGCTCAAACCAAATTCCCGAGTTTCCATTCCCAATTATACTTTTGTTTCTAACCCCAGAACTAATGGATCCCACGGAGGTACCGGCATCTTAATACACAAAAAATTTCAATTCAGTGAAATTAGATTCACTAATATATTCAGCATTGAATACACGGCAGTTAAACTTTTTTGTGAGAACAATAAAGTGCTCGTCTTAGCATCCATTTATATTCACCCTTCACGACAACCAGATTTCCCAGATGCTGACATTTCTCAGATAATCCAACAGTCCGTTCCCGCTCCATTTATAATCGGGGGAGACTGGAATGCTCGTCATACAGCATTCAATGATAATAAATGCAACAAATATGGTCGTCAGTTGCTAGCCCTCCTCCCATCTTATCCATATACATACATTGACCCCCCATTACAGCCAACCCGTGTCACTAGCACAGCCAAGTCAACAATCGACTTCTTCCTCAAGTCCGATGATGTTCAGTCAGCGGGTCCACCTACAGTCTCCTTTATATTTCCTTCTGATCATGGTTCCGTTCATACCACGATCCAAATCCCCTCTTTCGACCCACTCTACTCGTCAAACCCTGTCCCAAACTTCACCAAAACAAATTGGAGAAAAGTCAATAGGGACATAGCGATCAGTTTCTCTGACTTGTATATCCCTGAAGCATCTAACTTACTCCCTATTGAAATCGATCACGCATCTTTAAGAATAGAGCAAATTCTTAAGGAGGCTCTCAACAACAACACCCCGACAACCATTCCTCATAACTATTTAGGAAAGCCTTTGCCCAGCATCCTAACCAAATTATTGCGCCTTAAAAAGCAGCTCCGCCGTAAACTCCATACAAGATACTGCCCCTTTATTAAAAGCCAAATCCAACTCCTATCCACTCTGATAAATGAGCAGTTGAAAAAGTTCGCAGATGAAAACTACATCTCCACACTTAAAAATATCAAACCAAATCGGGATCTTTTCAAAAACATCAACCAATTAACTGGTCGTAAATATAAACCCCGAATTGATCATCTCATCAACCCAATCAGCAATAATATTGCCCAGTCCGATACGGACATAGCAAATTGCCTCGCAGAACACTTTGCAAAGATTCATGAGCAAAATAATTCTCTATCAACTCCCGGCTTCGAGAACACAGTAAACGAATACATCTCAAACAGATTATTCACATCTTTTACTCCTTTCATCGGTGAATTTAGCAACACGAACATAGCTTCACACCCCTTAGACACTACAAATTTTCTAACTGCAGACGAATTATCCGAGATCGTAAGATCAGGAAATAACAAAAAGTCAACTGGATTAGATGGAATCCCACGCCTTCTATTTAAAAGGCTACGCCCACAGAATCTACTTCCCATCCTCATTCTTCTTAATCAAATAATTAATGCATCGCACTTCCCAGAGAACTGGAAAACTGCGGTAGTAATTCCTATTAAGAAGCCCGGTAGTAGTAATAGCCCTTTCAATTATCGTCCAATATCCCTATTAAGTACATTAAGTAAGATACTGGAACGCAAGATCTACCAAAATCTTCTCTCATTTGCCAATGAGAATGCCCTCATCCCTAACTGTCAGTTCGGATTTCGTAAGCGACAATCCACATGTCATGCTCTACTAAAACTTACACACGATGTTACAACTGGTCTCCAAAACCAAAGCCCTACTGTGTGTATATCTCTCGATATTTCTAAGGCGTTTGATTGCGTCTGGATCTCAGGGCTTCTGTACAAACTGCACTCCATATTTAATCTAAACTCTCACACAACAAAGCTCTTAGCCTCTTATCTTTCTGACAGAAAATTCGTTGTGAGAATAAATTCTTCCGTCTCAGAAACCCACAACATAACCGCGGGTGTTCCCCAAGGCTCTATTTTAGGGCCAATTTTATATCTGTTATATACCGCGGATATTCCTCAACCCGTATCTCCTAATGTTGTGATGCTGAATTATGCTGATGATACATTAATTTACTCTAGCAGCAAATTTGTTAAGGCTGCAAGAAATCGCATTAACAACTTTCTCCCTAACCTATCATCATACTTCAATAAGTGGAAAATTCACCTTAACCCAAATAAAACGCAGCTCATAGTGTTCAAGGGCAAACACGAGCACTGTACAAACAACACTAGACGCTGCCACAACAAAATTAAACTTAACCTAAACAACACTCTAATAAAACCCTCCAAAACCCTAAAATATCTGGGAATCACTTTTTCTAATAACTGGTCTTTTTCCTCCCACATTAAAAATTCCCTTCAAAAAGCCACAATTCAGCTTAATCTCTGTAGAAGAGTAATGTGGAAACCTAATAGTCTCTCTCACAAAGTCAAACTGCTCATTTACAAACAGATTATCAGGCCCACACTCACGTACGCGTGTCCATTGTGGTACCATATCACTCCCTCCCAAATGGAGAAATTACGAGTATTCGAAAGAAAATGCTTTAGGTATGTCTCTGGGTTACATCGTCGTCCTAACTCCTATAAGTACTATAGTAACGTCGAACTCTACAATACCGCTGGTATTGAGCGCCTCGATAGACGATTCCTCGAACTGTCTATCAAATTTATCGAAAACCTACAAAATAATCCCAATCCCATAATAACCTCGCTCTTAGAGAACCCTCTAGATATCAGAACTAACTACCCCAACTGTCTCCACACCAGAGCTATCTTCGCCTCAGGCAGACTGGTAAATGATTCAAACGAGATCATATACCACAACACCGAAGTTACCCCTAACCAGTTCAAATACTCTAACGTCCAACCATTTTCCAACATCCTACGTTTTTCCAACGAACAACCGGAAAGAAATACTCTTCCTCAAACCCATAACTGACCTCATTCCACATCCTTTAATTCATAAATCCCATTAATTATAAAACTTTGTTTTGTTTATAGCTCATTTTATAATAATCAGACTAAGTTAGGTTAAGTTATATTTATATTTATATTTAGGGTTAAGTTTAGATTAAGTAAAGTAAAAATAAGAAATTCCTGGTTTTCTGACCTTTTCCAGGAAGACAAAACCCTACTAAATGTACAAACACACATCTAGCCTGTAACTCTTAAAACATTGTTTGGAAAATGTATTATAATAATAATTACATGTAAGCAATTGTCACGAATTTAATTTTAAGTCACTGTATTACTTAAATGTACAAATTTTAATTATGGTTAATAAATACAGTTTAAAAAAAAAAAAAAAAGGCCTTTTCCATCACCTTAGATAACATAGACAGCAATGCTATCGGACGGTCATTTTGTGGGAGATACTTTTTTCCCCTCTTTGGGATTGGCTGACCTCGAGCGACTTTCTAGCAGCTAGGAAAGGTCCCTCGTGCATAAGACAAGCGAAAGCGCCTGCCAATAACAGGCGATAGTTTTGAAGCACCGTTCTTAAGGACTATTGCTGGCATTTCGCTCGGGCCGGTTATCTTCCTACGGGCCACCCCACGTAGAATGCGTTGAATAGTACGGGGGCGGAAACTCACATCCCACATCGAAGACCACACGGGCGCGATCACAGGTGGCTCCAAAAGACCGGCATCGAGATTTGAATTCGCGAACACATTAGCTTTATCTTTTGAATGTGTAACCAATGGGATGCTGCCCGCCACTAACGGAAGAAAAGAGTAGGAAACGAAGTTACTGCTGACAGTCCTTGCCATTGACCAGAGGGGACGCGAACCAGTTGGGCGCTCAAGGAATTTATTGGTCACTCTGCCGTTGTAAGCTTTCTTCGCGGTATCAATCGCTTGGTTGCGTGGTGGGATTGGAGCGCGATTGCTTAAAAGCTCTATTTTTTGCCGCTGTAATCAGCTCGAATTTTTTACCAAACCACGGTTTATCGGATGAACTTCGTTTGATGGAATGCGAAATGTATATCTTCATCCCGAGAAGAATAATCTCTGTGGTCGACTCCGCACATGCATCGACATTGGAGTTTCCAAAGCACACCCCGACCAAGGAAAAGATACGAAGAAATCTCGCAAATCGTACCAGTTAGCAGTCCCATACCCCCATACATGGCGAAGCTGCTTAGGTCGGTTTTTCGCTTGAAATGCCAGTGGTTGGGGGACAATTACCAATTACCAGTGGCGCAGCAATCTCCATGATATAAATGCTCGGCTCGGATGTCAAAAACAAATCCAGGGTATTCGCATATCACCTCGGGCATCCGGTACTCGCGTAGCTTCCTCCACGAGTTGAGTCAAATTGCGGCTAACAGCGAACGTCTCTGCCAGCCTACCACCCTCGTCGGTTCTGTTAGAATGCACCAACCAGCCGGAATTGTGCACATTAAAGTCGCCAAGGACGACAATTTCAAAAGCCGGGTGGTTGATCTGTATCCAGTTGACGGTACGTGAAGGATGTTCGAAAAGAGTCGCTGGTCGATCGTCATTCGGCGAGCGGTTAAGACAACAAAGAAATTTAACAGAGTTCCTCAGCACAACCTTCAACCACATGACGTCCACATTATTGGGTTCCAACGCCCCCATTCTTTGGCAAGCTAGATCGGACCGCGTGAAGACACAGACTCCACACTTCAACGGAATCTTGAATGTAAGTCGTATCCTGAGCAACGAAGATATGTCGAATCAGTTGACGAATCGACCTGGGTTTCGGTTAGGGTAAGGATATCAGACTTCGTTGTTTGCTAATATTGGTGGACGGCGTTGGCATTCGTGTTGGTGAAACTGATGCCTCTGATGTTACAAAATGCCGTTATCAGTCGAACGTCGACAGAGCCCGATTATGCGATGACGAATTTTTTAAAGTTTGGTTATTTATCTTAGTAACTGCATGATGCTCCCCCTGACATAGTCCGCCCTGGAGATCGGAATGGGGAACTAGTTTACCTCCGGAATTCTTTATCTCATAAGGTACCATCATGACTTATCTCCGTGTCAGTCCAGGCCATCAACCATACATCCGAAACATAGTCGAAGATTTCTCTCGACGATATCGCGGAATATACAGCGTGAAGGGGTGGTGTAGGGGCGAAGTAGGTGTGCCGAACAGGGGCACAGATTCGCTTTATCCCCAACGATGTTTCGACGAAAGAAAATTGTTCACCCGAAAGAATGTTAAATAAAACGCACTGGGGATTTTGTTGTTTTTATGTTCTTTATTTTCACTAAGGCTGAAGTGTATTCCCTGCTAATTTGCACTTGTTTCGTGCGATTGTAGTTGGATAGTGAGTAATTTGGTTAGGGTTTGAAACATGGGCAATTGGATTTGCATGACAAACAACCAATCAAGATCACCCTTACATCTGTGCTCTCTCATTCTCTCCGCCTATCGAGGTAGATAAATGCTTCAGTTAATTCAATAGTCGACGGACAAGAGAGAATGAGAGAACCAGAACAGAAAGTGCAATGATCCCGAGGTGGAATTAGCTTTAGCACGTATGTCGGAATGCTATTCTGAGACTGACCTAGTGACCCAATTAGTATATTATGATGATCTCAGAGTACGTTGATATCTGGTAAGGGAAATGGGATGAGAATGGAAGTTGGTTTGTAGCTATTCACCTGTTAAAAGAGATCATTGATCCCAAGCGAATAGAGTGGCTGGGGGAAGTCATAAGTGACGCTTAATCGGCTAGGGAAATATTATCGTGTGAATTTGGTATTTCCCCAGCCGATGCATGATTATGTAACCGCGTCTTTTGGTCTGGTCTTGGTTGTTGCTAACCAAAATGACTTTGAAATTTCCGGTGGAAATCTCATGGGTTAATGCAATAGTGTTGCCGTATGGCAAGAAAACACTGAATGCAATTGTGCATTAACCGAATAGATTAATGACTTCCGGCCGGTCTTCTTTTAGGGATTTATCAATTTCAGGTAAAGTCGCCGACGGTAGGAATTGGGATTAAGTTGACGCGCTGTTGGCGGTCGAATTTAGGTTAGGATTGTGGGCTCGCTCTCCATGTGATATAGAGAAACATCACAGTGGTATCTCACCTTGGCCCCAACTACCACCTAAACGAACCTTTTCTCGAACCGGTCCATTAGCCAAGCTCCGAAAGATGGTCAGGGATTTCTCCCTACCATTTAACGGATCCTATAGCTTGAGGGGGTGGTATTTCACCTGGCGGCAGGGCGTTGGGATCCCACCTACCACTCGGGTAGATGGGGTCCCAACTGTGTTTTGAACATCTACAAATTGTAGAATTCTGTGGCAAAAACAGGTTTGGAAAGAGATGAATTGCAAAAATTCAGCGGATTGTTAATTTTCAGTTCTTTGTTATTCGGTTTCGTAACAAATAGTATTAGGTAGATTAATGTATTTTCTGAATTTTGTATGCCTCGTATCCTTAGTCTTAGGTCTGCCCATCCCCTAAGTCATAGATAATATTTCATTACAAAAAATAGAAAAAACAGTCACTAACTTCCCTCTAACATATTTAAGTAACACTGTAAAGAGGACGGCATACGATCACACCAATTATCAATCACAATTGAGATAGCTTATTAAAACAAAGAATAGAGATATCGATGAAGGAAAAGTTTAAGAAAAGCAGCGATAAAAATTCAACTTTTTTGATTTGATGTAAGTTAATATAACATAAGTAATAAATTAATAAAGAATGCAAATTAGATAAGGCTCAATTTTTATAAAAATTGTTCTTAAACCTGCAACGGGCAAACACTTTTGAGGGGTAGTGTAATTTAAAAATAAACAAATTACTGAACGTACGTACCTCTAATGTTTTTATTAACACAAAGATGTCCATCATTTATATCTTTTCGTTTCTTAATACAAGGAAATCCATATCCAGAAACTTCATCGTCTGAATCATTGCTATTGGAAATTTGATTTGGGATTTGGCGGTTAAGCAATTTCGTGCTAGAACTTTCTCCGTCGGTTTCGCTATGAATATTGTATGAGGGCAAGTAGCTGTTAGGATGTCGATGGTAACTATCATCTTGAAAATTAAATAAGGTATAAAAGTCATTAGAACATGTCATTACAATAAATTTGGGTTTTTGTTAGTGTAACGATTTAATACTCACACTTATTACTACAATTATTTACAATTAAAGGCACTGTTTGTCGAAAAGAGATTTAATATAGTAATAGCCTATGTGATTATTTTATAAACAAACCTGTGTTAAATCTATATTCTTCACTCCCACTATCTAAGTGATTTAACCCTGGCAGTGTGGCATGTGTTTCGAACGACATTGAAAGCGGCTTTTCAGTGCTTTCGCATTCACTTTCTTCTAAATATTCTGATTCAATATCCTCGTTCAATGTTTCTATATCACGAATAGGGTCTACAGGACCAAGATCTAATATAAAATTTAGAAATACAGATAAAAAAACATTTATAAAGATTTATTTACACTTACTAAGTGGCACATGAAAGCTTTTCGGATGGGATTCATTACTCTCATTGCTGTGGAAGCTCGAAGAATCGGGCACTTCAACCCCAGGAACCTCGGTAATATTGGGCAAAGGATTTTGGCTTCTTCTAGCCCAATCGGAACAATCCCAATGATATTGTCCATGATTGTTAGGAGAGTCTTCAAATGTATGCGTATTGCTTATGTTTGGAAGGTTGACGTGTAACAGTTTAGTATTTAAATTAGCTGCCGGCTTGAGAGATGCCAAACGAATATTTTGATTGTTAAAATGTCCTACTTTTCGTTCTGCAATTCGGGAAATATAAGTGATTTGGTTAATTTTTAAATATTTTTCTTACCATTGTTAAGTTTATTGTCTGTAAATGTTTTTAGCTGCATTTGTTCTGACCAAGTGTGTTTAGCATTTGACTCAGCATCACAGGGATTTGCACCATTGATATTGATGTGTTGGTTCGTGCAATTTAATTTTTGATATTCGGGCGGAACATTTTCTAGTTCATCGCCTGCAGAACCATAACTTCTTAATATATCTAAATTGTTGACGAACAATGTATTAGCGGGGAACGCCGTTTCATTAGAACTTGCAGTGTAGCTTTGCGGTCGTTGTTGGGCTTGTAAATTGCTTAGTTTTGAACAACGTTTATATTCGTCGTTTGGCATTACTGCATTAATAGTGATTTCTTTTCTTGGGTCATTGTTTACACTTTCAGTCCTATGATTTATTCTTCTTCTTGTGCATATAAAAAAACATATACATCCGGTTATAAAGAAAATGGCACAGAAGATAGCAAATGAAATCCCCAGTAGGTCTTGCATTGATAGATTCTTTAGTTGAGTTGTGATGGAATTCGAGTAAAGAGGATCTCCACAACTAGCTCCAGTTAAATCAGGTGGGCATATGCAACGAAAACTACCTGCTTCATTGATGCAAGAGGCGCCATTACCGCAAGGTTGATTTTCGCATTCATTAACATCGATTTCACATGTTGGTCCGGTATATCCTTTGCACATGCAGTGAGCAGAATAATCGCCTTCTTCACAAACTCCACCATTTTTGCATGGATTCGGTGAACAAAATCGTCCAAACTCACAACGTTTCCCTGACATCCGCGGCGGACATTTACATGAATAATTGCCGGCATTTTCAGAGAGGCACCTTCCACCAAACAAGCACGGCGATGAAGCACATGGATCTAAATCGTCTTTACAAAACGGCCCTGCAAATCGTGGATGACATTGGCATTCAAAATTGTTGACATCAATATTTTTGCAAACTCCGCCATTGAAGCAAGGCTGAGTTCCACAGATTCCCAATGGAATAAGAACTGAAGAACTTATACATGTGAACTCAACGTTTGCAAATCTTTTCAATACAGCTACTGAACTACTTCCTGTCATGTGTAGTGGAACCAATTGGCCAGCTAATCTAATATCATCCATGCAACCAATAAACCCTCGTTGAATATCTTCGAAGCCCAACACAGACGGATGGGGTCGTATCTCGGCACCCATAAATATGTCATTAGATTGAAGGTTCAGTATTCCATTTACTCCAGGTGCACTACCGTGTGCCACATGCTTGTTGTCAACTATAAGCTTTGCACTATTTCGTTTTCTTTCCAACTTAAGTTCGTGCCATTCGCCGTCCGATATGTAGATACTGGACACACTTATTAGGCCCTCTCCTGAACCCAAGTCAAACCGATATTGTACTATACCATTCGAGATTTCAAGTATGTTGTAATCAATTTTCCCGGCTGCATACATTAGATTGCCAGTTTGTTGAACTGTGCGGATTTTCATGGTGAATATAAGTTGCTCCTCAAGGGTTTTTTTACCCACCATTTTATCAATTTTATAATGGGCATAGCTTTTCCCACTAAACGAAACTGGACTTACTGGAATATAACAGGAGTTATCTAAACATTTTTTTGTGTTTCGATCACATGATGTACCAGAGTATCCTTCCGGACAAACACATTTGTATCCTTCTAAATTATGTTCAGGCAGACAGATTTTATAATGCGGACACGGCTTTGTCGAACAGGAATTTACTTCTTGGTCACACTTTTCCCCACCAAAGCCTTCTTGGCATTCACAGATATTTATGCGTTCATATACTGAAGATACAAAACTTGTGACATCTGTTGCTATGGTGTTAAGATTTTTAGGGTCCAGAACTATTTTATCCTTACATGTACCATGCACACAAAAAGTTTGTTTACATTTGGTTTTTGTGACTTCGAAGATAGTTAAATTCGTGGCATCTTCAATTTCATCGACATTATGAATGATTGCTTCTATTATTTCCTTCGACGTAAAGTATCCTTCAGCGTCAGGGTCAACCTGCTGCTTTCGTACGGTGAACACAACATCCAATTTAGGCACGTCATCTTTTTTCAATTCAGAATATCTTGCAAATCGTTGGTGTTGATCTGCCTCATAAGTAATTTCATTTGATAGCTGTACTGAAATAATCACAATGTCTTTCGCTCTGGCACGCATAGTGGCTCGAATTGATCTTATGAAACCTTTACGGTGACTCAAAATAAAGCCCTCCGGAGTCGCGTTGGAGAACTTCAATATAACAGCATTGTCCAGTGTGTCTTGATTAATCAGATCAACTGTAACTTTTATAGTAGCAGATGCTATAAATTTACCATCCGAAACGGTTACATTTATTCTATAGTCTCCGATATCCAAATTGGGTAATCCATATAAATAACCACTGTCTTTTGAAATATTGAATAAATTGTGAGGGGAATTCAGAATGTCTGTCGTAGGGACTATGTTGTATTCTAAATTGTCGTATTGATCTTGGTCACTCGCATATATCCTGCCAACTAGCCCGCCAGGAAATGTATATTCAAAAGAGTTTATTAATATTTCAACGGGTGTTATAACAGGAGGATATTGACTTTCTTCTATTACTTTAACCGTAACTTTGGCGTCTGAATACAACGGCGGTGTTCCATTGTCAAAAACTCTTATAACTAAATTATAAACACTCCGAACTTTATGGTTAAATCGTGTTGCTGTTCGGAGAGTACAGTCTTGTTCCAAACGAAATGCACCTCCTTCGTTGCCGCTACGAAAATCGAATGTGTATGGGGCTGCGTTTGGTGTTGTATCCGCGTCTATTATTTCGAATTTAATTAACATATGCCCAAGTTGCTTATCTTCCTGAACTACGATCGAATAATTTGACTTGGAGAATAAAGGCGGGTTATCGTTTGCATCCAAAATGTCAATATTAACAAATACGTAGTTCGACAATTCGGGTGTGCCGCTGTCGCGTGCCCGAATTTCAAGAACGTAACTGTAAATTTTTTCCCTGTCAAGAGGGCTTGCAACGGATATGTAACCGGTGAACGTATCTATTTGAAATTGATTGTATCTATCACCTCTCTCAATGTTATATCGTATTTGACCATTTTGCTCTGAATCTAAATCAAAAGCTTTCACTTGCAGAATTTTGGTTCCAATTGGTGCGTCCTCTTTTATTCTGGATGTGTAGGAATTCTGTAGAAACTGAGGTCCGTTATCATTTACGTCGGTTACTGAAATGTTTAAGGAAGCTAAGTTGCTTAGTGGAGGAACGCCGCCATCAATTGCTTGTATGGTCAACAGGTAATTTCTGGTTTTTTCGTAATCAAGTTCTCCTTCGACACATATGCTTCCACTATTACGATCAATTGAAAATTTCTTCTGCTCATTACCACCTATAATAGAGTAATATATTTCTGCGTTAATACCAGTGTCACGACTTGTTGCGAAAACCTTGATTATTTCGTTGCCCTTGGAACTGTTTTCAGCAACAGAAGCAACATAATGGCGCTTGGTAAATTCTGGGGGATTGTCGTTAATATCTTGAACATTAATGATTAACGATGTAGTAGTAGTAAGTTTGGGAAAACCTTGATCAGTTGCAATTATTGAGAGATTATACATAGCAATAGACTCCCTGTCCAGGGACTTTTTAAGAGTTATAATTCCAGAATCTTCCACTATTTGGAACGTTCCATTTGCCGAATTTAATAAAGAATACTTTATTTTTCTATTTATACCAACATCCTTATCGGTGGCATGCACTTTCGTAGCCATAGTGCCAATTTCAGCATCTTCTGGAAGAATTAATGAATATTCGTCGAGATCAAATGTAGGAGAATTATCATTCACATCTAGAACTGTCAATTCTATTTTAGATAAACATTCCCAAGATAAATGATCCCGATCTTGAACGTGCGCTGTTAAATGATATTGAGGTGTAAGCTCTCGATCTATTTGTTGGGCTGTTTTTAAGATTCCCGTATCTTTGTCTAATATAAAATCTTCGGATCCATCATTGGTTAGATAAAACCTCAGTTTCGAATTTTCTGCTTCATCTGCGTCTGAAGCAATAATTTGCAAAATATGTGTTCCGATCTCAACAGACTCGTTGATATATTGTTTATACCGGTATTTTTGACAATATGGCGGATTATCATTAACATCATTTATGTGTATTGAAACATTCGTGCTTGCGGTAAATTTGCCATCCGTTGCCACTATAACAATTTTATAAAAATCAATTTCCTCTCTATCTAATGTTTTTACAATAAACAAATCTCCAGACTTTCGCAACTGAAATTGTGACAACGGATCACCACTTATAATATAATATTCCACCAATGTGTTAGCTTCGGTATCATTATCCGCAACAGAAAGTTGAAGAAGGACTGTTCCTGGGAGGGCATCTTCATTTACCGATATTGTATAATTATGAGATTTAAATATTAATGGATTATCATTATAGTCCTTCAATTTGACAGTAACCATCGTTTTTCCAGTGTGTTTAGGCTGCCCATGATCAAAAGCAACGATCTGAAAATTATATTCCGATACCTTTTCACGATCCATAGGCACCAAAGTAGTTATCCATCCGGTATGTACATCTATGTCAAAAATTTTCGCGACATCCACAAAGTTTTCATCGAAGAAGTATCGTATTTCTCCATTTCCCCCTTGATCAGCATCATGCGCTATCACTTTTAAAATCGAAGTACCTTTATCAACGTTTTCAGCTAATATCACATTATATGGATTACTCTCAAAGATCGGCGCATTATCATTTTCGTCTTGAACATGAACAACAACTTCGGAGGAAACAGTCAACGATAACCCACTTTCTATAGTCGCTGACACCCCAATAACGTGGGTTTCCTTCTTCTCTCTATCAAGAGTTTTGGTTAAAAATATTTCACCCTCGTCGTTAACTGAGAATTGCTCGGACTCGTAGAAATTTGATATAATCTTGTATTTCACCGTACTGTTTCCTAGGAGACGCATTTTTGTTATTAATGTACCCGGGGCGCACAGTTCCGACACATGTAATTTCTGGTCTTTTTGTTCAAATGAAGGTACTTCGATATCTTCACTTATTATCCTCACTGAAATAGGCACCTCGTTATGTTGGGGTGGAACGCCGGTATCAGTAGCCCGAACGAAGAACTCAAAAATTTGATTCGTGTATTTCGTTGTTGGGGAAATTAAATATACTGATCCGTTTGTTTCATGAATTGCGAATAAACTTTTTATTTTGTAGTTGTTCGCTTCATATATCGAATATCTTACGAGACTGTTTTCATCATAATCCAGTGCTTTGACCTAAAAAAAATGTGAAAGAATTTATTGCAATTCTGGTCATCAAAATTTGTACATGGATTTACCGTAATTAAAGGAACATGTACGGGGAAGTTCGCATTTATTACTGAGTGATATTCATTGAGTAGAAAAATGGGAGGATTATCATTCTCGTCAGCAATTCTGACTTTCACGGATGCAAAACCTAGTCGCCCTCCACCATCAGTGGCTATTATAGGAATATCGTAGAAGGAACAAATTTCTCTATCCAGTGACACTTTAGTTTCGATGATCCCCTTCGTCTTATCAATTGTGAAATATTCCTTCATAGCTGCTGACATGATGTCATAAGTTACGGTGCCAAACTCTCCTAAATCTTTATCAACTGCCAATATCTACACACAAACAGAATAATAGCATTATTAAATTATGTAAAATGTATGGTGGTTTCTAAATGAATTCAATTATATTTGTAAACGGCAATAATAGATTGAGTATACTTAAAACAAAATAGTAAACCCATGTTCTTAATCATGCCAATTGTTCTATACGGATGCAAAACATGGGCTCTCACAAAACGGGAAGAAAACAAATTCCGCGTATTCGAGAATAATGACGAGAAGGCAGGACAATGGAGGAAACTCCACAACCATGAATTGGAAGAGCTATATCGCAAACCTGCAATAGTGAGAGTAATCAAGTCGCGAAGATTAAGATAGGTCGGACAAGTGGCGCGAATGGGCAACGATAGGACCGTGCATAGAATTCTTGACGGTAAGGAGTACAGGCTATTATTTATAAATTCATTTCTGACAAAATATCGAAGATTTGTAGGCAACTTTTTTTTTATTAAACCTTGTCCGCTATACAAAACGTTAGCGCAAAAAAAGTAAAAATCACCGAGATATGCCTTTTCGTGCATTCTCCTGAATTTCATTACATTACGAAAGGGGATCGCCTAAAATTAACAAAAGAAATTGTAGTCGTTAACTCACTTTATATTGTGCCCCTGCTCATGTGGAATTTAATTTTCTGCTCCTCTTTAGCGATGGAAAAAATGCGTGTTTTTTTTTCTATATTTTCGAGACGAAAATACATGTATAGTAATTATAATCATTGTTGAACAATACATTATAATGAAAAAATCCCAAGTGTTCAGAAGAGTACTAGTTCTTGGGATCATCATCATCATCGGCACTACAACCGGGTGCCGGTCTTGGCCTTATTTAGCAAGTCTCTCCACCGGTATCCGGTCCATATCCGAGACTTGTTAAATTGTCCATAATAATTTGTTTTTCCGGACAAGGTTATTAGCCTTGCGTCAAGTTCTTGGGATATGTGGACCAAATTTAAGGACGATTCATCGATTACAACTCGACATGTAGTGTTAATTTAGGGGGACATTCCGGTTTGTTCGGTTCAAAAAATCAATTTTTTTTGCTTAATCGATAGTTTTATCCTTCAAAAATAATATGTTAAAATTTGGAAACGAAATCTTAGGCGATTCCAAAGTTATAGGTCATTAAAGGGTCGGGTCTCCCGCTGATACAAATGCGTATCATAGGTGGCAACTACCGTGTATTTAGAAAGATACAGACTATCCATTTATGGGCATTAATTTGCTTCGCTGTTGGCTTGGGCCAACTGCCACTTCTTTGAATATGTCGCAATCTTGTGCGACTGAACAACATGTTTATAAGCGGTAATGGATAGTCGCTCCTGTGTATGTTGTTTTTACATTCGGGCGTACTGCGGGTGACCTGCGATTGCCTGCGTTTTAGTTGTTTCATATATATGAACTAACTTGCCCGTAGCACGGTGCTGGTGATTTTTTCTTGTTTGGTGACTATCGAAGATGTTCCTACCGGTTACGTCGCGGGGTAGGTATTTTTGATGTTTCTTTGTTTCTTTTTCATGAGGAGGAAAAAGTATTTAGTGTAAACGTGGTCTCAGAGCATGCAGTGCTCGCGTTTAGGCGTCCCTTTCATACGTTTTTCAACGGTAAATTTTTCTAACATAATGTTTAAAAACGTGAAAGGTTCGCATAAGTCAGGGGTGTGTCCAGGGAGTCGATATAAAAAACGAAGAGGATTTATGGGAACTGTACATGAACTGGAAACGGAGTATGCGACTACATCGGCCCAAAAACTGGCTACATCGCCCGACTTCGCTCCAACGGTCACAGTGACGGCAGCATACGTGATGTTACATTTTTTCCGAACTTTCAAACATTATAAAGTGTAAAAACTGTGATGGTTAAATGCGTTGAAATCGGGTCGAAATCGAGACCGGTGGAGAGACTTGCTAAATAAGGCCAAGACCGGAATCCGGTTGTACTGCCGATCATGACGATGATGATGCTCGAGTATGTGATTAGAAAGGTACAAAACCTTAACATGGCTGGATTATCCCTGAACGGAGTCAAACAAATTCTCGAATATGTGGACGACGTCACCCTTCTATGTCAACCTAGAAATTATAAGTAAAAACAGTAAAATCATCATGCAAGCGGGAGAAGATGTGGGCCTAGAAATCAATGAAGATAAGACAAAATATATGGTTACGGCGAGAGCAGGTGGACCTCAGGCAACGTCAGGGGAAAGATATTTGAGAACCTTAAAGAGTTTAAAAATCTCGAGAACATTTTTGACGGCCGGTAACGAAATGTAATGGGAAATCAACAAAAAACTGCATTCCGGCAACGCTAGTTTGTACACAGCCAGTAAACTACTAAAATCGAAACACCATTTCAAATGATACAATACAATACAGAACATAGGTGATAATATTTATGTCATAATTACCGTTAATACGTGACGACCAGGTAACTGATTCTCCTTTATTTTAATTTCATGGGTAGAGGGTAGGAAGACAGGACTGTTTAAGTTGCCGGGTAATACTGCAATTTTCACCCTTGTAAAACTTGTGTAAATTCCATCAGTGACCGACACATTTAGGGTTGTCACTTGTTTATCTCCAAAACTATTCATGTTGGCTAAGGTAATAATTCCGGTTAAAGAACCAATGTCATAAGTCTGCATTTCATTTCCATGAGTGATGTCATATATGAGATTCGACTGATCGATTTGATCAGGATCACTTGCTCTGACAACAGTTATGAACTGTCCTCGTTTGGCATGTGCTGACAATCCGCAAGTATAAGAAGGTTCTTCAAATTTTGGAGCGTTGTCGTTAATGTCCATTACTACAGACATTTAATATTTACTGCAATTTATTGTAATACTTCAAAACTATGTAAACTTACCGTATATCCAAATATGAGCAGCAGATATAAGAGGAGGTGTTCCGCCATCAGTGGCAATAATCATAAGGTGGTGAACTTTTTGTAGTTCATGATCCAAATTCTTTTTTAAATATAACACACCATCGAGGGGATCTAAATGGAAGTATTCGGAACTATTTTGGCCACTCCAGTCAATAGAGAACGTGATTTCCTTATTGATTCCTGTGTCATTGTCATGTGCATTAACCTTTAACAGTGATGTTCCAAAAGGCGATCCCTCGGACACGGTTATATTATAAATATCTTGTTCTATTTCTGGTGCGCAATCATTTACATCTAAAACGATTATTGAAACTGGTACTTCAGCAAATACCCCAGATACGCTATCAACAGCTTGAACCATAAGGTCATAACTTTGCACGTGCTCATAATCCAATTCGTCCGCAACGATTAGTGTACCTATTCGGCAACGAAAATTAGTGTCAAATTATCGATCATACTTTAAACTATCAATTTATACGTGAATTAATGCTTGCAAACATCATAATAATGAAAAGCGAAATGTAGAATAACCAAACAGAAAATATTCGTATTTTAGTACCAAATACTTACATGGGCCAGTCTTGTTATCAGGTGCTGCATGTAGCACATAAATAAAGCTTTAAATTACCATATTAAACACATTTGGTTAGACATTATTAATTTGAAAGAAAAGAGTTTTCAAAATGTAACTTTTCATCACTTCAGTATGTGGCACATTGTACAGGAAACGAATCTTGTGTTAAATATAAATTTTAAAGTTATCCACCGACATCTGTAAGTGACTTCCATAAACCCAAAGACTGGAATCTAAAATGCCGGGCTTAGACCACTCTAGAATTTTCAAACAATCTAAAAAAGTAGTTTTTAAAAGTTTCCCTTGGGTCTTTAAAATGAGAAGCGCTACCAATTAAAAGGGGTAACATTTTTAAAGCGGCTTAAGCCACTCATCAATATTCTAGACTTTCAATTTGGCTTTAGGAATAAACACTCAACTATTAAACAGGTTCATCGTGTGACCACAATAATAGAAAAGGCTTTCGAGGAAAAGAAATACTGCCCAGCTGTCGTTCTTGATGTCTCCCAAGCATTCGACAGAGTATGGTATATAGGACTTATATACTCGTATAAAATGTGTAAATTGTTTTCAACAAATTATTGTCAACTACTCGAATCATACTTGCCTGATAGCGCATTCAAAATAACATACGAAGGAGCTCAATTCAGCTTCTATCCAATAGAAGCGGGCGTATCACAAGGAAGTGTCCTGTGACCTTTCCTCTACTTACTATACACAGCAAACATTCCAACAACCAAGGAGATTCCCAAGCGATGGCTGAAACAAAGGAAAAACTCCCGATCTGGGGAACCTCGTCGGTTCTCAGATTAAACTAAACAAAAGGAAAAAGGAGCAATTTTCAAAATAAAACCCAGGACTTCGTCAGTCCCTAGGATTGATAGAAAAAGAAAAAGCGAGCCACCCCCGAAAAGAAAAGTAAAACCAGAACAATGTCGATCCCGATAGAATCAACACCCGCACCTTTGCAGATGATACAGTTATAATATCAGCTGACGATAATTGAAAAAAAAAGCTACAGAATAATTGCAACA
Source organism: Microdon myrmicae (assembly GCA_963931805.1). NCBI lineage: Eukaryota > Metazoa > Arthropoda > Insecta > Diptera > Syrphidae > Microdon > Microdon myrmicae. The sequence continues at coordinate 7,805,307 of OZ007498.1, forward strand.
GGCACTCAACGAAATTAGCCAATGGACGACTGATTGGAAAATTAAACTCAACGAGATAAAATTTATTCACGTAACATTTACATTGCGACGATCAGATAGCAATATTTCTACATAACTCAATGGAATTCCAGTTCCAAAAGCAGATTCAGCGAAATATCTCGGTATACACCTGGATATGCTAAACTGGAGACATCATGTGAAACAAAAAGCGGAACAAATAAAGCTGAAACATAGACAGATGTATTGGTTAGTCGGGAATTACTCTCAACTCAATCTCTATTGTAAAAGATTGATCTATCAACCTGTCATCAAGCCGATCTGGATGTACGGAATCCAATTATGGGGTTGTACAAAGTAATCCAATAGAGATATAATTCAACGAAGCGAGAATAAATTCCTTCGCATTATCACCAATGCGTACCGTTTTGTGACAAATCAGGAAATACATGATTACCTAGAGATCAAATGGATCCATGAAGTTATCCAAGAATATGTTGTCAAACGGAAAAGACGCCTACATAATGACACCAACGTAGAAGCTATTCAGCTCTTGGATATTACCCACTTATTGGGAAGGCTAAACGGACGGAACCTTGTGGGGGTTCTCTACATCAAACGGAGAACCAACCCACAATCCTAACCTGTAAACATGCAAACAACCCACAATAGCATACATCTCCCAACCTGCAATTCCAAACTCCCAACAGAATATAATCCAACCGAATATATTCTAATCATCCCCGCAATCATTTTCCCAAAATTTCGGTCAGTTTTCTCATTGCAACCAAGCAACCACAATTTCCCCGAAATTAATACGCCTTAACAAACGTATACCCCAAACCTAAAACAAACATCAACCACCTTCTCCATTACATCACCCCGCATACATTTACACAAAACTGCTTCGGTCAATTCTCTATATTTCCTCATTACGACCAAGCAATCCTAATTTCCCCGAAAGTCATATGCTGTAACGAAACGCATATTCAAATCCACAACGGAGCATCAACCATCGCCACCAATTATACTAAGCCGCGCACATTTCCTCGAAATTACTTCGGTTAACATTTCACCCAAATACTATTCCTTGCTTGCACCCAAGCAATTCCAATTTCCCCCGAAAATGCATGCCCATACTTGCTCGCGTTCCCAAAGCCAATTTCCCTGTACACCCAACCAACGAATGCAACCCAGCCTGTACGGCCAGAATTCGCTGGAACTGAGTTCTAATGCGAGCATAGCAACTCTTCCAAAATTCTTTGTAATTGGCAGCGAGCCTAATTTTGCTATGACGCACCGCCACGACGCAATGAATGAATTATTTTCATTCATAAGTCAGTCGACATCTAACCGCCATCAAGTGCGCATCGCCGCCTGCAAGCATTTTGCTTACTTACAAGCGCCTCCACCCAACCCACCCAGTCGTTTTAACATAGTATATTTCGGGAGTCGGTCGTCGGAACCCGACGTGCGTTTCGGCCACCTCACGTTTGACAATCCTCGCGTACCCAACAACCTTTTTGCAATATAGCGCGGCGCAACTCGGGCAATTGTCAGGGTCGTGCGGATTTATCCAACCACCAGATGCCGGGAGTCGCGAAGTGTCTCATTGTTAATCTAGTTCGATCCGCAAAATTCCGCGTTGGAAATCAGCCGAGATTAAGTGCTCCTGCAACCGCGGTTAAGAGAAATTGAACACAAAAACTTTAAGTAAAAGGGGAGATTAGCTAATAAGCGAACGTTTAAGTGAAAATAAAAAATACGAAAGGAAAACATTAACTTTAAAACCGGACACAAGCGTTTTACTTCTTTTCTTTCTCCCCCGTTGGTGAACGTTGTCAGTGTTATTTACACAGTGACGTGTTGGGGGTACCGCGAAACCGCGTCCTTGCTGGCGCCTACCCCCCTCCCCAGCAACCTTATGAATTAACATGTTAAAATCGAACATACTAAAATCGACTTGTGAACTGAACACTAGTCCAGTAAACCCTTACACGTTTTACTTAATTAAACTAAATTAAGTACAATTTAAACCTAGTATTAAATTAAATTGTTCCCCCTGACATAGATACTCCGCCAAAGATACTCATTAATCCAATAAAGGATGTTATTAAAAATATGTTGTTATATGTTAATATGCCATGGTACGAGTATATTGTATTTAATCCATTAATAAAATACCTAGAAATTACTATATTGGTTCATTTTATTTTAATAACTCACCTGTATTAAAGTCAAGTGCAAACTCCTCAAAGTCATTTCCCTTGGTAATACTATAAATTAATTTTCTTCCCAATGGACTGTCGGCTTGAATCGTAAGAGGAAGCGGTGTATGCAGCGTCGTGTCTTCTCGTACGGAAACGGAATAAAACTGCTTGTTAAAAACTGGCATCGATTTGTCAATAACCTGTTAAGAAAAGAATATTTGTATTTATATTTTTTGTGATAACATTAAATGTCAAAGTTCCGTGGAACCGGAAGTAAAGGAAGAGATGAGTAAAAGGACTTTTCGATGTACATTGACTTTGAAGGCCCGAAGATAATAATGACAACGAAACACTTAATCACGATGAGCAGCCCACCCCCGTGCAATTCGAATACAGGATTCTATGCACACTTTCTGTAAGCGATGGATATCACGGGAAAATATTTGGAGAAGTGGGCTGCATTTACTAAAACAAATGAAAATTAAATTATACCGACATAACATATTGCGTATATATTCCAAAGACAGAAGTGAACGAATTATGTTTCACTTCTCCTACGTATGAGATCTTACACTTCCGTCGTTGGAGTGCCAAATCATATATTGAAATTTAACTTAAGTATTGGCCATTCAAATTGGGGCTATATTGAATTGTATAAAGGATTTATTGCTTGTCTTAATAAGTGCAATATAAAACATTTCACCGTACTTTTCGCAGCTACAAATAAGAGACCGTTCAAGTTAACAATTCGGTTAATGGGAGTGTAGCGATGTCAATAGATTACGCACACGCAATATTGTGAAGAACACAGTACATTTCTAACGAAGGTTCGAATCACGTTCTTCACTACCATCACAACACCCTTCGTTGATGAAATTTCTGTTTGAATCTCGAATGTAAGTCGTATCCTGACCAATGAAGATATGTCGAATCAGTTGACGAATCGACCGAGGTCTCAGTTGGGAGAAGGATATCAGGTTTCGTTGTTTGCAAATATTGGTGGACGGCGTTTACATTCGCATTGGTGAAACCGATGCGAGCGTGGGCAGAGCCTCGAGGGCGAGCCCGATTATGCGATGACGAACCTCTTAAAATTCGGTTATTTTTCATAATATCTGCATAATGTTCCCCCTGACATATTTGCCACCAAAGATACTCCTTAAAACTTTATTCTCGAATACACGCAATTTGTTTTCTTCCCATTTTGTGAGAGCCCATGTTTCGCATCCGTATAGAATAATTGGCATGATTATGGTTCTGTGGTGGTACGAGGTCACGAGGCCGCACGGGCGAGAGTTCTACCTCGTCCCCACAAACACTCCGTCGTTTATCAAGAGGAAACGTCACACACAGAAGAAGGAAGTAAAACGCACGCAGTTCTCAATTAATTTTTATTTCATTACACTTCATGATAGAACACTGGACTCATTAATTTATACCTGACAGTCAATTTATTCAATTATTAGAAGAAAAAGTTCGCTTGCCGCTTATTTAATTCCGAACACTTTAGTCTCCACTATAGCGTTAAATTTGAAACGAGCTATCAAGTCAACCAGTACTTCACAAACGACTCGTTATTAACGCATCTCCGCAGACGGCGGAGAGCGGGAGTGAACCGACCGTCACGAACGGTGGTTGTAATAAGACTCAACGATATTTAATCGTTTTGGGGTGAGTTTACCCAAAAAAGAAAGTGTGGTGGAAACAAGAAAGAAAGACTTGGCAATGTATGTGTATGTGTGAGTGAAGATCACATTGGTTTTTTTCATACACAAGGCCATGGGAATGAAGCTGAAAAATCGAAAAACAAGAGGATCATATAGATCATTGTTTAACCTATGCATTGTAGCTATAATAGGCGGCAAGGACAAAGGGATCGAGAAGATCGTTGTCTAAGCTATACATTGCAGCTGTAACGATAGCAGCAATGCCCATGCACATGGTGCTAATTGGTTCTAGCTTATTTACGGGGAATTGGTCTCAACGTCTATGGTGCTAATTACATGCAGCTGCGTTGAACCATTTATCGTTGGTTAAAGTGGTCGCCAGCCAATGTGTATATTTGGTGATTTATGATACGCTTGCTGAGGACGGGAAATAGGCGACGCAATGTGTATGGTCCCTGTCATGATGGTTACATTATATGTAAACCAAATCATCTTGTTTTCAGGAATTCGTCTAGGGGGATTTGCTTGGCACTGAAGGTGCCGAATTGGTTGAGATTCCTGATAAGGTAAGAAAGAAATCTTACAGAGAATTGGTATGCGAAGGGAATGCATGAAAGGTAAGTTTTCTTTACAGGAACTTAAAAATCATAGATTTGATCTCTATAATGCGTGAAGCATTTTCAGGTGCCTAATGCGATTGCATTGGCGAAAACTTATGCGTCTTGGGATGAGGTAATGGGGGTTTTTAGGTAAGTGTACCGTGGGGTTTGGCGGCACTGCCACAGTTATATAGACACGGAGCTTTATATTCTGTGATAGCAGTGTGGAGATTGAGAAGTTTACTGACTGCATGTCAACTAGCGTTGCCGGGATGTAGTCTTTTGTTAATTTCCTTCGACATTTCGTTACTGCCCGTCAGTATTGTTCCCAGGTATTTAAATTCTTTGACATTTTCAAATATCTTGCCCCTGATGTGTATGTGTGTTCTCTGAGCTCCACCTGCTCTCGCCATAATCATGTATTTCGTTTTGTCTTCATTTATTTCTAGGTCCACCTCTTCTGCCGCTTACATGATGATTTCATAGTTTTTACATACAGTTTCTAGATTATCGCCCAAAACAGCGATGCCATCCGCATATGCGAGCACTTGTGTGATCCCGTTCAGAGATGATCCGGCCTTGTTGTCGTCTTGTACCTATCTGATGACATACTCGAGGACAAGGTTAAACAGACATGGTGAGAGGCCATCGCCATGTTTTAGTCCGTCCCGGATTTCAAATGGTTCTGAGAGGTGGTTTTCTATTCTAACTAGCCCTTTGTTTTCGTTCATGCAGATTTGAAAGAGGGTGGCATATTTTTTCGGGACTTCCAGGTCAACTACAATATGGTAGAGTATTTCCCTTGCGACTGAGTCGTAGGCTTTTTTGAAGTCAACGAACAGTTGGTGAACCGTCTCTCTCTATTCCCACTTCTTTTACAGCACTTGCCTTATTGTGAACATTTGGTCGCTCGTTGACCGGTTCCTACGGAATCAGCATTAGTAGTCTAATGGGAGACTAATTTACCTCTGGACTTCTTTCTATCAGAAGGTACCATCATGACTTATTTCCGTGTCAAACCGGGCCATCAGCCATACATCCGAAACACCGTCAAAGATTTCTCTCGACGATATCGCGGAATGTACAGCGTGATGGGTTGGTATCTCACCTTGGAACCGACTACCACCTAAACCAACCTTTTCTCGAACCGATCCATCAGCCAAGCTCTGAAAGATGGTCAGGGATTTCTCCCGACCACTTCACGGAGCTTATAGCTTGATGGGGTGGTATTTCACCGAGCTACAGGGTGTTGGGACCCCAACTACCACTCGGCCTTTAGTCGCCACTTACGATAAGTCGTCTTAGCTGGGAGTATATTCGAACGCCCTACTCCAGAGCTAGAGAATGGTGGCAGTTTGTTGTACTTTTTAATACGATCGACCTTTTTACTGGGAAGGCGTTTCGAGTTCATGTCTATTTACATGTTTCTGTCAAATCTCAGGGCATCGTTTGATGAGCTAGCGCTGGAAGGTATTGTTTTTTTATCTTTACTACAGGCTTGTGAACATTGCGAGACGCAGTACACACGTCAACACTCTCTGAAATTGATTCCAAATTTCGGAAGTTGCCCCCTTTTTGTAGAAATACAAAGCCGTATGTCGAATTAATATACTTACAAATACAAAAACGTCAATTCTCTTCCACTTAACTCTGGTGGGTATTAAGCAGTAACGTATTTCTAACACCTTCCGTTCATTTCTAATCTCAAAATTTTGCAAATAATAAAATTACTTTCCGCTGGAAAAATTAAAAATATTAATTACCTTAACTTGAACATTGACATCCGTTGCACACGGGATGTTTGCACCATCGTATGCTGCTATTAAGAGCTCATAGTTCTTGTTATGGCCCTCTAGTGATTGTTTGAGCGTTATTTCTCCCGTTTTCCGATCGACTTTGAATAATTCGCCATTGCCTCGTTTCATTTCGTAGCGCACTTCTCCATTTTCTAGACTATCCAAATCCACTGCATGTACTTTGGTCACAAATGAGCCTTTTGGATCGTCTACAGCAACCACCGCATAATAAGGTAAGTTGACGAACATTGGGCAATTGTCGTTTATATCCAATATGGTTACATTAACAATCGTATGTGCAACACGAGGTTTCTCGTCCAACTGAGATTGGGATCTCGCTTCAACAATTAATTCATATTTATCACATGTTTCTCGATCAAAAACTTGACCTGTCGTTATTATGGCACCGGATGTTAACCCAATACGGAAAAAACTGGTTGGATTTAGTAGTCGGTATTCTATATGTTCGCTGAGGGCGTTGCCAAGAACATCGACGTTTACAATTGGTACAATTTTCGTTGAGTTCTCACTTACAATTCCATTGTATTTTAACTTCTTGAAGTACAGGCCGTTGTTTTCCGAAGTTTCAACATTTATATTTACGTATGCCACATTCGAATATTGACCATCTGAGGCCCGCACATGAAGTTTATATAATGGCTTCATACGTTCAACATTTCTGTGGAGATGCAGGTATTCAGTAGGTTTTTGAGATGAATAAGATTTTTGTAACACTTACCTTGTTGTTATAACGCCTGTAGCTGGATCCAATTGGAACGTATTCAATTCATTGCCCTCAATAATATCGTATCGTATCTTCGAAATATCCGGACCATCGGGATCAGATGCATTCAATTTAGTTACAATTACATTTTCATACGTCGGTAAGAGGAGTGTTATGTTGTACTCCGTTTCTTCGAAAACTGGAGCACAATCGTTAACATTGGTAACAGTAATTTCAACTTTGGTGGAAATATCAGATGATAGCCTAGGTGTGCCCAAGTCTGTAACCTTTTTTTTGGTATTTATTAATAAAGGGTGCATTTAATTTTTTTTGTACAAAGTACCTTAACATGGAATTCAATATACGGCATTTTTTCAAAATCCAACAGCATTTTTGTCTTGATGGCACCAGTTGTTGAATCAATGTGAAAATGCTTTTTCGCCAAGCTTTCTACAATGTCGTATCGCAATAATGCATTTAACCCCGAATCCAAATCGACTGCTTTTATAACAAGAGGACTAAAAGAAATACAGAAACTTAATTGTTTCAATATAACAAAAGATTTAAGATTGATTTACAAACCTTTGGTGAGAGATTAAAATTGATTGGAAACGTTTTCCTTTGGTGTAGTTAGTTTTGCTACGATTACTTTCGAGGGCATCCGTGGTTTGAATATGCTTTGACATTATTAACGATTCTATTGGAGCCGACTCAGATATTTCTCCTTTGTATTGTTTTTGTACAAATTGTGGACGATTGTCGTTCTGATCAAGGATATGAACAATTACTATGGACAATGCAGACATAGAAGCCATATTTGTTGCTCTTATTGTGAGGTTTACGAATCTAAACAAGTCTAATGTAAATACAAATTCTTTTATAGTGTTCTTTTAGATACGTACTTCACCTGTTCGTAATCTAAAAGATCCTTAGTTGTAATAACACCAGTGGAGGGATTTATTTCGAACAAATCGTTGGTATTCCCTTGAACAATGTCGTAATATATAGAAGATGTAGATCTCGCTTCTATTCGGACAACATAATTTCCAATTGGTCGGTTTTCAAAAATCTCTACAGATGTCAGTGATTTAAGAAATCGTGGTGGATCATTATCTGCCATAGTTATTATTATATGTACAGGAATTTGAGATGATAGAGGAGGTTTCCCATGATCGACAGCTTTTACTTGAAGCATGTATTCCGGTATGACGTTAATATCTAATTCTTTGTTTACACTGATGGTCCCCATTAAAGCATCAATATTAAACGCATTGCCAATATTGCCACTAACAATAGAGTACGTTACTCTGGCATTGTCACCTATATCACGATCTATTGCAAAAAGTTGGGCTATTTTAGCACCCTTTGGAGCAGATTCAAAGACTTTTGCTTGAACAATTTTTGTAGTAAATTCGGGTACATGGTCGTTGTGATCATGAACTGTTATGATGATTTTTGCGTAATTTCGTTTTGCGGGTGTTCCCTGATCCTTAGCAATAACTACCAGAACATGTTCGCTAAGCCTCTCTCTATCGAGAGTTTGGGTTACAATAACATTTCCAGTGATAGAGTCTATACGAAACAGTGTTAATGATATGGGATTTTGCGCTGCGTGTAATGTGTAAAATATTTTCTTGTCTTTATCTAGATCGGTAGCATGCAGTTGTATTATTTCAGATTCTACTTCAATTTTCTCTGATATATCAATTTTGTACTCGGATGCAGTAAATTCAGGTCTGTGGTCGTTTATATCTATGACATGTATAAATAATTGTGTCGTTGCTTTGTGTATACCGTCCGTAACTGATATGGTTAAATTGTACTCTTTTTGAGTTTCCCAATCTAAGGATTTCCGCAACAAGATATTCCCACTATCTCTAGCGATATAAAATTCATTGCGTGGATCGCCGTCTAAAATGTTTTTAAATGTTAATTAAGCAAAACATATATAAATAAAAATCTTCATTTTACCGGTAATATCGAACCAAAGTTGTCCCTTGTCTTTATTTATCACTTGAATTAGCGTCACATGAAATCCTGGGCGATCGTTTTCTGTAATTTCAATCTCTTGATTTTCAGATTTTATTACAGGGGGATGTTTTGAAGAATTCGAGACAGGAACAACAATTACATTTGCACGTGTAATCTGCATTCGTTTCGGTTCTCCGTTATCTTCAGCACGTATTGCTAATTCGTATTCCTCGGAAGGATCGATATGTTTAATTGCAAATACCATACCACTGTCTGGATCGATTCGAAATTTACCCTTTCCCTTCCCCGATTTAATAGAGTAAGTCACACGGCCATTTTCCCCGTAGTCATTGTCGATGGCTAGAACCTTGAGAATTCACAAGTAGATATAGATAATTAATTTATTTTCCAATATGAAAGACGTTAATCGTAATAGTATAAATACTTAGTTCGAATTTTTAATTTCGTGAAAAGGTTAAATTCCAGACCTTACCTTAAATTCTTTTCGTGAGACTTCCACCCAGACGCAGAAACGTACAGGTAATTTTTTTTAATTTTTTTATTAGAATTCTCTCGGGAGAGGCGAACCTATAGCGCCGAGTGGGTGCCCCGAGATGCCAGTAACAAGGAAGGCTGAACGAAAATCGAGTTATAACAAGGGTACCAGATGGCTACAAAAAGGTATGTAAGCCGTGGCATCAATTTTAGGCTTCGCAACTTTCTACCATTTACAGCACTCAGCGTATTTACTGCTTTCCTCAATGACGTATACATGAATTGAACCTGCAGTTGACTTGGTTCTCTGGACGTTTTTCTTTTCAAAAGTGATGCGCAAAATTCTGCAATGGTAATCAACTGTTTTTGGCCGGGATTGGATGCTGTCTACATCGACAATATGTAGTTTCAGCACACGATTTATGCCACTATGGCCATGAGTAGTTCCGTGGTCGCATAATCTATCGAAAGGCGAAATCAATTGGTCGCCAACATTATGCGATTTGACGCATTTGAACTTCGTTCTTGGGGTTATTTTAAGGGTAATGTCTATGTCAATAAGCCAACAACAACTCAACAACAGAAGGATGGGATAATAATGCATTTTGGTGAGATTGAGAAGGAAGAGGTGGCGAACATTTAGTTGATATTTTTTTGCAGACATAATTTCAGTGGACAAAACCAAATATTCTAATTACTTTAAATATCTTATCGGAACACCCACTGAAGCTAATTCGAGTACCACGACTTGATAGTTTGTTGGTTTCGATGATGCAAGTGCCTATTATCAAGAGTGGGTCTATGTTCGGTCTTCCGTTTGACAAGAAGAGCCAGCACTGGCATCACGATCGACTCGATCAAACCCAGCAAAGCCTACTATGGTCTATCAAAGCTCTTTAAATCTCGAAATTTATCCAGAACAGACAAGACCATGGTCTTACCAGTACTCATGTATGGATCCGAGACTTGGGTGCTCAATAAAAGTCACTCGGACGATTCCGGAGACGCTACAACCATGAGTTGCACGCAATCTACCTTGAAGCTAATGTTGTAAGAAAAATCAAGCTCGGTAGACTACGGTGGGCGGGACACCTAGCTCGAATGAGAGAAGAGGAGCCTGCCCGGAAAGTCTTTTGTGGCAGGATGTATGAAAAGAGATAGCGCGTCAGACCTTATCTCCGATGGAAGGATGGCGTAGACCAGAACGCCTACAGCCTGGGGGTGTCAAACTGGGTGACATCGGCTCGAAGTCGGGACCGGTGGAGAGACTTGCTAAATAAGGCCAAGACCGGATCCCGCTTGTAATGCCGATGCAGTGTGACGATTCGAAAAAAAAGTACCGATAAGTGACGATAAGTAAAAAAAGGAGATGGGAGCACAATGTTAGGTTTGACCTCGAGGAGATCGGATCGGATGGTCGAACGTGGAAGGAGAGCGCACAGGACAGAGAACAATGGTGGAGTCGAGTCGGTGAGGCCATGAACTTCCAGGTTCCTACAGGTCAATAAATAATTTATAATAAAAATAAATACGAGGGGTGAAACGTTTCCGGCCTGACCTACAGATGGCACCAGCAAATCTAATTACACGTCAGATTCTATAGTACTGTGGCGTTTCTAACAGATACACACACAATACACAAGCAAATAGTGAAGAACACCGAACGAAAATCGAATAAGAAAATGCATCAGAGCCGTATACCATAGCGATAACATAACAATTCACATCAGTTGAATATATTTCAGTTTAAAAATCGAATTCTAAACACGGCCAGTAGCCTGATGTGTTGCGCATTGGTCCAATTTTTGGTGATTCTAACTGTCATAGCGTCTGTTCGAATCACACGTTCTTCACTAACATCCCAAACGCTATAGTACCATGTCTCATTAGCTTCTATATACATTTTCAGGTCGATTGTTCTGTTTGTATACATTTGAGTGTTTACTCTCCGACTCGTTTGTCGGAAAAGGCGAACGACAGAATATATAAAACTAATGAAACTCCTTGAAACTTCATTCAACGACAAACGATTGTATTTCACAACACGAAAAATCTCGAATCCTTTTCATAATGCAAACTGACAATAAAAACACAGAAACTATGACAACACAAAAACTAATAACAAACGAATAACAAAAAAGGCAAGTGCTGCCAAACATGCAAATTAATTATAAATTATAACAATGAATAACAAAAGCTAATAATAAGAATAAATATAACTATACTAATTAATAACAAAGGTAATAACACAAAATACTAACAAACTAATAATAACAAGAAAACAAAGAAAATAATAATGGCTTGAACTCATTAGTTCAAGCACGACGCGACAATGAGAGATGGGAGGACAATGTTAGGTTGGACCTCGAGGAGATCGGATCGGCTGGTCGAACGTGGAAGGAGAGCGCATGGGACAAGGAACAATGGCGGAGTCGAGCCGGTGAGGTCATGAACTTTCGGGTTCCTACAGGCCAATAAATAGTAATAGTAATAGTATTCTTTGGATATTGTTCGTTTTGATTTTCATATGTTCCGATCGACTCCATGCAGATTCATTGAGTAGCGCTTCGCGAATTTCGCATCAGCTGGAAAAACGAATTGATTCATGGATGGCATAATAATTAAGGATTTTATTTTTTTTATGGAATCCGCACACTGCCCAAAAAAATGTTTTAAAAAAACGTTGCTAATGATGGATAATCATCATCATCATCGGCACTACAACCGGGATCCGGTCTTGGCCTTGGTTAACAAGTCTGAACCTTGTTAAATTTTCCATAATGATTTGTTTTTTTCCGGGCAAGGTCATTAGTCTTGCGCCAGATGATGGATAATACTTTGAATAAATAACATTGTAGTTGTTTTACAATAAAGACTCATTTTCGTAAAAACAATCCTTTAAAACTTTTACTTGTACGTATAACAAATTTACCTGAAAAAGGGAATTATCGGGATTCATATTAGCTGGTATTTGAACTTTGTACAAATGTTCCACAAATTCTGGACTTTGGTCATTTATATCGCCCACGGATATGATAACTCTTGTGGTGGAAGATAGTGGTGGTGTGCCTCCATCGGATATTAGAATCTAAAATACAATATTTATATTTGATCATAGTAACATGTAAAACATTTTATTTTACCTCCATAATATGTTCCGCCTGGTTTTCACGATCTAATTTTCTGGCGGTTGTTGAAATTACACCCGTAGTCGCATTTATTGTGAAAAAACCTTCTGGATTCCCGGAAATAATTTTATAAGTTATTTCCTGGAAGTTATCAACATCTCTATCTATTGCATTTAATTGCAATATTTCAACACCGGGAAGACTGCCCTCCAGTACAACAGGGTAGTACACTGGTATTTCCGTCAACGGAACATTATCATTCTCATTTTGTACTTGTACAAAGACCTTAATAATAAAACCATTAAAATTTATTTTAAAAATAAGTTTATTTGGCTCACCTCTATACAAGTATGCAAAGGTACAACAGCCTGATCCTGAGCGCATACCGTAAGCCAATAATTGGGTTTTGATTCAATGTCCAAAACAGCCATCGTTCGTAAAGACCCTTGAATTTATGAGATAGTTGTCACAATTTAATTACTAAACTTTTCTTTAAAATGCTCATACACCTTGGAAACAGATTTTGTAAAACTATAACCTGGGAGCATAACAAAATATTTGAAAACTACCATCCACTACATATAATGTTTTTTCAGTCATGTTACAGAGATACGTATAAATATAGAGTACAGATCTATGATTTTATTATCCCGCGTTGTATTATTCATTTATTTATTTAAGTAAACGATCACGAGCAATGAATGAGAGCCAAATTAAAAACTAATAATTAAAAATTAATAATATACAGGGGCCTTTTTACATAAGCGCACGCACAAAAGTCATTTTGAAGTACCCTTAAATATCAAAGCACTGTGCGAGCGAAAAGCGAGGAAGTGGATAAGGAAAGGAGGTATCGATGTACATTGGTCATTGTAGGCTGGACCTGTACTGTGTTTGTCGTTTGTATCATACTTTTTCTTTAAATACGTAGGTATGTGGGGCCCTTACGGTGATGATAGACACACCAATTCGTGGAATTTTTAGTCACATGGAGATGTGTACAGGAGTGCAAGCGGTGTTTCCTGTTCGGGTGTATTATGCAAAGAACTATTTTCTAACGAACGTACTGTACTCACTTCGGTATGCAAGACTTCAATCAAGTGCAAAGTCTGTTCGCAAATGGCTCACAATGTTTGAGACTACCCGGTTAACAATAACAATAACGAATGAAGGGCCCGCGTAGTCATAGCAGAACACATTATATCAATTCCAGTGATATTTTTCCACAATTCATTTTCATTGGCAATTAATATATTACTACTACTGTTGCGGATTTGCTGGATGCAACCAGTGAATTCGCAATGGCACGCAGCCATCGCTACCAAATAACAACTGTCAGCAACTAGCTGACATGTTTGTTGTTCTGGTTGTCAAGGTGACAGAAAACAATTTTATTCTCTCTTCTTCGTCAACCTATCTAGCAACCAGTTCGTTTACAATTATAATCCGTTCCAATCTAAGAAATCAATAAAGCAAATTCAAATTTATTTAAAGTAAATAAAAGGAGTTATTGGTTGAAAGTAATCTGGACGTTCTTCTGCGATTCAATCAAGTAATCTGGAAGTTCTGCTGGGATTCCTTCAAGGTATTCGTTTCAGCAACCATTGTTTTCAGCCAGCGGACAACATTAGTATACGTCAGGAGACATCACTATTCCTGACGCCAGCAACCCAGCCCACAACAAGACAAGACCGATTGTTAGTGGAAGGTGTGTTCAACGCTTGTTGGACACACGTTTTGGTCCTTCGAGCCGGATCCAGTCTGTGGATCCAATGCACTGCTGCCAGCTCGCAGTATAATAGAAGGTCGCGGGATATTCAAGTCCAAACGCGAAGATCCACCATTGTCAAGTTTGTGAAAACATTTAACCAAGTCAACGCAACAGCACAAAGACAGTGAAGTCGAGGATGAAACCGGCTGCATTAGCAGAAAGACTCATGGCGGCCCAGTTCGCCGCACATGAAGAAACGATGGGAACTTTCAATAAGTTCACCAAGAGAGGGCCAGCAACGTTGGCCACCGTGGAGGCGCAAGAGCGAGACCTCCATCGGAGTTGGAAGAAGATGCGGAATCGGCATGAAGATCTCATATGCCTGATCACTCCATGGACGGCCATCCGTCAGCGGTAATTTGAAGAGCGGTTCATCGACCAGGCCGAAGAAACATACCTTGGTGAGGCCACGGAGTTTGCTGAGGTAAGGCACGCGCTGGTCGCCAACCGTCCAACCGACACGAATGCGACGGACACCATGTATCAACCCAACAATCGGTTGCCGCCATTGATGGTGCCACCACCATGGGGGATGAGAACTTCCATGCGTATGCACGCGTATGCCACCTGGCCATCCACCCAGAGCACCAGCAAGATCGATACAAAGACTTCTGATGCACCGAAGGAATCCTCGAATGGAACAGTACAAAATGAGATGTTGTATGGCCAGTTGTACAAGAAGCACATGTGGTATGATCAGCCGTTCGAAAATCGGATTAAAGGACGCCCTCATCTGGCAGTACACGAAAGTGTTGAGGTAGATTACCGACCAAAACCTCGTCAAGAAGCTAAAATCGCTCAACAATTGAGAACTAGCGAATTGGCCCATTCCAAGCGGCTAGGGAGATCTAAGGGGCGTGTATTGGATTATTGCACAATGTGTGCCCATAATTTCCATGGTAATATGATGATTCATCGCAAGCCTGACGGCCACACGCAATGGAAGAAGTTCTTGCATCCGAGATGTTCTGGATGTGAGACGGAATTGTCTAACAATGTCGATTACGATACTCAATTGTTGGCTGCTGCCCATATGAAGAAGGCTGACTTGGCCAATTGGAAACCTAATGAACCCAAAGAAGAGTTGTTGCCCAGTTTGACTGCAGAAGAAGAACTGAAGGAAATCAAGAAGGCACCAGCAGCTGGCAGTGCACCAGCACCAGCGAAGAAAGATGCCAAGAAATCCGATGCACCGCAAAAAGGAAATAAGCCTGCTACAGAGAAACCCGCCGATCAAGGCAATGATATCAAATCAACGAGACTGCTCGAGGCTCAGCTTGCGCTCGACCCAGTCTCATCAGTTAAGACAAACAGCGCCGATCAAGGCAATAGAAAACTACCGAGGCTGCTCGAGGCCAAGTTTGCGCTCGACCCAGTCTCCCCAACTACTGTGGACCACGTCGACCAACTCAACATTAGCAAGTTGCCCTCAGTGCAGTTGCCAGAAGTCGCCATCAAACAAGCGGTTAAGGAACCGCACACACTCCCAGTGAGTAAACACCAGCAGGCCCATCACCCGGCCGTTCCTCGTGGGTTGCGAACTTACAACTCCGACCCAGAGGAACTGGTCCACATTGATCATAATTCAACGACCACTTACAGCGTATACAAAACGCTTCAAGACCAATCAGTAGCTATGGCAAATACAGGATCCGTGCCAGATCTAACGTCAGTGCATTTCACGAAGACGCCATCAACGGTCCCAGAAACAGTAACCAACAATGTCACCAGTGACCGTGACAAACCACAGAGTCCGGTTACTAGCCAGTATCATCAGCAACGGGCTCCTCGATAGTATAGTGGTTAGTATACCCGCCTGTCACCCGGGAGACCGGGGTTCGATTCCCCGTCGGGGAGCCCCTGGCGCAAGACTAATGACCTTGCCCAGAAAAAATAAATCATTATGGAAAATTTAACAAGCCTCAGGACTTGCTAAATAAGGCCAAGACCGGTTCCCGGTTGTAGTGCCGATGATGATGATGATGATGATCATCAGCAACATTCATTGCAACAGCAACAACTACAGAAGCATCAGCAGCAATATTCAGCAGGAACTGATCTAGTAGCAGGCCAACCGCATTTGGCACGCACCAACCTATCGGTGATGTCGATCGACCCAGCCAATTCTAATTCGCTGCACTACTCGGATGGAAATCTTCCATCAACCGATGTTCTCGCAGCAACTGCCAGTAATAAAAGCAACCTAACCGAGACACCGGGTGGTCCACCTCCGGCCAATGACAATCATCAAGGACGACCGCTACCATATGTAGCCACCCCAATAGAGATAGAAAGCAATGCCCCGCTTGGCGGGCGGCGAACATTCAAACATCAACCAGTACGCTTCTCCGTAATCCAGTGGCACTAGGTCCCCACCTGTCATTCCGCCAGAACCCGCGGACGGTGCCATGGAAGAAGCCACACCAAACTCAACGTTGCGGCCTCACATGCCAAAGGCCACATCCCATCGGTAAGTCTCGATTCAGTACTTTCGACCACCAGCCATTACGTGGTCATTGATCGTGGGTTGTGAATTTACAACTCCAACCCAGATCAAATGGTCAGTTCTGCGGCCAAGGGTACTGACCACCGACGACGGAACTCTTGTCGTCACCAATCCTTCATCCTTCACCAATTCAGGGCGGACGGCTCTCTCCATACCTCCACATCACCAGAAGACCAAGGTCCTGGGCCTCCGTCCCCTGGAACAGCGGGCAGCTCTCTCCCAATCGACCATCATCGACGTGAGGGTGGACTGCAGCGGACCGCTACCAGCCCGCTCACGAGACCCATCGCCAAAATCGGTATTCTTCCACTGGAGGAGGAAACCCCCAACCAAGCTCCGGACAATCATCCCCTGGGGCCAAATGATTCGCCAATGATTGATTGAATGTTGCGGATTCGCTGGATGCAACCAGTGAATTCGCAATGGAACGCAGCCATCGCAACCAAATAACAACTGTCAGCAACTAGCTGACATGTTTGTTGTTCTGGTTGTCAAGGTGACAGAAAACAATTTTATTCTCTCTTCTTCATCAAGCTTTCTAGCGACCAGTTCGTTTACAATTATAAAAAGTTCCAATGTAATAAATCAATAAAGCAAATTCAAATTTATTTAAAGTAAATAAAAGGAGTTATTGGTTGAAAGTAATCTGGACGTTCTTCTGGGATTCAATCAAGTAATCTGGAAGTTCTGCTGGGATTCCTTCAAGGTATTCGTTTCACTTTGTTCGTTTCAGCAACCATTGTTTTCAGCCAGCGGACAACATTAGTTCACGTCAGGAGACATCACTGTTCCTGACGCCAGCAACCCAGCCCACAACAAGACAAGACCGATTGTTAATGGAAGGCGAGTTCAACGCTTGTTGGACACACAACTACTTTTTATTAATACCCATGAAAATTTAGTACTATTATTGAACTCTTAGCTCTGATGTTTACTTAATTAAGCATGTATGTTTTGTTATGCTAAGCCTCGAATTTAATATAATAAATAAAAAGTAAGAACCATAACAATTTTTATTTAACATTACCTTCGTTGTCTATTGAAAATAGGCCCAATCCATCGCCACCTCGTATAGAATACGTTACTTTCGAATCAGGACCAGCAGAATCAGCATCCTTTGCCACAATGTTCATCACATGTGTTCCAGCAGGTTGATTTTCCGATATATTTCCAATTAAAACAATGTCTTCAAATTCGGGAGCATAACGATTTTCATTTACGTCCAGTATCTCGATAATCACAGTAGTCTCCGACGACAATGCTGGGACGCCACGGTCAACAGCTCGAATTATCAAGGTATACAGTTGGCAGTCTTCAAAGTTGAAATATCCTTGCGATCGTATTGTTCCAGTGTATTTATCGATTTTAAAAAGAACACTCTCTTTACTGCTTTCTTCACTGAAAGTATAGAAAACCTCTCCCGCAGGCCCGATATCTGCATCAGTGGCCGTTATTATGGCTATTACACTTCCTTTAGGGATATCTTCACGCACACGAAATGTGTACTCAGATAACGCAAACTCAGGCGAGTTATCGTTTACATCATCAACTAAAACAAGTAAAACAGCGTCAGCAAACAGAGGTGGTGTACCACCATCGGTAGCACGAATTTGTAATTCATGGATGTCCTTCTCTTCTCGATCCAATGCCTTTATTACATAAATTATTCCCGTGTCGTGTTGAATATTAAAATTTTCTGTATTTGTCTCCAATGTATAAGTTATGTCTGCATTTTTACCAGCATCTGCATCATGTGCAACAAATTGGAAAACTTTGCTTCCATTTCTAACTTGTTCCGTTAGCCGAAAACTTGCTAGGGATTTTTCAAATTTCGGGGGATTATCATTTTGGTCGAGGACTGTTATGGGGAGCATTTTTGAAGTCGATTTATATGGTTTTCCAAGGTCATATACGGTTATATTCAATGTGTATTCATCTCGCCTTTCACGATCTAGATAACCAATTATTTGTAGCTCTCCAGTTTCTACATCGATACGAAATACAGAATCGTGGTCACCGTCTGAGATTCCATACACTAACTTTCCGTTATAACCCCTGTCTCTATCCTTTGCCTTAATCCAGAACACGGTTTCTCCTAACTGAACAGTTTCGTTTATCCTTAATTCTAAAGGAAAGTTTATAAACTCAGGTGCATGAACATTTTCTCCATAACGAATGGGCATCATTACAAAGTCGTCTTGTAAATGTAAGTTCCGTCCAGGCAAATTATTTTTTTCAGCTGCCGCTAAAATTTCAGCTTGTCGCCGAATGATTCCAGTCTCACGACATTCAAAACTTATACCCTCCTGGGGAGATATGTCTGGATTTATGAAGAAACTCATCTTATCACTTACTAGATTTATTTGAATTGTCATTATATCTGCGAAATGAGTCCCGTCCGTTGCTGTTACATTGACATCTCGTTGGGCAATTCCAACATCCGTTAAATCACAACCAATAGACAGTGTACCAGAAGTTTGGTCTAGATTGAAACAACCGTCCGCATTGCCGGATACCATACGATAAGAAATATAATTACCAGAATCGAAATCAATAGCCGATAATGTTAATATGTCCGTACCGACATTGGTTGAACGAGGGACGTTACCGACGCAATCGATTCGTTCAAATTGTGGCCTGTTATCATTTATATCTTTAACTTTTGCAATAATTTGAATTTCTGTTTGTCGACGGAAAGGAAGACCCCAATCAGAAGCTCGAATACTTAAAACATATTCTCTGCGCATTGTTTCGTAGTCAATTAACTTTGTTGTTCGCAGGATGCCGGAAAAATGATCTATTTCAAAGGGTACTTCGTTTAGATTAGCTATAGTGTATGATATATATGCGTTTTCCCCCGAGTCCTTATCTTTCGCTGTAATTTTGGTGACTATAGAACCTGGCGGTTCATTCTCGTTTAACCAAACTGTAGAGTTTTTAATATCAAAAACAGGGTCGTTATCATTAGCATCTTGTACATTAATTTTAACTTTAGCTGAGGACTGTTTTCGAGTACCAAAGTTGCCTTGATCTATAGCCGAAACCGTTAATGTGTAAAATGCTTTAACTTCTGCATCCAATGGTTTTTGTGTATAGAGCATTCCCGAATCAGGATTTATACGAAACTCTCCTCCTTCATTTCCACCTACGATTTCTAGAAACACTTGTGCATTCTTCCCGATGTCACGATCGGTAACCTTTAACCGTATAACTGGGGTGCTAGGGGGTGATGTTTCTGGAACAGATACTTCATATATTTGCTTATTAAATATTGGATAATTATCGTTTGAGTCTTCTATGTGAATAGGAATAGTTTTATAACTAAATTGTGGTGGTATTCCGCGATCTTCAGCACGAAATGTTAAGTTGTATCCTTGTGGTGTTTGCTCTCTATCTAATAATTTGTGTATCTCAATAAAATATTCTCCTTTTTTGTTTGTTGGGATAATACGGAAGTGTCCGTTGGGATCACCATTCACAAGCTCAAGTTTCTTAATTTCACCGTGAATTCCTTGGTCTTTATCTGTTACTCTTATTATACCATACACATTTGCATTAGCTCCTTCTTCTATGTACGGCAAAGTCCTCACATATATTTCGGGTGCACATAAGTTAACCTAGAACCAACATAATATTCGTTAAAAAAGTTATATTATGAATAGCTACTAGAATCAAATTTATTACTTGTGATAGTTTTTTCAGTAAATTAAAAAAATATAATAATAAAAATGGAACCGATCTTGTAATATAACACCGGTGCATACATATCAGATTCAGTAAATGTTAAGGGGAAATCTAGACACCGAAACATACATTTACATCCAGTGCCACTTGTCGTTGATGACGGAACCAACCTACCGAGCGCCGATCACAATGCCAAACGACTGTATCTGCGAATTAAGTTTCAATAACAAGACTCCTTTAAGTAAAAAATCAAAAATAAGCAGCGCTTTAGAATTCACACACAATGAAAAAAAGGTGAGTCTAAGTACATAGCATGAGAGTCGATGAGTCAAAAACCTCTTATGGGGAACTTGTGCCACTGTTTTACGCAGACAATCTTTGCAATACTTCATCTACGAGAGCAGGGTGAAATGTTCTAGCCTAAGGTTTTTCTGAGACTAGGACAAGAAGGTGCGAAGACGCACCTCGCCCTTTTTTTTTTTTTTGAACACTAATGCGTGCACAAAAGGGGATTTTGAAATACCCTCAAATGTCAGAGCACAGTGCGAGCTGATGGAGTGGAAGCGGATAAGGAAAGGAGGTGTCTATGTATATTGGTCTTGAATGCCTGCACATCACAAGGTCGGGGAAACACATGATCAGCTAGAGTATTCCACATTCGTGTGGTTCGGTTGAAGAATGACTTTTCTCCATGTTTATTTGTGCGTCTGAAGTTCACTTTCAACGTCTACTGATGACAATTCACAGATTGACGGATACCGCGGGAAAATGTCTGAAGGGGCGAAATACATTGAGCAAGTTCATTTGAGCAACGACCGTGGTAATACCTATAGAAAAGAAATAGGCATGATACGTTGCGTCTATATTCTAATGACGAAATTAAACGACTCACAGTTGAGTCGCCAATAAGTTTCACTGTGCGTTTTTGCATCCACTCGAGCCCGTGTAGTGCAGTTTTGGATGCGTCTGACGAGATATGGGAGTTGAACTCCATTTTGGGACGAATATACGTCTTGTAAATAGTGGCCAGGTTGGATGGAGTGAAATATCTTTTGCATCTCTCAAGGAACCCCATGCATTTGGCTGCAGTTTTCACAGATTTGATGCTGTGGTCATTCCAATTAAGAGTCGAATTAATTCGAGAGCCGAGGATTGATAGTTCCTTGGCTTCGTCGGTACAAGTGCCGTTCATCGACAGTATATTCACTTTGGGGTTCGCATTTGACGACAAGAGGTAGCACTGAGTTTTTAAGGCATTGATTTCTACTCGGTTAGATAATCCCCATTAATACGAGTATATCTTATTGAGGTCTGAATTCAATGTATCAAGCATAAACTGCTGGTTGGTAATGATGTTCGAAGAGTTTGATCGGGAATGTTCATATGAGTATGAGAAACTCAACGTGCCTTCATCGGCAAA
Organism: Microdon myrmicae; assembly: GCA_963931805.1. NCBI lineage: Eukaryota > Metazoa > Arthropoda > Insecta > Diptera > Syrphidae > Microdon > Microdon myrmicae. The sequence goes on from OZ007498.1 coordinate 7,827,275, forward strand.
CGAGTGAATTGGGTTGTGGGTAATCGGCAAGAGATCATTTATAAAGATGAGGACGAAAGTGAGTGAGAGTACCGAACCCTGGGAAACACCTGCATTAATTTGATGGGAGATAGATTTGACCCTATCAAGAACCACTTGAATTGAACAGCCAGAAAGATAGTCTCATACATTGGATCAGGGAATTGTCCACTCCATAGGAATGCAATTTTGACAAAAGGGCTGGATGCCAAACTCTGTCGAAGGCTTTTGAAATATCCAATGCGACTACTTTGCTTTTACAGAGGTAGTGGATGGAATGGCGCCACTTTTCGGTAAGGTACGCCATCAGATCTCCTGTGGACCTGTTGCTACGAAAACCATGTTGGCGGTCATAAAGGAGGTCATTTGATTCCACACATCTCGAAAATTGGCTGTTGATAAGCGATTCCTTACCTTCGAGAGAATAGAAGTTAGTGATGAATTGTCGCCTCTTTTTGGAATTGGCTGAATGTTCGCTGACTTCCACCTATTTGGGAAACGGCCAGTAGAATAAGACAAACGGAAGAGTTTTCGCAGTGATTTACCGAGTAAAGAGGAACATTTCCTCAAGAGAATTGGGGGAATACCATCAGGACCAGCTGATTTGTTCGCGTTTAGCTGGCTCATGGTGTGCTGCTTATGCTAAAGTTGATGCGGAACTGGTATCAGGCAGCGTTGAGTCCCCTGCAAAATTCGCTGCAAAATGTGCAGCAAGTAGATCCGCTTTCTCTATTGCTCTGGTGACTGGTCTGTCATCGACTATTAGCGATGGAATGGATTCAGAGATCGAGGTTTGAATGTTTTTCACGAATGCCCAGAAGTTTCTATTACCTGTTGGAGAGTACAGTATTTTTTGTCTCACTCTCTGGTCATGCAAGAACTTGGCGCGTTGAATATGCGCATTGCAGTCATTTCTAACTCTATTAAATCTCTTCTGGTTTTCCTCAGGATTGTTTGATTTATACAACCAGAAGCTCAACTCTTTAGTCGTGATGGCTTCTCTGCACCCAGAATAGAACCACATATTTCTCTTGGGTTTGATACTCTTTATCCTGTGTGAAATAAAGGTTCGCATGCTAAGTAGAATTGTGCCTGTCAAGGTGTCCGCTCTGGGTCAACATCGTTGTTGAGGACGAATAACGACCAATTTAACCTCCCAAAAAAGTCATTCAGACGTTCCCAATTGGCTTACTCGTAAAACCATACTGTTCTTTTGGGACCTTTCTCATTAACGTTACTGTTGGTTAGAGGAAATTTAGCTGACACGAGTATCTTTGGCACTGAATATGATGAAGATGTAGGTCAATGGAGGAAACTCCACGACCGCGAATTGGAAGAGCTGTACCGCAAACCTGAAAATGTAAGAATCATCAGGGTGCGATGGGCCGGGCATATAGCGAGAATGGGCAACAACAGAACCGTACATAGACTTCTAGACGGAAGACCAGCGGGAAAGAGATCGGTAGGGAGGCCGCGGCGGAGATGGGTAGACAATGTAAGGCGTGACTTTCAGGAAGTCGGATTAGAGTGAAGCGCGGAAGGAATCTGTACAGGGCAGGAAACCATGGCATGGTCGAGTCGGTGAGGTCATGAACTTTCGGGTTCCTACACGTCAATAAATAGTAAAGCAATAATGAGCGTGCAATTTAACAGCTCATCGCCTAAGATATTTGTTAGGAATATTGCTTAAAAAATTATGGCAAATAGATCACTGTTGTGAGTTGCAACAGAGGTGTGAAAAAGGATTGCCAGTAAAACAATGCACACACCTGTTTTAATAGACGAACGGATTTCGTAGTTCCTATGTTGATCTCTGATTTCTCACAAAAGTTTTTGCGCAGACCTATGAGTACTACTGTATTTATTTATGAACAATGAATTGCGGGTGCGCTATTTGGAAGACTTTCAAGACATTCGCAAATTAAACAATACTTAAAGCTTCTACTTGATAAATGACACCAAAGGATTTGTCAAATAAAACAGGAAAGAAGTCTACATTAAATCAGAGTGGCTAATTTCCACTTGGAACCATTCATTATGTGTCATGTTTATCACAATTGTGCGTCTTTCTTTTCCTTCCTTGAAGATATAAATACAACGAGCAGAAAGATGTTTTCCAATATTTCAAACTCAATATAAAGTTTGTCCTTCAAACTTCTATACATTGTAAATACATAGAATCGGTTTTTCTTGCCGCTTTAATATAAGCTAGCCCGTGTTAACATTTACGGTATTTACATTCTATTGATGCCTTTCTATATAGTTCTTCTAATTCCAAACCGCTTTTTAAACAACATATACTTATAAAAAGGGAAAGCTTAGATGTCCACACAAGGAGTTCATAGAGAACATAAGATAATTAAAGAATTGAACAAATGTAATAAAAACTAATTTACCTTAAAACAGTACTTACCGGCTCAACCGTTATAATCACTTTAGCTTTACTAGCCTGGTTTAGGCGGTGGTTCGCTGCAGAAACTCTGTCATTAGCCAAAACAATAAGCTCGTAAACGGATTTTTCCGCAAAATTCAATCGCCTTGTTAGCGTAATAATACCAAAAGTTGGATGAATAGCGAAGATGTCATTCTCATGTAAAAAGCTGTAATAAATTTCACCATTTATTCCCAGGTCAGCATCTTCAGCGTTAACTTTAAGGATATTCTTGTGAAGTGGGGTATCCTCATATACAGTCTTGTTATATTCACTGGGATAAAAAAGTGGACTTAAGTCATTTCGATCCAGCACCTTAACATGCACCACCGTTTCGCACTCGTAAATATGTTTTCTATTTGATACCTGTAGAGTTCCAACGGCTTTAATAGACAGCCGGTATTCGTCGGTTTTCTCCCTATTTAAGATGACATTACTTGTTCGAGTTCGTAGCACTAAAAATGCAATGTCGCCAACTAAACGTTCATCAGCTTTAAACAATTTTTCTTTATCGCCACTAGTTATTCGATATTTAACATCTAAATTTGGTATTACCTTAATACCAATCTTTTCTTCATCAGGTAATTGTGAAGCGTAGGTTTTTCCTACACTGTTTTCCGGTATTGTAACATTATATACTTTGTATTTAAAATTAAATTCATATGGTGTGTGCTCTATATCGAAATTTTGTAATACTTTTTGTTTTTGTTCTATGTTATGTGTAGTATATATTTCACTTCCATTGGTTGTGTTGTATACTCGGTATGTGTGCGCAGTTCGATGTAGTTGTCCAACAAAAATTGTCCAAAATATGACGAATCCAATCTGATTTATGTGAAATACGTTTATCTTGTAGCACATGGTAATTCGTTTACTGTAGTCTGTTACATGAATTCGATATTTTTCTTATGGCGCTCTAGAAAGATAAAAAGCAATACAATTTAAATAAGACATTTTATTTACGAATATTACCAGTATTACTAAAAATATATTAGAATTAGAAAACTCTACCAAAATAAGGTACAATCTGAAATACAGCCTTTTATAGTCTTTGATTTAATTTATTTAGTTAACACTAAAACCAGAGAATAATTAGCGGACCGTGTAGTTTGTACCTTTTCTTTTTTTTTCTTTCGCACAGATAATGGTCGTAAATATTTTTAAAAATTATCTTTAGTTTTGAAACTATTGAACTTTATGTAAAACATTTTATATAAGTATAAATTATAGAGATCCTTCCATGTAAACAGAGACCGCATGCACTAACCCTGTGAAAACTATCACTAGATAGCCCTCCCCTCAAATCAGTCAAATATTCCGAGAACCTTACATTGTAATGGATATGGGTGGGCAAGATAGCTATATAACCAGAGATCTGATTAAGTACATACTTGTCCCTGTCTCATATAAGACAGCCTTTCCTCCACCTCCGATTTTAGAATTTAAATAGTTCAACTGGGTCCTGTGGAACACCAGAATTAATCTTTTGTAATGGAAATTTAACGCTTTCAAGTACTATTTGGATTGAGAGACCAAACAGATGCATTGGATAAGAGATTCGCACATTCCAATCAGGATATTCAACAAAGGAAAAAACGAGCACTACCCGGGACTACATATTATAACGGAAGAGAAGATCCATCGAAAGTCTACAAAACTCAGCGAAGAAGACCACAAACATGGAAAGTCAAGGAAAACACATTGACAACAAAAAAAATTCCACGAAGACGTGGAATACATCAAACAACTTACAACACAGGTGAAGCAACTCAAGAAGGAAATTCTCAGCCTACAGCTACCCGCCAAAAACAGTGACGATGCCAGTATAGAAATAACGCCCTCTCTCAACTTAAACCTTCAAACATCTCCCCCCTAACAACTATTGCCAACCCGTAAGGAATCCACCAAACATGCCAAGCCAACACCGAGTCCCCTGCCTGCTCAGCACAATAATGTTACACCATAACCAATCTACATCGAAAACGTGTAGAATAATAGTAGAAAATGCCCTAGGACATTGCAACTTCACCACAAACACTAAAGGCTCCTCTGTCTCCATTGCAACAACAACTCTGGTTGATCACGAGAAGAGCGTTAGAAAACTTGCGGAACTACGACAACAATTTTTTACCTTCCAACACCATCAGCTCAAACCAACAACATTCATCATTAGACACATTGACCCAACTTGGACCAACGAAGAACTGTCGTCAGAGATCTTCAGGATTGGCCCGGAGCTGAAAATCCGCAGGCTAGACTATTTTTAAACTCCGTACATGGCTCTTCAATAGTATAGTGGTTAGTACACCCGCCTGTAACGCGGGAGACCGGGGTTCGATTCCTCGTCGGGGAGCCTCTGGCGCAAGACTAATGACCTTGCCCGGAAAAAACAAATCATTATGGAAAATTTAACAAGCCTCAGGACTTGCTAAATAAGGCCAAGACCGGTTCCCGGTTGTAGTGCCGATGATGATGATGATGACATGCGAGACAGCAAGTTAAAGAACCTACGGATTATCCAAATCCCTCCAAATGAAGACACCAACAAACTCAAACAAATAAAGTATTTGTTTACGCATAAGATCAGTATCGAGCAGCCCCATAAACAAAGCATCCTCTATTGCAAGAGATGCCAAGGCTCTGGTCACTTGGCGGTGGCTTGCCACCTTAATATACGATGCGGCAGATGTGCCGATAAATATCAACCAGGAGAATGCAAAGTCAATCCACGGGGTATGGAACCAGGAAAAATCCAAACCACAAACCCCGATGGATCCGTTACCACTAAGGAAATTGCTGTGACATGCTGTAACTGCGGAGCCCACATCCAGCTAATTTCTCCCAGTGCCCTTATAATGGAGAATTCTCTAAAGAAAAATAAATCAAGTACAACCAGCAAATCTGTACCAACCAAATGCTTATCGCAGAACACATTACCACAACCTAGAAGGCTAGGCACATCATATGCGAATGTCATCAAAAACAATCCAAACAGGCTGACGTCACACAACCCCAAATCCATTCGTCTCAACCAGGACATCATGGGCTACATCAAGAGTCTACAAACTATGCTTCCTACGTTAAAACATATGTCGGATATCGAAAAAAGAGCTCAGATTCTCTCCCTCATAACTTCCCATATTCTCTCCTTCAATGGCTGAACTATCTATAATCGCCCTCAACGCAGAATCCATATACTCCAACATCCGCATACAACACTTACGGTTATTTGTTAACACCTTCTCGCCAGACATCCTTCTCCTCTCAGAAACGTGGGTTAAGCCTAACTTTCAAGTATGCATCCCCAATTATATATTTATTTCAAACTCCAGAACTACTTGATCCCATGGTGGTACCGGCATCCTACTGCACAAAAGACTCCAATTCACCGAAATAAGAATCGCCAATGTTTTCAATATCGAATACACGGCAGTTAAACGCTTTTGTGAAAACGAAAAAGTAATCATATTAACATCCATTTACATCCACCCAACACGCGAACCAGACTTCCCTGACTCTGACATATCTCAAATAATCAGACAGTCTCTCCCCGCACCATTCATAATCGGTGGAGACCGGAACGCTCGTCATACAGCATTCAACGACATAAACAATTACAAATACGGTTGCCAACTTTTGGCTCTTCTCTTATCCCACCCATAAACATACATCGACAGCCCACTGCAGCTAACTCGTGTCACCAACTCGACGCAGTCAGCAATTGACTTCCTCCTCAAGTTCGCTGATGTCTACTCAAATTATACTGACGATACTTTAAGTTACTCCAACAGCAGATTTGTCAAAGCGGTAAGAAACCGCGTTAACAACTTCCTCCCGCACATCTCAACATACTTTAACAAATGAAAATTCGCCTCAACCCAACCAAAACCCAGCTAACAGTGTTTAAGGGAAAAAACGCTCACTGCACAAACAATACTAAACGTTGCCACAACACAATTAAACTCAAGCTTAATAACACCCTCATAAAACCTTCCAAAACTCTAAAATATTTGGGAGTAACCCTTTCCAACGACTGGTCATTCTCAACCAATATCAAAAACTCCCAACATAAAGCCTCAATACAGTTTAACCTTTACAAACGAGTGTTATGGAAACCTAGATGCATCTCTCTCTCAAGGTTAAACAACTCGTCTATAAACAGATAATCAGGCCCACTCTTAGATACGCCTGCCCATTATGGTACCACATCTCACCTTCTCAAATGGAGAAATTACGAATTTTTTAACGAAAATGTTTCCGGTTTATCACTAGTTTATATATATATATATATATATATATATATATATATATATATATATATATATATATATATATATATATATATATATATATATAACGGGTGGCGAGGCCGACTTTAGGGAGACAAGGATAGATATGTCCTTCATCTTGTCACTGGCTTCTGGTCATTTTGCGATAACCAGAATCACCCACATCCGGTCTCGAGATATCTGAAAAGAAAGGGGGAAGGGGGTGTCTAAGGATAGTGTGGACAGAGTTAGTTCAGGTGTTCTCTAACTAGTTGGATGGGGGGATGGTGGGAAATAAATCGTACAAGACCGGTGGGTCTTGAGTGCCGTAGTAAACGCAGATCACGTCTTTGGCGTCTGATAATCTGCGCTTTGGTCGGTGTGGGTATGTGTGCTTGTGCTGTCTTGTACTGTGCGTGCATGTTTGCAGTGTGTTAGCAGTAGACCCTATGTGATGGGTCCAGGAATCCTCTATTATAGAGGAGAATGTTATTGGAAAGGGTGCTTTTTTTAGTTTTGTACCAAAGAAGAAATTGTGGTGGTCTGATCGGAAGAGATCGAGAGAGAGAGAGAGGGGGGGGGGTCAAGAACGCAGGACTCCCGTACATGTGGGTTCTCGCTGTTCTGAATACTTTCGAGGTACTTATATGCTAATTGTAGCAAGTACTCGCCGATAGGGATAATGGAGGCACCTTCGCATAGGTGAGAGTTCGGGTAATGGCGGCCGTCAGGCCCTCTAAAGTGGTTGGTGCATCTTCTGAGGAGTTTTCTTTCGAAAACTCTAAGTCTTTCCATTCGGACCGAAGATATGCAGGACCATCTGGGAAAAGCGTATGATATTCCAGATCGGATTAGCTGCTTATAGCAGAGAAGCTTAACTTTGGTGTCAACTTTGTTGCTGCTCCACTTCAAGATATTGGGCAGTTGCAACCCATATAGATACCATAGTAACAACAATATTTACAACACCGCAGGCATCGAGCGACTGGATAGACGAATCCTAGAACTGTCGATAAATTTCATAGAAAACCATCCTAACAACCCCAACCCTATAATAACAGACGTACCACCACCCTCCTCCAATACGGGGACTTACTACCGTAATTGTTTCCAAATCTGGACCCTCCTCACCTCAGGCAGACTGGTTAACGATCTAAACGAGGTCGTGTACCACAACACCGAACAGCCACCCAATCAATGGAAGTACAACAAGATCCAACCGTTCTCCAAGATTCTTACATTTAATACAGAACCGAATGGCACCCCCCTCCTTCAAGAACATACCTGCCCATATTCCTTATTACCATCAATCAAAACAAGATATCCCACATCCTCGTAAATCAACATTGTAAATATTATTTTTAAGTCATCAAATTGTCACTATCATTGCAAGCAATATCAAATATTGTAAATTGTAAATAAGATTAGATTAAGTTATGTTAAGTAATTTTAAGTTGGCTACGTTAAAATAAACAGAGTTCCTGGTTTTTCTTCTGACCTTTTCCAGAAAAAACAAAATTACTAATATATCTAAATCCCATTAAATCCTAAGCACATATAAAAATAATTGTTTGGAAAATGTTAACAAATAACATGTAAACAATTATTTATAACCAACTTAACTATATTACTTATTGTAATTTTTAATTTTCGGTCTAATAAATGCAGTATATAAAAAAAACGTAAACTCACTCTAGGATTAACAATAAAAGCCACGAATTGGGGTCGCACAATAAGTACAAATTTTTGATCCGATCAATTAAGTCATAATTGACTCGGTCAACACATTAGCTTATTTATATTCAGACGTTCGGATCTCCATCTTATGATTTTTATATAAAATCCTAGAGTTTATTGTGATACTGATCGTTACCGTCCTTGACCGAGGATCAGATCGTCTTAACGGTTCACGGTAGTTCTCCGTACTTTTGTTTCCTTAAGTGGATGCCTTCAAATAACTACTTCGGATTTGAAGATCAATTGTCAAACATAATTCGATGAGTCTAGTTGACTCGGCAAGTAGTAGACCGTTTATCAAGGCAGTCGATTTTGTGAAGCTGTGCATCTGGGAAATGTATTAGTTTTGTCGCCCTAACAAGCTATATATTTGATTTAATTTAACATAGAACAACTATAAATCCATAATAAATAAAATGAATGTCTCCTTCATCACTCAGTTCATTGTGGGGTCTGCATAAGCGAATACACTTAGGTAAGTAGCAAAGTGTATTTTCCTTGAGGAGATCGGATCAGATGGTCAAGCGTGGAAGGAGAGTGCACAGGACAGGGAAAGATGGCGGAGTCGAGTCGGCGAAGTCATGAACTTCCGGGTTCCTACAGGAACAAATAAATAAATAAATAAATAAATAAATAAATAAATAATTAAATAAATATATAAATAAATAAATAAATAAATAAATAAATAAATAAATAAATATATATATATATATATATATATATATATATATATATATATATATATATATATATGATTTGTTGGAGACAACGGATAACAAAGTGTTCAGTTTTGCGGATGATAGTACGCTTGTTTCCTCCTTTTCGAGTGATCGGCCGATTGGTGCATCAACGTCGCACCAGCTGAGATGTAGACAGATTGACTCTCTGAACCAGGATCTAGATAAAGTCCTGCAGTGGGGAAAGGCCAATCTTGTCGACCTCAACGCAACGAAGACCCAGTATACAACATTCTCAAAGAAAACCGGATCATCGGTTCCACAGCTGATGATGAGTGGCCAGGCCCTCGAGGCTGGGGAAAGTTTGAGATTGCTCGGCGTCACGGTCTGTGGGAATGTATCATGGCATAAACACGTATCGGGTATCGCCAGATCAGCCTCAGGAAAACTGAGTTATCTTTTTAGAGCCAAGAAATACTTTACTCCGGCCCAACTTCTTCTCCTATATAAATCTCAAATTAGACCCGCGCTCGAATATTGCTCTCATGTTTGGAGCTCGGCTCCTAAACATACCCTCGACCTACTTGAGAGCGTACAAAGACGAGCGATCCGCCTGATCGGGGACTCGGCGCTGACGTCGGGACTACAGTCGCTATCACATCGAAGGCACGTGGCCGACCTCTGTCTGTTTTACAGATATTATCACGGGTGCTGTTCCTCGGAGATTCTTGGCATTGTTCCACGCAATTCGGTCTATACGGGCTCCACAAGACAATCCGACGGATCGCACCCGTTTGTGGTTCATCTCCCGACAGCGCGAACATCCCTGTATCAGAACTCGTTCCGTTACAGAGCGGGGAAGCTTCCTTCCTTCCCACGCGAGTGTTCCCGGAGCGTTACATCCTGCAACTGTTCAAAAAGAACTGCAACAGTTATTTGATGGCATCTCGGGGCGCCCACTCGACGTTATAGGATCGCCTCTCCCGAGAGAAGTCTAATAAAAAAAAAAAAAAAAAAAAAAAAAAAAAAAAAAAAAAAAAAAAAAAAAAAAAACAATATATATATATATATATATATATATATATATATATATATATATATATATATATATATATATATATATATATATATATATATATATATATATATATAGCAAAGTGTGACGTTTAACAGGATACCCATCAGTCGCTATTAACGACGGGCAATCCATTTCGAACGAAGTGCACTAACTTTACTTCATTGGATCGACTACACTTCGTTTCCATCTGTAGCTGTGCGTTCAGCATAAAGGTATTCGAATTTATGGTAAACCTGCAACCACCATTGCATCACTCAGGGTGAGTCTGAATTTGATTTGTGAGTTTAATTAGTGATGTTTGTACAACTTGTGATTTGACTCCCCTTACGAGTGGTCACCATTTTCCGACTTACTTATCGTCTCTCTGTGTTGGAGTTTGGTGTATAACGGAATATGTGAGAAAAGATTATCACCCTTCGATTTCAAATGTTCCGATGTGACCTGTGATGGTTTATCAAGAAACTCTGGAAGTCGCCGCGATGTATAGGTGTTCGTGGAGGACGATATGTAAGGTATTAAATGTCTGCGGCGAACCATATGTTCATCTGGTTAGTTTTTGATTAACTAAACGGTTGTTGATCGACTACGCGCGTGGTGGTTGTGCTGAACAGCATGTTTCAATCAGACCTCCCCCGATCGAGATCGAGTGAAATAGCGAATCTAATATGCCTACGAAATCCATCATCAACAACTTCCAACTGACCACCTTCGAATTTTCGACGGGCTCGAGTTACTATGTAACAGTAAGTTTGATAGCATCAGCTATCTCTTTCGTCTGCTATGAGCAGTTGAAATCTGTTGAATTCGTTATCGCCAACAATTGACATAGATGCAATGTGCTATGCGTGAAAACAAGCCAGATTATCAATAAAGGCATGACAAGCTTATTTTCCTTTACGACAGCGCATACGTCAACATTGGTTAAAAATGGCGCCACTCAACTAGAAGGTGCTATCCCATATCGCGTATTCAGCAGACCTACCTGTATTCGACAATGCCATAAGCAGTACTGCGCTTCTTTCGAAAACATCCAAAATATATTGATGAGGGATTTGCCTAGAAGAAAAAAACATTTTTTTTTGTGTGGTATGCACAAATAACCCGAGAAATGTGTAGTGTAAGCGGGGGGCAGTAGTTTGAATAAATTACTTGTTCGTCTTGTATTAAAAAACATGTCCTTCTCTGACTAGAAAACGTATACACCTATAAACGTGGACGGCACTCAGGAAAAAAAACGACACGAAAAGAAATGGAATTTTCGGATATGTACGTAAAGTGAAATAGCGAAATGAAAAAAAGGTATTGTAGACAGTTGATAAAAATGTCTTTAAAAGTGAATACCGAACAATACAATTGACAACCTCCTGTTCAATAAGACTTTTGCCTAATGCTATAGTGCCATCCCTATTGATATTATTTTTACGATCTAACATCTTTTACAATTGAGTTTTATGATTGTCAAAATTTGAGTAAAATGCTTGCAACTGTTTGTGAGTCATTACTGTGTGGGTTCTTAAAGCTCACCTGAAGAACCCCCCATATTCGCAACCCATTTTTGCATCTCAAGCACCAGTACACCTTTGGCGGTATTAAAGTTGGTTATTTCTACTTGTCGAGATTGGTAATGGTCCAAGTGTTCCGCCGAACACTGTGTATCGCAGATGATTTTAACACCCAGAGCGAATGCTGTGCTCTGCCAGAACTGTCCACGAAAATAACTGAAAACACCACAGCGAATGCTGTCACGAATTAAACTCAGAAGGATTATGTTTATTATCTCGATTTTATTTTATTGTTTCTTTTGTTTATATTGAATTTACACATTACTTTAGTCTTTGCGAGACTCGATGCTCAACAACACACTGACGGTACTCGGGTTTTTCTTTTCGTTATGCTGTGGTGATAAATTGCCACCGATTCTAAACTACGCACGGAAATTGTTAACTGAACACTTGCTCATCGCGAATGATCGTCACCTGGTAACGCAAGTACGTCCTCAAGTCCTCGCAGCTTCCTGTCGGCCTCCTCGGATGCTCGAAATAGACTATGTCGTCTCGTCGACGATCGAAATTAGACTGTTTCTATCTCAATCAAAAAAAAAAACCCTGATACAGATCGTATCTATATCTGCACAGAGAAATTTCCTATTCGCTCTGCTAACAGAATTTCCGAATCTCTGATAGCAGCATGTTATTAAGTCCCAGGGTTAATTTTCTATTTTCCTGAAAGGAGAAACTCGCTCATCATCAAACATCATTATCACCATCCGTGGTGGTGATCGAAATTCAGTTCGACGGTTGTCGATTGTGTGCCGCCTTATTTACATAAAACATCTGGCGCGCAGGCCGAAGGATATCCTGCAATTTGGATGGACGTACGGTCCGTGAGTTTTGTTTAACTTCTTTAGTTAAAACTAACAATCCATTAGACCTTTCTAATGGGTGTGCAATTCTACAAAGGAACCGTGGGACTGGGGTATTTCCTTTGTTGGCTTTATTCTCGTAAATATTCACGTCCTATCTCGTTGAGATATTTATTGTTGCCAGGAATTTGGCAGCGAATAAGTGGTATGCATTATTGTACTAGGTTGCCGCTGTCTTTGTTTGCTTGACGGATTTGGGTGGTCTTTATGGCAGCTACCCGCACGTGCATCCGTTGGTCGGCTAATTTACCGACGATAGCGATTCCTTGTAACATCATGTAGATGTTCAGGATTTCCGATTGTGCAGTGCTGGAGTGCGGCGCATTTCAGTCTTTGGGAATAAGATGAATGGATGTTTTTACCTTTGTTTCAGGTATGCTACAATCGTCTTGTTGAGCTTGATATTGAAAGCTTTGGACCGTTCAGTTCCTTGCCTTTTTAGTGTCGGGCTCAACGTTGGCTAAATGTTTTAGGGCCGCAGCGGACTTAGTGGCACGCGTCTGTGGGCGCGTGTAACATTTTCAGGATAGGTATGTTCCTTGAAGGGTATGAGCCTTACCTGAGTGGAATTGTGCGTTCGTAGAACGCTACACACCTGTAAACCTTTCCTTTCGGTAAGAAATTAATGCACCTAGAGCATTGCATTAAACTCCCTATAAGAAGTCCTCCATCCATGCATCCAATGCATTTCATAAATTCCCTGAAAGAATTTATCAAGTACTTACCAATCATAACTATCTTCTGAAAGGAATTCACCAAGGCCAACACAATATCCCTGAAAAGAAAACTTATCGGTTCACATATAATGTAACCGCATAAACAGGGAATCTTAACCTTGAGTTGGCTATTCCCAGCCTTACATGTATACAACAATGTCTTACATACACATTGGCTGGCGATTCCATTGTCCAACGGCCAAAGCAGCGTTGGGCAGCTTGTTTATTCAGCTGGAATATACCCGACCACGATTCCTTGTCTAAACGAATAAACAATCACCAATTTCGTTCTTTGCCACAAACGAATTACCCGGCATATACAAATGCAAGCAAGGGATTCGTTTCGGCAACCGACCCAAGATACGATATACAATTTTCATTGTATAAAGTATTGTAATCCCTGAGCACCTTTCTCTAATGGCTATTCGCCTATTTACACAAGGGCATCACTCATCTAAGACTTTTCTTTTAGCACATTTCCTCGACGCATTGCCGTCTATTTATTTAGCCGCAATGCACACCATAAACAAGATATTCACGTCCCTTTTGTTTGTACCGTTTTCCTGCTTTGCACGGTGCACGTTGAACCTTTGGCTTTGTGGGTTGGTGGTAGAACTCGCACCCATGCTGGCGCCACGACCTTCTACCCCACATTACCATCAGAACTATACGATTATTGTTCTTTGCATAATAAAACAAAAATGTTAATTTGAGTTTGAAGGATGCAATCTATATATCGGAACGAACACAGAACACAACAGCCTAGTATTTTATTGATATTTGGACGGAAATAACTGAGATTAACTACGGATAAAAAATTAATCATGTATTGGAAGAAGAAATAATAACGGAAAGGTTGGTAAAAAAATGAATCATCATCATCATCATCGGCACTACAACCGGCAACCGGACTTGGCCTTATTTAACAAGTCCTGAGGCTTGTTAAATATTCCATAATGATTTGTTTTTTCCAGGCAAGGTCATTAGTCTTGCGCCAGAGGCTCCCCGACGGGGAATCGAATCCCGGTCTCCCGCGTGACAGGCGGGTAAACTAATCACTATACTATCGAGGAGCCAAAAAAAAAAAAGAATGTATCAAGAAAATATAGGCGCGAAAACTAAACAAATTTGTCGGTGTTAAACGATAACAATAAATCATTTCAGTATTGTAAGAACCGTCCTAAATTTGCAAAGGCTGCAGTCTCAGGTAAGTAGATTATGACATGCATATGGTGCTACATACGTTATGTGGTTGCGATCTTTAAAAAAAAATCAATCGATTTTCAAACATATTTCACACAAAGCTGACCGTATTTAATGTTGTAAGATTTATTACGTCATTTGGGTTCCACTCACTAACAGAGAGGGATACAATAGAGATTGGTTTCAGTTTTTGTTTTCGGTCCCAACTTATCTCAGTTAATCAAGGAATGCCAGACAACCAAAATGATTTCGCAAACACCTCAGACGTGTTTGAGCCAAGTATTAATCCCCAAGTAGTGGATAACTTGGAAATTTGCATCACAACCATAAAAAAAATGTCACCATTTATAGTTCCAAGTCATAACTGGTTCAGAACAGTTTTAAGACCATCAACTTCATGCCTACCTACTTCCACTCATAACCCCATTCTTCTTTATACACCAGAACGAAGCTCAATAAATTTTGAACTCCCTTACATCTGTTCCGAGTAATTGAATTTAAAGTATCTAAAACTCAATTTTAGATTAAAAAACGAAACTAATAACATTGACACACTAACTCTGAGTAGTTCCCGCCTAATGAATATTGTCTTCAACAAATCTACAATAAAATAAAATCATGAACTCCTTTCTGATCAGTCAATAGTTCAAACTGATTACCTCACCGATATGTTATTAACACACATGTTCCCAGATTTTACAATCACAAAAGCTAAATGGATTTCACTCACACTAGACCTTTCACAATGTACTCATAGAAACTGAATGACGTTCAACCCAGAATTTTATGGACCTACAAAAGAACGTTGGAAATCCTACATAACAATATAATGCATGAATCATCCACACAAACTATTTCAACAGTATGGGAATGTTCCAGGTAAATAAAAACATATAGAAAGTATCTTGAAAGGCTCGAAAAATTCAATAAATTCATATTAATTAAGAACCTATATTGGCTGGGTGTTTTATGATTAGGGTGGGCATTGGGGTCGGCATCAATTTTGCGATGTTCAAAGTAGTAACTATGATTGTACGTGCACATCCACAAGGCTTATTTTACATCTTTGTGGAAACGGCTGAATCATCATCATCATCTACAACCGGGATCCAGTCTTGGCCTTATTTAGCAAGTCCCGAGACTTGTCAAATTTTCCATAATAATTTGTTTTCTCGGGCAGGGGTATTAGCCTTGAAACCGCTGAATACTATTCGGTAGATCTTGTTAGGCTTCTAAATGCGAATATTTATCAATAATATAGCAACACTGTAA
Source organism: Microdon myrmicae (assembly GCA_963931805.1). Taxonomy (NCBI): domain Eukaryota; kingdom Metazoa; phylum Arthropoda; class Insecta; order Diptera; family Syrphidae; genus Microdon; species Microdon myrmicae. Next base: position 7,843,097 of record OZ007498.1, read on the forward strand.
TCCACGGCCCAAAACCATTGCATGGGGCTTACTGGTGAGTAAATCGTAAGAATGACGTACAGCGGATAAATTGATCATCGGTGGCATCAAAAGTCAGCAGGGCAGAAATCTTACAAGAGCTAACCTGAAATACTTGAAACTAGGTTCATTAACGCTTGTCGAGGCATTGAAACGAAGATTGTGGCGAATAAACTCTTTTTTAAGATCCTTAAATGAGAGGGCGAATGGAAGAAGTGGAGGGTGTTGTATCGGGGTACATTGATCTTAAATATCTGAAGTTTACAGTGAATACATAATCACACGGAGCATTCCCAGTTCATACGCGCTTGAAATTTATTTTCTGTTTATTCGTCGAATGTAAATTTTTTGAGTATTGTCGCATATCATGGAAAAATATACGAGGAAGTGGGATACAGTCTTCAATTTCAATTAAACAATGACTAATGACTGTGGTAGTACCTATAGAAAAGACATAGGCCGGATGGGTTGTGCCTAGCTTATAATAACGGAAAGAAACTTCTAGCCCATGAGTTTCAATTTCTCAGCCTACTAAACACCTGAAGTGATGATTCCGAGGCTTCTGACAGAGCACGGAAATTGAAGAATAAATTGTACCCATTTTTGATAGGCTGAAGTATATCTAGCAACTCTTCAGAACCCCAAGACAACGGTGAGTTTAAAGGCGTTAAATTCGGCACTCAATAAACTTCAGTATATACTGCTAATTGATAATGAAATCCGGAGAACTTGGTTGAATATGTTCGAACCAGTAAGAGAAGCCCAACATAATGTCACATGAGCAAAGGAGTGGAGTAAATTGTTAGTAATAGAGAAAAGGGCACTTATAAAAATGAGGAAAACAGTGGGTGTTGAAGGACACCAGCATTGATACGGAGGGATACATCTAACACCTCTTGAATTGAGCGGCTACAAAAATGTATTCAGTGTCATCAAATTCCTAGGATGATAATTTCGATATTAGGGCTAGATGCCAAATTTTATCCAGTGCTCTTGACACAATCTGTTAGACAATTTTGCTTTCCCTGTAGCAACGTGTTGCTTCACTTTTCTGAAGGAAAGTTCATCAAATTACTGTGGGCCTGTTGCTGCGATAACCATATTAGTGATCAATATGTAGACCGAATCTTTTTAGATATGTTAGAATATGGATGATTAAGGACTCAAAATTATCTGATAGAATGAAAAATTAATGCTATCGATTTTTTTTTTTTTTTACACTAACGCGCACACAAATGGGATTTTGAAGTACCCCTAAATGTCAGAGCACAGTGCGAGCGGATGGAGAGGAAGTGGATAAGAAAAGTCGTGTCGATGAATATTGGTCTTGAATGCCTGAACATCACAATGGCCAGGAAACACATGATCAGGCAGAACATTCCACATTATTGATAGAAAAAGGGAAATAAAGGACTGACCTTTTTGAAATTGGTTGAATTTTTGCCGACATTCATCTATTTGGGAATTGAATTATTATATAGGACAGATGGAAAAACTTTCTCAGCGGTTTAGCGAGTAGGGAATACCCTCATGTCCGGTGTACTTATAGCGTTAAAGCAAATACAGTGAAAAAGGTGATTTTAACTCACGGAGAAAAGACTGAGAAGCGAAGCATTAAAACATCGGACTAACGCCCGCGTATACGAATTCGATCGTTATTCTTAAGTACACTGAACTGACGCGGAATTGCTACGAGATATGACTCCCATGCTTTGAATATTCGATTCCGTTTTGGTGTTTTTCTTCACTATTTGCTTGTGTATTGTGTGAATTTGTTAAACACGCCACAGACTTTTGACTGCTCAGCTCTTTCAACTCGGCAACTATACAAGCATGAAAACGAATTTGATTCGTGGGGCGTCTCTTACACTACAGACGCTGAACTTATGTTGTATTTGGAAGTTTTGAGTTGGCTCCCAAATGTGCTGCAATTAGATACATATTCCCACTGATGACTGAACCGGATGAGTGTTAAGCTAGATTACGAGATAGAGGTTTTGATGTTGGTCACTAAAAAAGGGCAAATTACAACCTGTGGGAAGTATTTTTGTTTCACTTTGTGGTCGTATATGAGCTTTCCGAGTTCATTATTTACAGAAATCTTTGATTGCTAAAGGCCGCAGACGAGTTGGTGTATATTGGATATTAACCTACAATCATCTGACACGATTAGGGCTAAAGGCTGCAGACGAGTTGGTATATATTGGTGGGAGTTTAATTTTTTCCGGATTTGCTCTGTATTAATTTTTGTAATTGCAAGTTCAACTCCTTTTTCCACCTTTAGGATGCCTGTCGTCTGCTGAGACCAGTCCATCAAGTTTAAGGACACATGAAATGGTCAGGTTTTAATTATTTTTTCGACTTTGGGTGATGGGCCTTTCTAAACATTTGGAATAGGGGGGAGGTTATATTCAAAAGTGTCCCATGGCGAGATTGCAGCACGTTGTACCATATGATAAAAAGAAATCATTGACTATTTTGGCACTCTAAGATTGAGAATGCTATAAGAGGAGGAGATTTTGAGAGAATTCCGGAGTCCCCCAATCGGTTTTCCGGAACAATAACATGCGAATTATTATTTATCATGAAACCTACCAGTAAACAAGACGTTTTTGTGGAATTGCCTACTCATACTGTTACGACATTTTTCAACAGAGAACTCTACTCCGCTCTAATACTATTTTGGCCTTAACTGGTCCTCGACTCAAATTGGTTCGACAATTGCATCGGGTAATTATAATGTGTGAATGCTTTTTCTGAAAGGGGGTACAGACTCCTTTGTATCGAGTTACTTGTGAGATTTAAAAAAATGCTTAGCCCTCCACATTCATGCCATTAATTACCAAACAAACAAAAAACTGAGTTATGAATGTCTCAGTTGAGGACGGATTCACATGTGATGAGCCCGCAAAACGCACATAGGCCCATGACTTTTGGATTTGCATGTGATCTCTTAGCAGACCAATCTACGGCTTAAAATTAGTGCATTCGATAGAGTAATGTAAAGCTGATATCACTAGCATCCGAGATGTGTGGATGAATGGTTCGGATGAGACGAAAATAAAAAACGGTTGCATTATGTCGGGAAAAAAGATATCCATTAGAGTTATGTTTTTTAAAGACTTTATTTAGCACTAAACCTACCAGTATCGGTCAAATTGACCGTTTTCAAACTTTTGTAAAATTTACACATATTAAACGTTATAATACCGTTATCAAATTATATGACTTTTCTTAAAATTTGGATATAATATAGGGTGGGCCATAAATGTTTGCACATTTGAAACATGAATAGAAATAAAATTACAAATGTTATTTTGTTGATCATTTATTTAACGTAATAAACGTTTATTGAAATTTACGTTTTTTAAATGACATCGTCGAGATGTGCCCCGTCACGATTTTACAGCAGGTGGGGAAGGCCTTTTGTGCATATGATAAGCGAAGAAAATTACTAACTGGTGACAGCAGTTTTTAAGGACTATTGCTGGTATTCCATCCAGGCCGGTTGCTTTCTAACAGTGCAGTGCATCTAGAATTCGTTGAACAGCATGTATGCGGAACTTCACACCCGCCATTGGAGATTGCACCGGCGCGATCGCGACCGTTTCTAAGAAAACAAAATCGAGGGTTGAATACACGGAAAACGAATTCGCGAAAATATTAATTTTATCTTATAAATTCGTGACTCTTGCCCCGGAGGAAAAGAAGAGAAAGACAAAGTTATTGCTGATAGCTTTTGCCATGGATCACAAGGAACGCTAGCCAGTTGAGCACTCAAGACGTTTGTTGGTCACTTTGTCATAGTGCAGTTTCTGATTCTGACAAAATTTGCCTTGTGGATCCCTTGGAATTTGATCACCATCATTTAAAAGCTCTATTTTTGCCGTTGTAATCTATTCGCACTTTATTCGCCAAGGCTTATCGGATGAATTTCATTTGATGGGATGTGGAAGTGAAGCTCCACACCTATATGAATAATTTCCGTGACCAACTCCTCGCAGACGCCAACATCAGAGTCTCTAAAGCACGGTAAGACCGCGAAGAAATCTTGCAAATCGCCCGGTATCTCCATACTCAACAAGGCTACTTAGGTTGGTTCTTTTGAGATCTAAGCGATCGCGCAACCAATATCAAATAATGATCTGAGTTTCTCGATGGCACAGTCATTTCCACGGTATAAATGCTTGGTTCGGATGACAAAAATAGATCTAAGGCAAGGGTGTACCGATATGTTGGACGGGCTACAAAAATTTTCGTCGCGGGCCACGAGTTTAACATCTCTGACCTCGGATGTTTGCATACGCACTTCCGTCCGGTTTGACCACAATTGTCTTCGCACAATATTGTCGTATGTGACCCATTTCACATCTCCAGTCGCCGTGTAAAAAAATATGTCAATTTCGTTATGTTTAACCAAGGGTTCGCAGTTGGAAATTCGATTCATCAGGTGTTTTTTCATCAATTTCTGTGGCACACAAGATCGAACGTCTTTTTGAATCCACCTTCATGCAGAGAGGTAAAACTATGGTCGATTATTGACTTTTGGACAAGGCTACGACTGCTAACATGTCAGTCTACTTTGACCATTTCCACGATTTTGTCGACAGTTTTGGATAAGGAGCCTTTATGTGTAAAGAACATTTAAACATCGAAAATACTGGAACGGATCCGACGAAACAAAAATTGCGTGAAATTGACTGTGTTACATAACTAATAAGCGTTAATTATCACCCCCTTTAAATCATTAAAAAAGATCGTTAATTCATGTCGTTATTCAAAAAAACACACATCACATTCCTAAAAATAACATTTCCTACATGAAAAAGGCACATTTTAAAATGATATCATCCCTTACAACACAAAATCCTATCCCAACAATGATAATTAGTGGTCAAAAATTTCCGTTGTATTTCAATACAAAAGCTTTCCACTATTCCTCCATAAACTCGCAGGTGTTCAAATTCGGACCCTAATAGAATTTACAAAACGTTCTGAACGAACACCCAAAGCATCATATTATACACAAAACTGCCAACACATGCCCTAATCCAGCAATTTACCACTGTTTTCATCGTTAGCTAAACGATTTTTTTGCACAGCGTTAGATTTTGCGAGATCCAATCCCTAATTTAACGAATCGGTTGACGGTAAAGTGGGGGTAAAACAAATCCTCGCATATAAGCTCATGAACTGGCGAGAGTAGGAGGACAGAAGTTAAATTCAAGTGTGGTAAAAATTAAAATCATTGACAAGGCAGTTGAGCGCGCCAAGAGTTGTAAAAAGGTTTTAAATGTGTACAAAGGTAATGGAATCACTGATTAACCGTCAACTTTCGAAATATCTGGAATCAAATGACCTCCAATATGGCTTTCCTAGCAACAGGTCCACAGGAGATTTGATGGCGTACCTTACCGAAAAGTGGAGCCATTCCATCCACTATTTCGGGGAAAGCAAGGTTGTTGCACTGGATATCTCGAAAGCCTTCGACAGAGTTTGGCATCCAGCCCTTTTATCAAAATTACATTCATATGAAGTGGACAATTCCCTTATCCAATGGATAAGAGACCATCTTTCTGGCCGTTCAATCCAAGTGGTTCTTTATGGCGTCAAATCTGCTTCCCATCAAAGTAATGCAGGTGTTTCCCAAGGTTCGGTACTCTCACCCATTCTTTTCTTCATCTTTATAAATGATATCTTGTCCATTACTCACAACTCAACCCACTCGCTTGCTGATGATAGCACATTGAGTTTCTCATATTCATACGAAAGTAAAAATAATGTCGATGAACGGCACTTCCATCGAAGAAGCCAAGGAACTATCAATCCTCGGCACTCGAATTAATTAGAATGACCACATATTTGAAGTTGCGAAAAGTGCGACCAAATGTATGGGGTCCCTTAAGAGATGCAAAAAATACTTCACTCCATCCAACCTGGCCACTATTTACAAAGCGTATATTCGTCCCAAAATGGAGTTCAACTCCCATATTTGGTCAGGCGCATCCAAAACTGCACTACACGTGCTCGATACGATGCAAAAACGAGCAGTGAAACTTATTGGGGACCCAGCTGTGAGTCCAGCAATTCCGTCGTTAGAACATAGGCGCAACGTATCATGCCCATCTCTTTTCTATAGGTATTATCACGGACGTCGCTCAACTGAACTTGCTCAATGTGTTCCGCCTCATCAGACATTTTCCCGCTATACCCCTCAATCTGAGAATGCGCATCAATTCACGTTAAAAATAAACTTCAGGCGCACAAATAAATATAGAGAGTCATTCTTTAGCGGAACCACACGAATGTGGAATACTCTACCTGATCATGTTCCTCGTCGTTGTAATGTACAGGCATTTACCACCAATGTACATCGATACCTTCTTTCCTTATCCACTTCCTCTCCTTCCGCTCGCACTGTGCTCTGACATTTAAGGGTACTCCAAAACCCCCTTTGGAGCGCGCGTAAAAAAAAATCCTCATCTAAATAAATCAATAATTAGTGTATGTAAAATAATTAAACAAAAACAAAATATAGATTTTATAAATAAAATAAGTCGCGAAAATTAAGATGGGCCGGACACGTGGCGGGAATGGGCAACGATAGGACCGTGCGTAGAATTTTTGACGGTAGACCAACGGGAAAGAGATCGGTGGGACGGCCACGACGCAGATGGGAGGAGATGGTTGGGAGTGGAAGGAGATGGTTGGGAGTGGAAGGAGATGGTTGGGAGTGGAAGGAGAGTGCACAGGACAAGGAACGATGGCGGAGTCGAGTCGGTGAGGTCATGAACTTCCGGGTTCCTACAAGCCAATAAATAATAATAATAATAATATATAAATAAACAAAAACTAAATGTGTACAGAAGTCTTCATCTAAAGAAACCATCAGTTAGTGAATGTAAAATAATTAAACAAATACAAAATATAGATTTTATAAACAAAAACTAAATGTGTGCAAAATACCTCATTGATTGCCGACAAACTTGAAGGACCAACAAATAAATTGCAACAGTTTTCTTTCCGATAAAATAATTGTTAAAACCTACACAACAGCTGTAACAATATCGGGACCATAAATACCATTCATGACGTCGTATTAGGCTGGCATTTTCGCCTTTATCAATAGTGAAGTGTACTTAATTTTCTCTTTGCTAACTTCCACATTTTAGGCCCTTAACTAACAACTGAATCAACCAATCAAAAACGGTCAAGGATTTTATTTTTAATTCGCATTGTCACCTTTCCAACGAGCATAAACTTAAATTTACGAAATGTGTATATATGCACAACTAAGTAGTCAAAAAACAATGCATTTTTTTTTCCCCAAACTATGTATGTGGTAAAAAAAGGTGGAAATAAAAATGATAAAGAAACGTGTGGAACTGATGCTGGTTAGCTAAACACCGAGCTAATTGGGAAGAGTTGTTGATTGAGACCACAGTTTACTCCGGACTGGAATACTACCTAAGTGAATAAAGTGATATGAACCTTTAAGATATAAACCCCGTTATTTTAACAAAAATATTTTCTTATTTTCCACAAGGAATAATTGGTTTAGGTTCTTGATGGTACGTATACATTTATCTATCACCTTACTGTGCAGAAAGGTTTAGTAGTATTTTCTGCAAATTATCTCTAAAAAACCTTGAACAAACATAACAAGCTAAGCAAGCCTGGGACTGATAAATGCGTTGTACTGAAAAGAAAAATGGCTTCTTGTTGTTCCTATATGGCAAAACAAGTTGACTCAGAAATCAAACACCAATCTATCAAGCTTGCAGTTTGTTGTAGGGACATGTGCGGAGGAATAAAACACAATACGGTAATAGAAAACCCAAAGTGAAAATATTACTAATGATAATACAACACACGGTCTTTTGTCACATACGTTAAGACGAAAAGTGCAAGTAATCATTACTTAAGAGAAGAACAATAGGGTTCAATAGCCGTATTATTTGCATTAACGCAGTAACACAACACCTGCAAAATTGGATTGACCGAAGATAACGTATATGACTATAAAATAGTAATAAATATAAATTACGTTGTAATTTCCGAACATGTATCACTACATTTTTTGTATTTTGTACCGAGGGTATCGTGTGTAAATATTTGTATTAACGCACTAAGAAAACATCTGAAAAATTAGATTGAACGAGGATTACATATATGACTACAAAAGAATAGAACTAGCTTGTAGTAGATGACGCGGATCACAAGAAAATACATTATGGCCACTTTTTGTGTTTTCTATTGAAGCAATAGTATTCCGCCTCATTGACAATGAAAGTAGGGAGGTTACGGCATACTTACGAGTGAGTTCAACTAAACAATGCTGGTGTAGCAGTTATGTAATGAATTTACTATTGATTCCCTTAAAAATGTGGCATCCTACGGAATCTGGAATCTCTCTTGCACATAATAAAAGCATAGTCTTAACAAGCAAGGTGATAATTAAACCAACCTTGACTCATTATATTGTGACATGATTACGACAAAAAGGACTTATGTAATACATATATACTATGAAAAACGAAAAGAAATGTTTGTGTTAAAGTTCGAATGGTCAGAGAAAACATCCACTTAACGCTCTCTTGTAGGGATCAAATCAATTTTAAAGGACCAAAGCAAAACCTACCGAGTAGATAAAGATGTGTATTCACAGGCACAAAAAATGAAAAGAAGACCATTCTTTTTTTTTGTTACGTTTTGAAGAAGAAGTTAATTATCTTTAGTGTGCCTGAATACTATGTAAACTTCTCAAATGTATACGTCCACGTTAAGTTGATTTCCTATCCTTTATTCGTGTTTTTAATAATTTGTTATTGAAAAAGCACCTCCATCCAAAGGCATGCTACAACAAACTTACAGTCAATGGAACCATGTTTGCCCATTAGTAGTAATAAATGTTCGCATAGAAAGACACAAGACGGAAGATTGGTATAATCATAGGCACACTAACAACAGAAAATGTATTCAGATACTGCGGAAATGTTTCCTTTTATATATTACACATATGTACTAATTCTACATCTCTATTTTTCCTTTTCCTGTGCAGACGAAGATAATGTCTATTATATGTCATCAACAGACCTAATCCAACTGGGGAACTAGCATTTGGCGGGACTAAAAATGCTTACTAGGGTAAAAGAATAAACCTTTTGGCACAATCGCTTTCTTTCATGTTTCAGGATATCATAATTGGCAATATAACGTCAAACTCCACATTATCCTACCATAAAAAACAAATACCAAAACACCCGTTAAGCATAATAGGGCAAAATGTAGAACAACAGTAACATGTTGATGGTATGCCCCCTAAACAGTGCAATTGAATCAATCAATAGGATTCTGACACAAATTATTTGCAGTGAAAGTTTTCGCATTACTGTAGAGAATAAATCAATTATCTACAACTTAAGTAATAGAATATAAAGTCAGGAAGTTAATTTCAATAACACACGCTGTCTCCCCTTTTATGTGTTCAATACATCAGTGAGCAATTATATCAAAAGTAATAAATTATAGTACTACAGTTCTATGAAAAATTATAGACTCAAATGTTAATTTTTTTTATTTTAATTTAAATTAATTTAATGGCTTAACTGCTTTTTTACCAGGAATGGTAATTAATTTTCTGAAGAAAAAAAAAACCCAAATTTCGGCGGTGAAAAAGTACCCATGGGCTGAAAAGTTTCCGACCTCAATGTGAAGATAGCAGCACTCGTCAATAAAAGCTAGTGAAAGCAGCTGTGCATCTTGTGGCAGTTACTCACCAAAATTTCAGCCATTTTGGATGCTTAGTTTTTATTTGACAGTCGTTTGGGTGAGTCGATGTGAGTGTTTGTGTGAAAATGGAGTTTGGGAGACGATGAACGTTCGGGACGTCCAAAAACTGCAACTGACTATAACATCGCTAACGTTCACCAAATGGTGCTAGACGACCGCCGAATTAAAGTGAGAGAGATAGCACAGGCTATGAAAATGCCCAAAGAACGTGTTTGTCATTATTTGACAGTCGTTTGGGTGAGTCGATGTGAGTGTTTTTGTAAAAATGGACAAAATCGAGCCCCGACGGGGTCAAGTACTATTGGCATGATCTCAGGAAAGAAAGAAAAGTCATGGCACACAGGCCTTTAGGAGGAGTAGGGAGTTATGGTGTGAGCTTTCATTGGAAATCTGAAAACAGAAATAGTTTTCATTTCTGGAAGAATGGTCACCAAAAAGTATCAAGAAGTGTTGGAAGAGCATCGAGCTGGTATTCAATTTTTGTTTTTAAAAGGCAATATGCCTACGCAAATCAAAGATGGGTTGGACTCTCTGTATGGGGACTCTGTACCATCATTTACCACAGTGAAATTTGGGGCAGCTAAATTTAAACGTGGTCGTGAGAGTTTGGGAGACGATGAACGTTCGGGACGGCCAAAAACTGCAACAACTGACAATAGCATCGCTATCGTTCACCAAATGGTGCTAGACGACCGCCGAATTAAAGTGAGAGAGATAGCAGAGGCTATGAAAATGTCCAAAGAACGTGTTTGTCACATATTAAATCAAGATTTAGGTATGAGTAAGCTGTCCGCGCGTTGGGTGCCGCGTTTGCTCACATTAGACCAAAAACATGTTCGAGTGAACATTTCCAACGCGCTCTGTTGGGGCAGTTTAGGCGCAATCAATCCGAGTTTTGGCGCCGATTAATGATTGTCGGTGAAACTTGGATACACCATTATACGCCCGAAACAAAAATACAGTCAAAACAGTGGACTGCAAAGGAGGAATCGGCTCCAAAAAAAAAAAAAAAAGCAAAAACCATCGACTCACTCAAACGTCTGTCAAATAAAAACTACCCGTCCAAAATGGTTGAAATTTTGGTGAGTAACTGTCAAAAGATGCACAACAACATTCATTTTATTGACGAGTGCCGCGATCTTCACCCTCGTATATACCCGGTCTTTTTCTCGATCTCAAGCTTAGTTGTAACGCATAGCTTGGTATAACAAAAGTTGTGCAGACATTCTGGAATGATAATAAACAGATTTTTTTTTTAGGCATTGCATTTTTTAAAGTCAAGCACTATTGGCATGATCTCAGGAAAGAAAGAAAAGTCAAGTCACACAGGCCTTTAGGAGGAGTAGGGAGTTATGGTGTGAGCTTTCATTGGAACTCTGAAAACAGAAATAGTTTTCATTTCTGGAAGAATAGTCACCAAAAAGTATCAAGAAGTGTTGGAAGAGCATCGAGCTGGTATTCAATTTTTGTTTTTAAAAAGCAATACGCCTACGCAAATCAAAGATGGGTTGGACTCTCTGTATGGGGACTCTGTACCATCATTTACCACAGTGAAATTTGGGGCAGCTAAATTTAAACGTGGTCGTGAGAGCTTGGGAGACGATGAACGTTCGGGACGGCCAAAAACTGCAACAACTGACAATAGCATCGCTATTGGTGCTAGACGACCGCCGAATTAAAGTGATAGAGATAGCAGAGGCTATGAAAATGTCCAAAGAACGTGTTTGTCACATATTAAATCAAGATTTAGGTATGAGTAAGCTGTCCGCGCGTTGGGTGCCGCGTTTGCTCACATTAGACCAAAAACATGTTCGAGTGAACATTTCCAACGCGCTCTGTTGGGGCAGTTTAGGCGCAATCAATCCGAGTTTTGGCGCCGATTAATGATTGTCGGTGAAACTTGGATACACCATTATACGCCCGAAACAAAAATACAGTCAAAACAGTGGACTGCAAAGGAGGAATCGGCTCACTCAAACGTCTGTCAAATAAAAACTACCCGTCCAAAATGATTGAAATTTTGGTGAGTAACTGTCAAAAGATGCACAACAACATTCATTTTATTGACGAGTGCCGCGATCTTCACCCTCGTATATACCCGGTCTTTTTCTCGATCTCAAGCTTAGTTGTAACGCATAGCTTGGTATAACAAAAGTTGTGCAGACATTCTGGAATGATAATAAACAGATTTTTTTTTTAGGCATTGCATTTTTTAAAGTTCTAAATATGCGACGTGGGAAACAATTAACGGACATTGAAAAACAAAGAACAGTCGATTTACAAAATAGTTGAATTACACAAAGACGAATTGCCAATGAAATAAATTGCTCTCAAGGTGTAGTGAATTTTTTTTACATTAACGGGAGATTATGAGCATTAATGTCAGAGCGCAGTGCGAGCAGATGGAGAGAAACTGGATAAGGAAAGGAGGTGTCGATGTATATTAAAAATTACGGAAGAAATAAGCGATTTGGGAGAACAACAATATTTTTCCGACGATAAGAAGAGACGTGAAATGTCCAATACAGGAGCTTCTTCGTCCCAAATGATTCGACGTTTTAATTTGGACTTTGATTCTAGCCTCATTAGAAAATGGGCAATAGTCTCAAGCAAATATCGAAAGTATCTAAAGAGCTTGTTCAAACAACCACCCACCCAGTGGCATAACGAGGCACGCACTGCATTCGCTGAAATACACATCTAACACAGTGAAATGTGGTCTCATATGATCTTCAAAGGTAAGAGTTAATCTGGACGGCCCCGACGGGGTCAAGCACTATTGGCATGATCTCAGGAAAGAAAGAAAAGTCAAGTCACACAGGCCTTTAGGAGGAGTAGGGAGTTATGGTGTGAGCTTTCATTGGAAATCTGAAAACAGAAATAGTTTTCATTTCTGGAAGAATAGTCACCAAAAAGTATCAAGTAGTGTTGGAAGAGCATCTTCTTCCTTTAATAACCCTAACAGAGGAGGTGTCATATTTCAACAGGACAACGCTCCTATCCATACAGCCGAACAACAACAGCGTGGTTTGAAGAGCATCTAATTAAACGATTTCCAGCTTTAAGTCCAGACATAAACCCCATTGGGAACCTGTGGGGGGTCCTGGCAAGGGCGGTTTGCGACCAGAAAAAGCCAGAAATTCAAAATGTGGAACAACTCAAAGAAAGAATTATTGAAGCATGGATTAATATTCCAGACAACACTTAAAAACAATCTTATTTCCAGTCTACCACGAAGATTGTTAACTATTATAAGAATCAACGAATAAAGCATTCCATATTAAATAAATTATTATACAAAAAATTAAAATATAATTGTCTTGATCGGTATTTTCAGAAAATTAATTACCATTTCTGGTAAAAAAACAATTAAGCCATTAAAGGGGTTTCCCAGAGTTTAGAAAACACAAAACTAGTCATAGAAATTTATTGATCATTCCAAGAAAACTGAAATTGTACGTTTGAGTCTATAATTTTTCACATCACTGTATATCCTTTGAAAGATAAAACCATTTCAGATTCAGAATAAAAGACAAAGATTCAGGACGATTCTATATATCAAAAGTCGAATAAAAAGTTGTTCATTTAAGAACGAGCAATTATAATGGTTTGGCGCAGGGCTAATAACCTTGCCCGGAAAAAGAAATTATTATGGAAAATTTAACAAGCCTCGAGACTTGATAAATAAGGCCAAGACCGGATCCCGGTTGTAGTGCCGATGATGATGATGAATTAAAATAGTTACAGTTAAAATAAACCACTTTCTGGGCATTGGGCTCGACAGAAATAAGTAAATTAAATTAAAATGTATATTAAATAAAATTATCTATAAGAAGTTCGAGAGAAGATGGGGGTGGTGGTAGTCTATAGATGTAAGGACGAAGGGGCTGAATGACACGGATGTATTGAGAGGGTCTAGCTGTCTACCCACGAGGTTTCGAATCTTGCTTGACAGGGGCAAGAATCATCTACTAGATCAATGATGAGATATTACCTGGTAGAAGGGGGGTGGGTGGTAAAGTGTGATTGATCGTCAGATAAGGAACAATTGAGTAGTGGAACATTAAATCTCTTAAGACGAAGATGACTTCACATTACTCAGGTCGATTATGTGGTCGATAATATTAAGAGCGAGATCGTAAACTTTTCTCACAAAACGAGATAAAAACAAATTCCGCTTATTCGAGGATAAAGTTTTAAGGAGTATTTTTGGCGATAAATATGATGAAAATTCCGAGCAATGGAGAAAACTCCATAACCACGAATTGGATGCTCTGACTAATCCTATCGATAGGATCTTGACCCTATATCAACACACTAAAATCGATATTGCGGATGATTTCAATGTGGAAAACTTTCAGTGGTTTCGTCGCTCCGGACATACAACGCCTGAAGGTCAATATGTTCAGGTCTTTGCTGATTCAAATAGTTTAACTCAACTCGTCAATTAACCAACGCGGTTACCGCACATATATGGTCATTCCGCCAACACACTGGACCTGTTTCTCACATCCCACCCGAACCAATACACAATAGAAGTTTCTTCCCCCTTCGTCACTTCAGACCACTGTGTCGTGTCGGCTAAGTTTGCTCTAATCAACAGCAACGTTAACGAGAAAGCCCCCAAAAGAACAGTATGGTTCTACGAGAAAGCCAATTGCGAGGGTCTGAACGGCTTTTTGGGAGGTTAAACTGGTCGTTATTTTTCATCGATAACGATGTTGACCCTATAGCGGACTCATTGACAGACACAATTTTACTTGGCATACGAACCTTTATTCCACACGGGGTAAAGAGTATCAAACCCAAGAGAAATATATGGTTCGTTTCCGGATGCAGAGAATCCATTAAGGATAAAGATTTGAGCTTCCGGTTGTATAAATCAAACAATACTGAAGAAGACCGGAAAAGATTTAAGAGTTAGAAATGACTGCAATGTGCATATTCAACGCGCCAAGTTCTTGCATGACCAGAGAGTGAAACAAAAGATCCTGTACTCTCCAACAGGTAGTAGAAACTTCTGGGCATTCGTGAAAAATATTCAAACCTCGGTCTCTTTATCCATTCCATTGCTCATAGTCAATGACAGACCAGTCACCAGCGCAATAGAGAAAGCGAATCTACTTGCTGCACATTTTGCACCGCACTCGACGCTGCCTCATACCACATCAATTCCACATCAACTTGAGCATAATGAATGAATGAATAGAGGGCAGAACCCCCATTTTATTCCGCTTAGTAGAACAAGACGTATACCCATATAAACTTATAAATAGACTTACGAACTAACTTAAAAACTAAAGCATGTGGGTTATAAGCAGCACACCATGAGCCATATTCACTTCCGAACACATACTGTTGCCGGGCACTCAAGGAGCTAAACCCAAACAAATCCGCTGATCCTGATAGCATTCCCCAATTCTCTTGAAGAAATGTTCCTCCTCACTCGCTAAACCACTGCGGAAACTCTTCCATTTATCTTATTCTACTGGCCGTTTTCCAAATAGATGGAAGTCAGCGAACATTCAGCCAATTCCCATAAAGGGTGACAGATCTCTTCTTACCGACCCGACCCATAGCACTAGCTTCTATTCTCTCGAAGGTAATGGAATCACTGATTAACCGTCAACTTTCGAAATAGTTGGAATCAAATGATATATATGCCATTCGTAGCAACAGGTACATAGGAGATTTGATGGCTTACCTTACCGAAAAGTGGAGCCATTCACTATTTCGATGAAAGCACTAAATCACTACCGTTTTCCAATTACCTATAACCCCAAACCAATTCCCATAGTGAATCATATGAGCGACAAGTTAAACCAAAAGTTAATTTGTCGCACATTGATTCAATTTCCAAGTACCTTACATCCCAATCCAATTGAATCATATGCATGATTCTATATGCGCTCCACAAGACAATCCGACGGATCGCACCCGTTTGTGGTTCATCTCCCGACAGCGCGAACATCCCTGTATCAGAACTCGTTCCGTTACAGAGCGGGGAAGCTGTGGAACTCCCTTCCCACGCGAGTGTTCCCGGAGCGTTACAACCTGCAACTGTTCAAAAAGAACTGCAACAGTTATTTGTTGGCATCTCGGGGCGCCCACTCGACGCTATAGGTTCGCCTCTCCCGAGAGAAGTCTAATAAAAAAAAAAAAAAAAAAAAAAAAAAAAAAATTTAAACGAAAGTCCATTTGTCGTGCATTGATTCAATTCCCTATAACCATTGAAATTATGAAATGCCTAATTCTAAATGCATTTCATAATTTCTCTTCCGGGAATTTATTCAAGTAAATTCCTATACTCTTCCCAGAACCCTATTCCAATTGAAGCACACAAAATCTTATTTGTGCTTCTTGGAATTTTTAAATAAAATTTCATACAATCTCTGTCATCACTGAGTATAAAAGGGGACACATTTTAATTTGATGATCAGTCTGTATCAGTATTACAGTAGATGGAAAATTCGACTTAACCCATCCAAAGCAGTACCTATAATTCTGAGTAGTAAACACTCCCAACCTACTTCTCGATATTCACAGAATATCCGAATACAAATAGGAGGTACTACGATTAGACCACGGGACAGGATGAAATATCTTGGGGTCATCTATACCCCAAAAATGAATTTCATCAAACATGTGAACCACATTCTCCAAAGGGGCCTCGGTCGGTCTAAGCAACTGCACAACATCTTGAAGTGGAGCAGCAACAAAGTTGACACCAAAGTTAAGCTTCTCTGCTATAAGCAGCTAATCCGATCTGGAATATCATACGCCTTTCCCATATGGTCCTGCATATCTTCGGCCCAAATGGAAAGACTTCGAGTTTTCGAAAGAAAACTCCTCAGAAGATGTATCAACCACTTTAGAAGTCATTACCCGAACTCTCACCTATACGAAGGTGCCTCGATTATCCCTATCGACGAATACTTGCTACAATTACTCGAAAGCATTCAGAACAGCAAGAACCCACCTGTACGGAAGTCTTGTATTCTTGACCTTTCTCTCTTTCGATCTCTTCGGATCAGACCACCACAATTTGTTCTTCAGTACAAAACTGAAGAAAGGACCCTTCCCAATAACATTCTCCTTTATAATAGAGGATTCCTAGACCCATCCCATAGGGTCTACTGCTGACACACTACAAACACGCACGCACAGTACAAGACGGCACAAGCACACACACATACACACCGACCAAAGCGCAGATTATCAGATGCCAAAGACGTGATCTGCATTTACTACGTCAATCATATTAGTGCCCAAGTCCCATGATCGGCAGATAACCGATAAAGAAAATTGGTCGCAACTGTAGCGAACCTTGGGATTGGGGCAATATTCACTCATGAACCGTAGCAAGAATGCCGACTACAGCTGTGTCAACAATTACGCTGGCCAGCGAGTATTTATCTTTTATAATTGCTGACAAGCCGAGCCGATTGTCTGGCATGGTTCATGTAATATGAATGAAATAACTTGCTTGATGTGCATGCCTGCTGGGGTTTCACTTTCAGGTGAAAGTTATTTGAAAGAAAGCTTACACTGCTCGAATGCAGGTAAGTATAGTGGTCTATGGAGTGAGGGAAAAGTAGGTTGTTTTAAAGAAATGGATGGTTCTTTAGGACGGTTTTAAAGAACCGCTACAGTATAATTTAAAATAAAGGTAAGATAACCAAAAAAAAAAAAAACATCATTCATTTGGACTTCACCTGCCAATATATCCTACTATTGCGGGTACCCTCACCCATCAACAACAAGCGACAATTGATCCACTTGCCGAAGACGACCAAGGCTGTGTGGCGATTCCAGTCCATTTGGAAGCCGGACTGACTCCACCCAGCTGACTTCTACCAGTCAATCCGACAACACCCAAACCAGGACCAATCCGGCCGGTAAAGACCCACGGGACTAGAGGTAAGCCCAAGAAAAACAATTTAATTAATTATAACCTTACAGTTTGGCAACCAGCCCTTTTATCAAAATTACATTCATATAGAGAGGGCGATTCCCTGATCCAGTCGACAACAGAGTATTTTTCTGGCCGTTCAATCCAAGTGGTTCTTGATGGCGTCAAATCTACTTCCCATCAAATTAATGCAGGTGTTCTCCAAGGTTCGGTACTCTCACCCATTCTCTTCTACATCTTTATAAATGATCTCTTGTCCATTACCCACAACTCAATCCACTCGTTTTCTGATGATAGCAAATTGAGTTTTTCATACTCATACGAACATTCCGACCAAACTCTTTGAACATCAATACCAATCAGCAGGTTATGCTTAATACACTGAATTCAGACCTCAACAAGATATATCAATGGGAATTATCTAACCGAGTAGAATTTAATGTCTTAAAAACTCAGTGCTGCCTTCTGTCGTCAAAGGGGAACCCCAAAGTAAATACACTGTCGATGAACGGCACTTGCATCGAAGAAGCCAAGGAACTATCAATTCTCGGCACTCGAACTAATTCGACTCTTAATTGGATCGACCACATTTTTGAAGCTGCGAAAAGTGCGACCAAATGTATGGGATGCAAAAAATACTTCACTCCGTCCAACCTGGCCACTATTTACAAGGCGTATATTCGTCCCAAAATGGAGTTCAATTCCCATATTTGGTCAGGCGCATCCAAAACTGCACTACACGTGCTCGATACGATGCAAAAACGAGCAGTGAAACTTATTGGGGACCCAGCTGTGAGTCGAGCAATTCCGTCCTTAGAACATACGCGCAACGTATCATGCCTATCTCCTTTCTATATTTATTATCACGGTCGTTGCTCAATGTGTTCCGCCTCCTCAAACATTTTCCCGCGATACCCATCAATCTGAGAATGCGCATCAATTCACGTTAAAAATAAACTTCAGCCGCACAAATAAATATAGAGAGACATTCTTTAGCCGACCCACACGAATGTGGAATGCTCTAACTAATCATGTGTTTCCTCGTCGTCGCAATGTCCAGACATTTAAGGAAAATATACATCGATACCTTTACTTATCCACTTCCATTCTATTCGCTCGCCCTGTACTCTGACAATTAAGGGTACTTGAAAATCCCATTTTGTGCGGGGGTTAGTTTAAAAAAATTACCAAAAAAGCGGAATGATCACAAGTACACTAATTACAAGAAGCGACGCACACATCAAGAGCTTAGACACGACAACGGTACTTGTACCACGATTCTATGTAAAGCGACCAGAGAAGTATGACGATTTAATTCTCACACACCCATAAACACTTAGATTATCAACCGCCAATGGGGTAATTTACGTTTATTACCACACCCAAGACGGACCGAGTTTGAATTATATCCTTCATTCTAATCAGCATTTTGGTAGTTGAAGAAGGCCTTTGCGAATTATGCTCACTAAATCATAAAGTGGTAAAGGTAACAAACAACAGAAAAAGCACGACGTCAAATAATGGAGAAAAAATCGTTAAACCCTTTCCATTGTTTTATGTCGATATAGTTTAAAAAGAGAATAACAAATTAGTTTATGAAATGATCCAAGAATTATTATGGTGCAAAGTATCGATTGGGCTCCTCGATAGTATAGTGGTTAGTATACCCACCTGTCACGCGGAAGACCGGGGTTCGATTCCCCGTCGGGGAGCCTCTGGCGCAAGACTAATAACCTGGTCCGGAAAAAATAAAATCATTATGGAAAATTTAAAAAGGCTCAGGACTTGCTAAATAAGGCCAAGACCAGTTCCCGGTTGTAGTGCCGATGATGATGATGATGATATGGCCTATTGGACTACGCACCCCAGCGACCGTGCCCGTGGAGGTACAGCTCTGATAATAAAACAAAACATCACTTCCAACAAGAAGAAATAAAAGAAACTTTAATTCAAGCCTTCATTGTTACTATCAATCTTAATGGAGCTGATTTAAATGTAGGTGCTGCATATATATATATATATATATATATATATATATATATTATATATATATATATATATATATATATATATATATATAATATATATGTATATATATATACCTAGACACGAGACCTACCTAGGCAATCTCAAAGCAACAATTCACGGATATCTTCGAGAAGCTCGGACCAAGGTTTATAATTGGTGGAGATTTCAATATAAAGCACACTGCTTGGGGCAAGGTTGATTACTCCAGGCAAGGGAAAAAAAGTGCTTACAGCCATCAAAGAAGCAAAGTGCGAATTTCATTCGTCTTGTTCACCAATATATTGGCCTACTGATAGCTACAAAATTTCCTGACCTGATCGATTTCTTTATTTCGAAAGGAGTGTCATCGAATTATATTGAAACGGATAGTTTAGTTGATTTAACGTCTGACCATACTCCAGTACTACTAAAACTGAATGCAGCTGTTCCTAGAAAGAACGGAAAACTAAATCTTGCAAACAAATATACAGATTGGGACAAATTCCGAAAAGACCTTGACAATCAGATTGAATTAAATGTAAAACTTCAAGATTGTGAAGAATTGGAACAACAAGTACAGCAATTTATCGAAACATTGAAAAGCGCAGTCGCAACAGCAACTCCGGTACCAAGTGATAAACCAGAACCAGCAACCACATACCCTATTGAGATTACAGATCTAATCAGAGACAGGCGCAAAACTAGACGAACCTGGCAAAAATCCCGACACCCTAACGATAAAAAAATATTCAACAAGGTGAGCAATTTAGTTAACAAGTTAATTAAAGACCATAAACAGAGCTGTATAAATGAGTATCTAAGTGAACTAAGTCCGTCAACGGATACGAATTACTCTCTCTAGAAGGCAACACGTACATATTTAAACGACCCCTTATCCAAATGCCACCTATAAAAGATACGCAGGGACAGTGGGTACGCAGAACTGAAGATAAAGTTGAAATATTTACACAACACCTGGCTTCAGTGTTCAAACCACACAACATCCACAGTAGTATTGATCCTTCACCCAGGCATCAAACTTAGCAAACAATCAAACCAGTGACCCCAATGGAGATTGCCCAAGAAATCGACAAAAGTTTGAACCACAAAAAATCACCAGGCATCGATGAAATATCACCTGGTGTGTACAAGGAATTACCTCGAAAAGCTGTCATTATGCTAACATATCTGTTTAATGCTTGCTTTCGACTAAGATATGTGGGGAGGAAGTATTGTGCTTAACACGGACACCCGGTTCACTTCCATCCCCATCGTCTGTTGTTCACGCGGACACTGCTCACAACGCAATGGGGAATAAAAAGATGGTTGACCTTCGCGACCGAGCGGACACAACACAGAAACAAAAACACTCAGGCGATGTTATTTATGTATAAACATTTTTTATTGTCTATGGTCTTTACTTATAACTTATTATCAACATTGGACGATTTTTATAAATTTTAATTACTTCACACACGATTCAGGGGAATATTCGCGACTCCGTGCGCACCGGAGAGCAGGAGATCACGTGACCATTGTGGTCAGCGAATAGAATTTGACTCCACGATATTCAATCCTTTGGGGTGAGTTTTCCCGAGAGAGAAAGTGTTTCTCCCGTGGTGAAAACAAGGAAGAAAGACTTGGCAATGTATGTGTATGTGTGAATGAAGATCACATTGGCTTTTTTCATACACAAGGCCATGGGAATGAACTTGAAACAAAGAAAGGAAAAAGGGAACGTGTTTATGTGAGAAGGTTACTGGGAAACGAATCCAGAATTATGTAGGATAAAAGGAATTTATGACCTGAGAGTTCAACTGAGAGTAAACAAGTTGCAACTCATTAGATGGTAGGTGCATTTGGGATACTAGAATGATTGAATGGTTTGCGTATCGCCAGAATGCCTGATGAAAGACAGCGGTCTTTGTTTACTCATGGTGCGAGTTAGTGAAATAGTCTCAACGTGGATGGTGCTAATTACATGCAGCTGGTGTTGGACTATTTATCGCTAGCTAAAAGGGTCGACAGCCGACGTGTGCATAGATAGTTTTTATGTACACATATTGAGGCTGGGATTAGCCGACTCAAGGGTAATATTCCCTGATATGCGGTCGTATGATATGCGAACCGATGAATTTTATTACAGGGAATTTATGAAAAGGTAAGAAAGAACTCTTACAGGAATTGTATGCGAAGAGATGCAAGAAAAGGTTAGAATTCTTTTACTGAAGCTTTTTAGATTATACCTTAGATAATCCTAGATGCGTAAAGCATTTAAGGTGCTAATGCGATTGCATTAGCGAAATTATATGATTGGATGGGAGTTATGGGGTTTTTTTTAGGTAAGTGAACCGTGCGGTTTAGCGGAACCGCCACAGATACATTCCAAATTCATTCAAAACAGCCAAGATAATAATGCTTCAGAAACCAGAGAAACCAGCAGAAGAAGTAACGGCCTATAGACCCATATCGCTATTGGCATCCATTTCAAAACTGTTTGAGAAAATACTCCTCAAGCGACTCAAGCCACTCATCAATATTCCAGACTTTCAATTTGGCTTTAGGTATAAATACTCAACTACAACAGGTTCACCGTGTGACCACAACAATAGAAAAGGCTTTCGAAGAAAAGAAATATTGCCCAGCTGTCTTTCTTGATGTCTCCCAAGCATTCGACAGAGTATGGCCTGAAGGTATTATATATAAAATGAGTAAACTGTTTCCAGCAAACTATTGCCATCTACTCGAATCATACTTGTCTGATAGAACCTTCAAAGTAACACACGAAGGAGCTCACTCTAGTTTCTATCCAATAGAAGCAGGCGTACCACAAGGAAGTATCCTGGGACCTTTCCTCTACTTGCTATACACAGCAGACATCCCAACAACCAACAACACATTCATAGGCACCTTTGCAGATGATACTGTAATAATATCAGCTGACGATAATAAAAAAAAAAAAAGCTACACAACAATTGCAACAGGCGCTCAACGAAATTAGCCAATGGACCACTGATTGGAAAATTAAACTCAACGAGATGAAATCTATTCACGTAACATTTAAATTGCGACGATCAGATAACAGTATTTCTACATATCTCAACGGAATTCCAGTTCCCAAAGCGGATTTAGCGAAATATCTCAGTATACACCTGGATAGTAGATTAAACTCGAGACATCATGTGAAACAAAAAGCTGAAACGTAGACAGATGTATTGGTTAATCGGGAATCACTCTCAACTCAATATCTATTGCAAAAGATTGATCTATCAACCTATCATCAAGCCGATCTGGATGTACGGAATCCAATTATGGGGCTGTACAAAGTAATCCAATAGAGAAATAATTCAATGAAGCCAGAACAAATTCCTTCGCATTATCACCAATGCGTACCGTTTTGTGACAAATCAGGAAATACATGATGACCTAGAGATCAAATGGATTCATGCAGTTATCCAAGAATATGTTGTCAAACAGAAAAGACACCTACATAATCACACCAACGTAGAAGCTATTCAGCTGTTGGATATTACCCACGAATTGAGACGGCAAACGGACGGAACCTCATGAATTAACATGTTAAAATCTAACATACTAAAATCGAGTTGGGAGCTGAACACTGGTCCAGTAAACCCTTATATGTTTTACTTAATGAAACTAAATTAAGTACAATTTAAACCTAGTATTAAATTTAATTGTTAAGATTGTACTATTCATATCCAGTAAAGGATGTTATTAAAAAAAAAAAGCGGTATTAAGTCAAGTTTAAAAATAAAATATATGCGGAATTTTTGGACTGAATTTTAATATTGTGCCTTTCGAATTAATCCTTCTTAACTATGTCTTTTGTTTTCAAAAAATACTGAAATGTAAAATATATTTAATTCTAACATTTCAAATAAAACGATTTTTTTAAAATTGCTTTCATAAATTTGGTCTGTATGCAAACTTTTTTGAGTCCCTGTATGTGGTTTCCGAACTATGTGCAAAGCAACATATCCAACTTCCTTTCGTCTTCATGCTAGCCACACGTAAAAACAAACAAATAAATAAAAACTTTGTCTAAATTAGGTACACGCCTGCACAAATTATGTTATACTCACTTAATCGCAGATCACGCTAATGTAATCACACCTCCGCAGGAAGTTTCACTAACAGACTCTTAAAACTTCATCAAATATTGGGATAGTTTTTGTATTCCATTTTGTTTGCTTACATTAACGTTCTCATTCAAATGAAACTATAACATATCCGCGAAGAAATTGCTGAGAATTAAATTTGGATAAATAAACACATTAGATCATATTCAACGATACCGTATTTATAAACAATTGTTTAAGTTGCACTTCGATACCTTGATGACTACATTCACTGAGCATTTCTGGAAACATTTCACCGATCGCGGGACACTTGTTTTTTGCAAGACTGGCATTTCTCTACTTAATACAAATCAAAATTATATAATAAAAGCAAAGCACCTTCATATTTCCGAAACAGATTCGCGAAAAAATATTACCGATCATGGACACATCTTGTAAATCTAACTGGAAATGTAACTTTGATAGAATCATGTGTAAACGTCAATTGCGAGATCCACTTGCCTCTCCATTATATTAAGCACACCTTTTCTATTCAGCTGCTTCATGGTGTCGAGGTTCTGAAAGAGACTCAGCGAGCCATTCTCTCCGTAAGCTCACGTTAGAATGGGAATTATTAGGTTATGTGCTGCGATCGGAAAGCTATAAGATAATATTCGAAGAATATTACTGTGAGCGGAGATTGTTTT
The DNA here is from genome assembly GCA_963931805.1 of Microdon myrmicae. Taxonomy (NCBI): domain Eukaryota; kingdom Metazoa; phylum Arthropoda; class Insecta; order Diptera; family Syrphidae; genus Microdon; species Microdon myrmicae. Next base: position 7,867,612 of record OZ007498.1, read on the forward strand.
ATTTATATAAAGACGTTTTGGCAGTTGTGGAATATGAAAATTCATTGAATCGCAACTACAATGTTGAACACAACAAAGCAAGTAGAAGAGAATGTACATGGGAAACATTGGAAGCTGGTTGAGTTCAGTTCACGAATGGTGCAACAATTCCAGTTTTCCAACAGTGTTAGGTGAAGTACGGAGTATTCCAAATATTTGTAGTTATTATTGTTTTGCTGAAAATAATATTAGGAGTAGAAGTGATTGGATTTTGCATTTGCCATCGGATTAAATGAAAATAATATTAATGAATATAGGAGATTGCAATTAGAATAACGAACAGGTGGAACATTAGTTTTTCAAATATTTTGTGCTTTTCCTCGTTAATAAGACATCCATGGTCCGTCAATTAAAATAAATATAATTACAGTATGAACTCGATTTACGCAACTCTTGATTCGTGCAACTCCTCGATTTTCGCAACACTAAATTTGTAGCACGTATTGACTCTATAAGTGCAACTTTTCAAAAATGCTACCTCGATTTGTGCAACTTCTTGTGTTTATTCATCTGTTTTCTATTTGCATGCTCTCCTTTTGAGTCTGTATTCCTGCCGTTAATTTACAGCTAGTTTGGCTGAATATAATTCCTTGTAAAAATAATACACAAACACATAAAATGCATCTGTCTCTATTTGAATGAGTGGTGATTTCATTAGTGTCTACGGAAAATTTGTACAGGATGGGTGTTACAAGAAATATTACAAAATTGTCTATTAAAAAAAGAAGTGATATTTTATCAGAATTAGAAAAGGGTTTTTCAGTAAAGACAATTTGTGAAAAATATAATGTTCACAAATCAACAATAGGCCGCATAAAAGGAAAGGCAGCCGCTCTTAGACAATTTGTGGCTAGAGCTGAATCTGGACCAGGGAAACGGGCAACGTTGAAGGCTTCTGAATATCCACATATGGAAAAGGCTTTATATGGATGGTTTCAAAAGCAAAGAGCTAAACAAATCCCACTTTCTAATGACATTATAAAGTCAAAGGCAATTCAATTGCACAATAAAATAGAGGAAAGACCATCATTTAACGCCAGCAATGGATGGATTGCGAAATTTATAAAACGACATGGTATTCGAATGTTGAAAATCTTTGGTGAAAAATTATCGAATAAACATGAACTTGTCCAGCCGTTCGTACAAAAATTTCAAAAAAGAATAGAGGAACTTAACTTGACTGCGGATCAGATCTACAATGCACACGAATCTGGTTTATTTTCCAGAATGTTGCCGAACAAAACACTTGTTTCTTTTAAAGAAGCTTCAGCGCCAGGACGAAAAGTTAGCAAGGAAAGAATAACATTCCTTGCGTGGACAAATGCATCAGGGATGCACAAAGTAAAACTTTTCGTCATTGGTAAACCAGCCAATCCAAGAGCATTTAAAAACTTTGAAAATAAGCCTGTTTTTTATAAAGCAAATAAAAATGCATGGATGACATTCCTATTGTGACGCATATGGCAATCAGTACTAGAATATTCGAGAAAGTCCGAAACAAAGCACTAGAATATTCTAGAAAGTACTGGAAAACTGGATACTATGAACAGTAGAACATTCAAGGCTATGGAACGGACGGAAACGAAACGCCGAATCAGAATGAGGGAACGGTATAAATACGTCGCATACAGATCATGGAGATAAGTAAGAAGCAGTGAAGCAAGCAGAGTAGCAAGCGATAAGTCAAGAAATCGTTAAGTGTACGGTAAAAGTAACGGTTGTTATTAACGGACTAATAAAGTGTTACATTAATTTAAAATCGAATTAACGGCTCTTATTTATTAAAAATAATTAATCCAGCGAACCCTAAGCTCGCTACACTAGTATTCGAACAATGGTTCCACAACGCGTTTGTTCCCGAAGTAAAAAAAGAATACAAAATGTTGTGTTTGTATTAATTTTCTTGAATCAAAAGGACTTGAAAAGAAGGCACTACTGCTTTTGGACAATGCCCCATATCATCCTAAAGAAAACGAATTGCAAAGCGATGATGGGCTGATAATTGTTATGATGTTTCCGGCAAATTGCCCTGCAATCATTCAACCTATGGATCAAAATGTTATCAACATGACAAAGGTCCACTACAAAAAAAGTTTATTGGCGCACTTAGTTTCAAGTGAGGACATAGACTTAGAAACTAAAATCAAAGCTTTCAACATAAGGGATGCAGTTTGTTTGCTAGCTAATGCCTAGGAAAAGTAGACCCTTACACGATCCAGAAATGTTGGAAAGTTTTAATGCCTACCAAGGGTGATTGGGGTAAGGAGGACGAGCTTCCATTATCTACACTATCTGCAAACATCTTAAGAGAAAGAGAATTGATTTCATCCGTTTCTAGTCTGCTTAAAATTGTTCCCAGCATTAGCCTCTCCAATGAAGAAATCATTGATTGGCTTAACGAAAACGTTGAGTCATCTGGTAATTGTGATGATCCAGCAGATATTGAGAGCGCCGGTGAAGGTGAAGGTGAAGCTGAGTCGGCCCCCACTTCATCAAAAGTTAAATCAGAAGATGCAGTTCGATCCTTAAACATACGTTTGCAATGGGCCGAAGAAAACAACATTCCATTAGAAGAGATTTTATTGCTACAAAAAATAAAAGAGAGGGCAGTTTTAAAAAACATTAAATCGCAAAAAACTCAATCTAAAATATCTAACTTCTGGAAGTAAAAAATTTAATATTCTGTATGTATCACATATTAACTTTTGTATAAATTACGAACATTTCGTTTTCGTATTTAATAAAAATATGTTCAAAAATAATTGTTTGTTTTGGTTTCATCATCATCATCGGCACTACAACCTGGAACCGGTCTTGGCCTTATTTAGCAAGTCATGAGGCTTGTTAAATTTTCCATAATGATTTGTTTTTTCCGGGCAAGGTCATTAGTCTTGCGCCAGAGGCTCCCCGACGGGGAATCGAACCCCGGTCTCCCGCATGACAGGCGGGTATACTAACCAGTATACTATCGAGGAGCCCAAAAAAAAAAGAATGTATCAAGAAAATATAGGCGCGAAAACTAAACAAATTTGTCGGTGTTAAACGATAACAATAAATCATTTCAGTATTGTAAGAACCGTCCTAAATTTGCAATGGCAGCAGTCTCAGGTAAGCAGATTATGACATGCATATGGAGCTACATATGTTATGTGGTTGCGATCTTTAAAAAAAAAGTCAATCGATTTTCAAACATATTTCACACAAAGCTGACCGTATTTAATGTTGTAAGGTTTATTACGTCATTTGGGTTCCACTCACTAACAAAACGGATACAATAGAGAGGTTTTGGTTTCACTAAAGTTTTTTCATAACATTGCCGTCATCTATAAGAAAATAAGCTATTTCAACTATAATTTGTATAAAAAAAAATACAAACCAGTAAGTGTAACAACCTCGGTTATTGCAACTGCCCCAATTTCTATTAGTTGCATAAATCGGGTTTGTACTGTATGTCGTGCGTGAACATCAAACAGAACTAAAATGGTCAAGCAAAACACATATGTGCTGAGTTGTTCTACAATATTATTGTTTATATGAAACAGAGGATAGTTTGAATCGTTGAACCACAATTATCAGGGCCCTCGAACGATTTTAGTATTGGTGGATTTGTATAGTAATATTCATTACCTAGAGGTTGTAGGTTAAGTTTTTATAGAAATCCAATGGACCAGCACCTTTAGGGTCTTAACATTTTATATATAACGATCACTTTCCTCCATCAATTACTTATAAAAGTCTCCATTTTGGGGCATTTTCGCAATTTTGTGTCAAATCATTGCTATGATGATATATGAGAGTACAGAAAGGATCTTAATTGAGGGCCAAAATACTACAATTGTTATTAATGGTGATTTAAATGTGCATTATTTTCAATGGCTTCGGTATTTTAGAAAGGCAGTATGTTCGGCCTTTGGCGACTTAAATAATTGATGTACCTCAACTACCAGACATAGTCATTGCATCACCTCTCATCTTAATAAATGCTCAATCGAATTATCTTCACTTTTAAGAACTTCAGACCAGTATACTGCGTTAGATAACATTCCATTAACAACAGTACTTTTAATGAAAAAGAGCCAAAAACGATCGAGTTCATATTTCATCTCAAAGCACAATGTTAACGTTATAGCTGCCCCCATAGTTGCATCATCATCATCATCGGCACTACAACTGGGACCCGGTCTTAGTCTTATTTACCAAGTCTCGAGGCTTGTTAAATTTTCCACAATAATTTATTTTTACGGGCAAGGTTATTAGCCTTGCGCCACCATAGTTGCATGATTTTGCTTAATTTATGGCTTTGTGCGCCATACAGAATAAAATGATCGAATATGTGATTCAACCCTGACTGGAAGAAAAACGTTAGAGCTAAAGAATGTTGGTTTCAGTCGTATAAATCGAATAAAAACGAGAAAAAGCAGGGGAGATGTCTATACTATAAATGTCTATAAAGTGCACATTCAAAGGACATTTTCGCACGACCAGAAATGGAGACAAAAATTATTGTGTTCTCCCACGGATAATACAAATGTCTAGTTATTTGTGAAAATGTATCTATGATGACAGTCCAGCTGTCAACGCAATAGAGGAAGCAAACCTGCTACTCATATTGCAACAAACTCTACGTCCTAGGCATTACATCAGTTCTGCCACAACTTAAGTGCCAACAGTCCTTCTATATTTTTTTAGCGATGTGTTTCCTCATCGCTAAACCGGATGATGATCTACCCCATTGACCCACGACACTTACTTCTATAAAAGACTTCCTTAATGACTAGAATGTGGCTTTCGTAGCAGCAGGTGCAGAGGAGATCTGATGACACACATATTTACAAAAAGGCCAACCATTCCACCCGTTACTTCGGTGAAAACAAAGGCGAAACATTGTATATCTCAAGGGTATTTAGTGGAATTGCATCCGATTCAGTATTAGAGAGGTAAACTTTTTGGCTTCTGAAACCACATGTTTGGCCAATCTCTTCAGGGTATGTTACATATATTACGTACAGTGCAGAAAGAAGTTAACAAAGGAACTACAGTACGGGAATACGATCCATCTAATGAGTGTTTTTTACAGGTTTGAGTTGCAGTTGGCTACACTGCCAATTTGGCAATTGACAGCAGATTATGTGTTTGGTATATTTTACAATTTCACCGTGAATAGACTTACAACGGCACAGCACCTGGAAATTGTTCTGCTCGAAGATTCGACTTCGACATTAAGCTTCATTCGTGCAACTCGACGCATTCATACGACCGAAATCATATCTAAACATTAATGGCATCAATCTATTTTTTTATTGAAAGCGAATACTCTGCTCGTACCATAATTTTTCAAGCTAAAATGATAAAGGTCATTAGGAATCCAGGCACATTTCAGTACTACCAACATAACGTAGCCACCACGTACCCTGTGTTTAAGGTTGATCACGTGCGTTACTCAAATGAACTCGGTAAATACCCAACTGAATTCACTATATCCATCAGTCAAAGAGTGCACTGTAGTTCAGTTTAAAAATTAACCTCAGATGACTGATAAAATAGCGCAGTACGTGTTCAATAACGAACAGTGAAGCTCAGACCCAACGTCTTATCTACCACTTTCTATAAAGTATACCCGCCTGTCACCCGGGAGACCGGGGTTCGATTCCCCGTCGGGGAGCCTCTGGCGCAAGACTAATGACCTTGCCCAGAAAAAATAAATCATTATGGAAAATTTAACAAGCCTCAGGACTTACTAAATAAGACCAAGACCGGTTCCCGGTTGTAGTGCCGATGATGATGATGATAAATATCAATATATTGTAGCGAGCTTAGGGTTGGCTGGATTAATTATTTTTAATAAATAAGAGCCGTTAAATCGATTCTCTTTGCAAACACTTTATTAGTCTGTTAATAACAACCGTCACTTTTACCGTACACTTAACGATTTCTTGATTTATCGCTTCTTTACTTATCGCTTGTTTACTCTCCTTACTTCTCACTTATTACTTATCTTCATGATCTGTGTGCGAAGTATTCATACCATTTCCTCATTCTGATTCGGCGTTTCGTTTCCGTTCGTTCCATAGCCTTGAATGTTCTCCTGTTCATAGTCTCCAGTTTTCCAGTACTTTGTAGAATATTCTAGTACTTTGTTTCGGACTTTCTCGAATATTCTAGTACTGTTTGTCATATGCGTCACAATATTTATCGCTGAATTTAGCTTGGTATATGCATTCCACCTTTTCAAATAGTTGCAGATAAAAGGACAAACACAGGGAAGCGTCCTCCGACTGACACATATGTGTGTAGAGTGCTGTGCCTGTTCGTGTGTTTTTTCATCATTATAATCCCCAGACAATCAATCTAAACTAATACCTCATTTTCTTTCAGCCCAATATACACCAGGTACGTAATATAAGGAGTTTTCTGAAAAGATGCTGGCAGAAACAGACCAGTCTTGATACCAAGAGCAAGAATTCATCCCAAGAACTATCATCATGCCGTTTCATTTATTGGCCGAGCACAGTTGGGAAGGTATTGCTGGGCGTCATTCTTTCGAGGTCGGAGCAATATATGGAGTGAAGAGAAAGACACACATATACATTGTGGTTTCAGAAGAAATTGAAGGATGCAGTCATGTAGGTGTGTACAAGAGCGAAGTCCACATGGCATATTCGGGCAACTGGGAGTATCAAGATACACCCTTAAGATCGCGATGTCATACTTCATGGATAAGATTTTATATATCAGGTGTATGCATACTTTTTTTCCGGTTTCTTTGGTAAAACAAAACGTAATTTTCTAGGGGAATTAATTTTTTTAAATGCAAGATATTGTCCATCGGCTTCTACACATTTCGCCCATCTTTCAGGTAATTTATGAATAGCATGCCAGAAAAACTGCTTGTCTTTCGCGGCAAACTATTCGTCGAACCATTTTCCAGCCTCCTCGAAATCGCTGAAATGCTGCTCTGCCAACGCGTGCCCCATTGATGAGAAGAGCGGATAGGCAGATGGCGCCAAGTCTGGGGAGTGCGGCGAGTGCAGAAGGATGTACCATGCAACTGATTTCAAGGTGTCTTTTACTAGTTATCGTTAGCGTTATCGCGTAACAAAATCACTTTGCCATGTCTTCTGACCCTTTCCGTTCGTCTTTCTATTAATGTGTGGTTTACATTAATCATTTCTTGACTTCAAAAAAGCCTACGACTCAGTCGCAAGGCAAGGACTCTTCCATATTGTAGTTGAGCTGGGAATCCTGAAAAAACAGCCGCCCTCATTTAAATCTGCATGAACGAAAATAAAGAGCGAGTTAGAATAGAAAACCACCTCTCGGAACCATTTGAAATCCGGGACGGACTAAAACAGGGCGATGGCCTCTCACCATGTCTCTTCAACCTTGTCCTCGAGTATGTCATCAGAAAAGTACAAGACGACAACATGGCCGGATCATCCCTGAACGGATGACATCGCGGTTTTGGGCGATAATCTAGAAACTGTAAGTAAAAACAGTGAAATCATCATGCAAGCGGCAGAAGAGGTGGGCCTAGAAATAAATAAAGACAAAACAAAATACATGATTATGGGGAGAGAAGGTGAACCTCAGAGAACACACATAAACATCAGGTGCAAGATATTTGAAAATGTCAAAGAATTTAAATACCTGGGAATAATACTGACGGCCAGTAACAAAATGTCGAAGGAAATTAACAAAAGACTACACTCCGGCAACGGTAGTTGGCATGCAGTCAGTAAGCTGCTGAAATCGAAACTGCTGTCACGTAACAAAAAGCTTCGTGTCTATAGAACCATAATCACGCCGATTGTTCTATACGGATGCGAAACATGGGCTCTCACAAAACGGGAAGAAAACAAATTCCGCGTATTCGAGAATAAAGTTCTAAGGGGTATCTTTGGCCTACCTAAAATAGTGAGAGTAATCAAGTCGCGAAGATTAAGATGGGCCGCACACGTGGCGCGAATGGGCAACGATAGGACCGTGCATAGAATTCTTGACGGTAAGCCAACGGGAAAGAGACCGACAGGGCGGCCGCGACGGAGATGAGGGGACAATGATAGGTTGGACCGCGAGGAGATCGGATCGGATGGTTGAACGTGGAAAGAGAGTGCACGGGACAGGGAACAATGGCGGAGTTGAGTCGATGAGGTCATGAACTTTCGGGTTCCTACAGGCCAATAAATGGTAGTAGTCGACGATAGCGTTGTGTATTAAAGGTTTCGCCGGGCTTCAAGGGTTCACATAATACCACTCTGGTCCCACCAGACACAGAGCATGATCTTCTTGCCGAAGCGATTTGGCCTTGGAGTTGAAGGACCAGGCGAAAGCCACGATTTTTTCCGCTTCGGGTTTTCAAAATTGTTTCGTCTCCCGTCACAATTCGATGCAAAACGATTTCCTTTCGTAGGGTTGAAGCAGCATTTCAGAAGAGACTGCGATTTTCCATTTGACGTTCATTGCAATCGTGCGGGACCCATTTACCGAGTTTATTGATCTTCCCCATTGCTCGTAAATGTCTGCCGATTGTTTGTTGTGACACATGTAATGCTTCTGCTAATTGCCGTTTAATTTGAGTTGGGTCATCTTCCAATAACTCCTGCAATTGCTTGTCTTCGCATTTTTGTGGTCTGCCAGAGCGTTCACTGTCTTTCACATTGAAATCACCAGTTTTAAATTGTCGAAACCATGTCTCACATGTTCTGATTGATGGAGCGTGTTCACCATATGTTTTTACCAGCAAACGATGGCTTTCAACAACCTTCTTCTTTTCATTACATACACAAAAAGGCACAAAACTCGACATGATCACTGAGCGATAAAACAAAGACGCTAGTTTTCGGCGGACTCAACTTGTGTGTATTTGTAGTTAAATTTCAGACGAACAAAATGACGTATATGTCTAATTAATATGCTGCGTACTTTTCGCGGAGGCCATCTTAGTTAAACCAAAAAAACGTATGCATACACCTGATATGAAACAAAGGCCGGACCAACCAAATATTACATAAAGAAAGGAGTAGAACGGGGCTTAGTCCTCAGACCGCTCATGTGGAATGTGATGTATAACGGGACATGAAAATAAACAATGAAACGGGAGCAGAGACCATGGGCTATGCGGATGATATAGCAATAGTCATAACAACGTCAATACGGATTCTGTGGCAGGCGGTTCACGGGAGACCCTTTGACACTTATAACTGATATATGGGCATCTGCAATTGAGCGGCATGGTGAGTCAAGGGCGGTCGCATTTGATATCTCCACGGCTTTTGACCGCGTCTGGCAGAGGGCATTGCTGAGCAAACTTCGTTCATATGGACTTTCCCAACAGCTTTGCGACTGGACGAAGAGCTTCCTTGAAAATCGATCGATCCGGGTTGTTGTGGATGGCGAGTGTTCGGATCTGTATCCTGTTAGTTCCGGGGTGCCCCAAGGTTCTATTTTGGCTCTAACTTTGCTCTTGCTTCACATAAATGATTTTTTGGAGACAACGGATAACAAAATGTTCAGTTTTGCGGATGATAGTACGCTTGTTTCCTCCTTTTCGAGTGTCGGCCGATTGGTGCATCTACGTCGCATCAGCTGAGATGTAGACAGATTGACTCTCTGAATCAGGATTTGGATATGGTCCTGCAGTGGGGAGGGCCAATTTCGTCGACTTCAATGCAACGAACACACAGTATACAACATTCACAAAGCAAAGTTGATCATCGGTTCCACAGCTGATGACGAATGGCTAGACCCTCGAATCTGGAGAAAGTTTGAAATTGCTCGGCGTCACGGTCTGCGGGAATTTATCAACACGTGTCGAGTATCGCCAGGTCAGCCTCGGGAAAGCTGTGCTATCTTTTTAGAGCCAAGAAATATTTTACTCCGGCCCAACTCCTTCTCCTATATAAATCCCAAATTACACCCGCGCTCGAATATTGCTTTCATGTTTGGAGCTCGGCTCCTAAACATATCCTCGACCTACTTGAGGGTATACAGAGACGAGCGATCTGTCTGATCGAGGATTCGGCGCTGACGTCGGGACTACAGCCGCTATCACATCGAAGGCGTGTAGCCGACCCATGTCTGTTTTACATATATTATCCCGGGTACTGTTCTTTGGAGATTCGTGGTATTGTTTCACGCAATTCGGCTTAAATGCGCTCCACAAGACAATCCAATGCATCGCACCAATTTGCGGGCCATCTCCCGGTGGCGGACATCCCCGCATCAGAACTCGTTCCGTTACAGAGCGGGGAAACGGTGGAACTCCCTTCCCACACGAGTGTTCCCGGAGCGTTACAACCTGCAACTGTCCAAAAAGAACTGCAACAGTTATTTGGTGGCATCTCGGGACGCCCACTTGGCACTATAGGTTCGCCTCTCCCAAGAAAAGTGTAATTTAAAAAAAAAAAAAAAAAAAAAATCCCACCCCTCCTGTGAAAAAAGAACAAGTGATAACAATAATTCGGGACTGGTTCACAAATGCTGGACTGACCGTGGAAGAGAGAAAAACCGAAATATAGATGTCCAACCACAAAAATAGGACAAATGTATGCGTAATAGAATCTAACCTACCATAAAATACCAAGTGGTTATATTCAATCACTGTGTATGTCTTAAGACCAATATACGCTATGGGGCCAAGGAAGCAAGGATAACAGAAACAGGACTAGAGAGACATATATGCAGTTTTCGCATAGGCTAGAACAACTACTTTCAGCTTATATACCAAACCAATGGAAAAGAAGAGGAAACTTGAGGATCTGCAGGATCTACAAAAGCAACTGCAGCTATTGCCAGACATGTACCGATAGAAATATAGAGGCTACAGCAGCGGCGAAAAGATATAAGCTGTCCTAACTAAATGCACGAGACTCCGCTGTATATAGATCGGAATTCATGGCTATCTCTGAACGGAGCCTTACCCAATGGCAACATAAATGGGACATATCTAGTACAGATAGATGGACTTACGGAAACATTGAATATCAAAGAGTGAACGAGTAGACCACACGGCAAGGTAGGCGTTTACATGTCCCAATGCCTGACAGGTGATTTGGGCCAAATTTGAAACCTACAAGGAGGAACCGCGCTGCCCGCCTGGGAAGGGATATGTAGGAAATGCGAAATATATCTTCGTCGAATGCAAATCAACGATATAGTACAGGCGGTGTTAATGTTAAACTTGAACAACGGATGGGAATTCATCGTATATGGCTCGTCATGCAGAAACTTGGCAGATTACAGAAACTGCAAGACTAGCGACGAAATACGTCGATCCTGCCCTAGAAAGAAATTTCAAAAGACGGTCCCTGGAGGAACAAATAGGAATGTTTACAAAGTGGGAATGAGTGAATTGGCCACGCAAGTGGGCTTGGGCCCGGATCGGATGGTCGAACGTGGAAGGAGAGCGTACGCGACAGGGAACAATGGCTGAGTCGAGTCGGTGAGGTCATGAACTTTCGGGTTCCTACAGGACAACAAATAGTAATAGCAAGTGGGCTTGGGCCACCTCTATCTTTTGCAGTTTACCACCACATCGCAAAAAAAATCTTCACCTTATACTTATTCTTTTTTATCTAGTTTGGCACGTTGACGTTTAGGGGTACGTTTCGTGTTAAAAAAAATAGGAGATCAGCACCTAAAATAAATTGACAGTTTTTAAGAGAGTAACAAGAACTGTTTTCCGTATTACTACAGAACCAGAATGGAATTAGCCAGAATTGCTTTTAACCCTATAACAAAATTATTTGTAAATTTCGAATGAAAAATATCCGTATTAGACGCGAAAATCCTATTCATGATTTCATGACATGACACCGTTGAACTAACTATAAGCACAAAATATTTCCAGAAAAGCAACTCGCTCTAAAGAAGTTGCCTCATGGCTATAGAACCACCTCTCCCGACAGAAGTATATTACAAAGGTATGGAGTAACTTCTCTGGCGCAAGACTAATGACCTTGCCCAGAAAAAAAAAATAAATCATTATGGAAAATTTAACAAGCCTCAAGACTTACTAAATAAGGCCAAGACCGGTTCCCGGTTGTAGTGCCGATGATGATGATGATGATGGAGTAACTTCTAGTAGAAAAACAAAACCAACGACATTGCATTTCCATTTATGTAGGGTAAAAATTATTAAAATAATTACGCATTAAATCAATGTAAAATGTAAATTGCAAACTCTCCCAGTGTCCGATTTTACTCTGATATGTTAATGAAAATGCAGAAACCCTCATACAGTACAACAATCTACAACATGGTTTCATCATAAATCGTTAATGAAAAGATGAACACCCTTTTGTAAAACTATATAGCACGGAAGCCTGCAATATGCTTGCATTAGGAAACGTTAATGAAAAGATAAAACACTACACATGTGGGATTCGATAGCATGATTTTTGTTCTAAATTATTTATAAAATAATTTCATATGCCACATGAAATATATCGCATAATAACTTCAGATTTGTAAGTAAATAATGTACAATTCAGGATGATTTCTATGACACCAAGATTATTTGAAATTGTGTTGTGCCTATCATTTACAATGTGAATATTGTGTTCAAAGTAGTCAGTTGGCGGCTTGCATAAATTACGGGAGACATACCATCATTTTGCCTTGAGATCCCATAAAACACGGTTTCAGACAGCACAGTATTTTTTTTTTCTAAGGATCCATCTACTGTGTTGTAGGAGAATCACCTGTACTTTATTTTTCATCTGCCCTAGGTCAGGCAAGGGAGAAAGTGGAAAGGATATCAGAAATTGGGATATTCTTATTTACATAATAAAAGCAAAAAAACATCTCTTCCTTCACGAATTGTAACTAACGTACTTGGTTCCTTGATATTCCACTCTCATATTGCCAAAAATGTGCTTGCACTTTTCAAACGAAGTTATTGGACACTAGTTAGTTTTTATACTTCTTCATCACTGACTGCCACGAGTTTCGCTTAACTATTGTAGTAAGAATTGCTGTGACAAATTTTTCCATATCAACAATACTGTTGGTTATGGATAAGCTAACTGAATACGGATTACGGCTCTGTCCGAGTCAAATTAACGCTATTTACGAACGAGGATTCACAATGAGTTTAAAATAATTCAACACGTTTAAAAGTAAGAACAAAATAATCACATTGATATTCGAATAACACTTCAGAACTGATTGAGCAACAAGATCAGACGATAACGATCCGTATTTAATATATAAAAAGAAAAAGCCTTTTCTGGACAGGGTTCAATTTCTGTTGTTGGCTGTTTAATTCACAAATTATTAACAGAACATAAGTCAGATTTGGCCTGAATTAAGTCGGCGATTGCATTCCAAAATGAATCATATAATTCAACTGAAGTAAAATAAATACTACAGGACCGACGTGAGCCATTGATCTATAATACAATTAATTGCACACATATTGCAAGCACTACCGATTTCCAACAGGATTCGATGCAAAGCGCCCAAAATTTAAACTTTCACGACTATGACTACGCACTTAGAGAATTACCGTGGTTATTCAAATGTTATACCGTGCCGATATCGTTTTATACCGGCTGCTGAATAGGTACTTAACATTAACGTCCCGAGTTCGTCCGACGTTCTTTTTATACACAAAAATTGCTAATATTCTACAAATATTTCGAACCAGAAAATAATGTACTTTGTGAGATTGTGACTTATTAATTGTTGTTAATATTGGGCCAGGGCCAGAGGATTCGAATTTGCTAGTGTGTTGATTAAGCATTCTCTAATCGCGTTAAACAAATTCCACAGACCACTTTACACATTTGATTTTCTTGTATATTTTCGTTATTCTGATTTTTACGTGATCATTCATCTTACACACATGCATTGAATTACATCTTATAACACAACACGACAAATCCTAGGAGGCATAATAATCCGTGTTTAACAAATGCCCATAAATATTAACAGAAAGAACCATTCGTTTTTTTCTTATAATACCAATATGAAACTCTTCTATTTCGATAAATCACTCAATTTTTTTATTTTCATTTTAATTTATCTACGCGACCGCACTCATTGAATTAAGCCGCGAATTCGAAAAACACCCACAAAGTAATAATCATTACAGCAACAAACCAACTAACTGGATTCAACCCAAAATACTAAATATAATGAGTTCCATTGTAATCTAAATATTTCCTCCATTCTCTCTGAAACACAATTCAGCATTTTATCCAGAATGAATGCTCATTCAAATTCACTCTTAAAATATCTGGATACTTTCAACTTGCTATGAAACCAGTTCATTCTTTGTTGAAACTGGATGATTTAATTAATGCACACGTCCGCAATTCACCACTTTGCCCGAGTACTCGCACCTCTTTACGAATTTAACAGAACAGCGAGTTTAATTACTTAATTGCTAAAATATACAACTAGATTGATGAATATAATTTTGTTCACCTTAAACATTGTAAGCATTATTTGATTTTTTAAACATTTCTTTATCGAATTTAATGCAATTAATCAAAATAATCCCGTCCGCGAACGAACAACATATATAAAGTACCACGCTACAGAACCAACTGATTCAAGAACACTCTGCTCCAACTCACTATACCACACATTTTGGACTTTCTCTTGATTTTCATCGGAGTGGATTCTTTCAAATTCACGACGAAGGAATATTTACCCGAAAAATTATTCTGTTGCCATTCCGAAATTCTCTTGATGCCATTCAAGTGAATTGTTTCAGCTAAGAGCAGTGCTACATGCGTCTCGTAAGGGGAGGGTAATTCATTTGGTCTCATTTAAGGGGAGAATCGAATTGTTTTGAGTTTGTGAAATGTCAACAGAAGTCTGACTGGAACACTAGGCCAACAGCTGAAAGGAGAATCCAGTTTAGAAGGGTTCATTGCTATTCCCGCTAGAGACTTATTAGGTGTTGTGTTTTTTGTTTATTCTCCAGTCATCTGTTCAAATGCTAATTAATTATGTGGCATGTGGTTTATTTAGATGCGTTTAATTTTTAGAATCTTTTTGACTTGGTTTTTAAGTAAATTTAGATCTTGAACAAGATTCTACACTGAGTCAGGAATGGCCGGAGGTCTGCACTCTCCAAGTCCTTTCCATCCAATAAGTGCCGTGCCTCATGTATTAAATTGACTTGTATCAAATCTTTAAAATTTTTGGAAAAAAAGTTTTTATTTATTGCATTTAAAAAAGGAATGATTGAAACATAACATACATACAACATCATCGGCACTACAACCGGGATCAGGTCTTGGCCTTATTTAACAAGTCTGAGGCTTGTTAAATCTTCCATAATAATTTGTTTTTCCGGGCAAGGTTATTAGCCTTGCGATTGAAACATAAAGTTTAATTCAAAAAGAAACTACTATTTTTTTTTTTTTTTTACTATTTGTTGGGCTGTAGAAACCCGGAAGTTCATGATCTCGCCGACTCGACTCTGCCATTGTTCTGACATATCCCTGAAAATAGAAGTCCGAGACTTCCGTCTATTTCTTCCCAAACTGTTCCATCAGCCACAGTTTCGATGCGTTGGTCCTCTATACCTGCCTCACTTTCGGATGTCAATAAATCTCTCTTTCTTTTCTGCCCTGGACGCTTATTTATAATATTGTAGCGAGCTTAGGGTTCGCTGGATTAATTATTTTTAATAAATAAGAGCCTTTAAATCGATTTGGAATCAATGTAACACTTAATAGCGTTTGCGACGATAGTAAGGAGCGAGTGATTCGAACCGACGCTATCACGGTTAGAATCAGTAAAGGATAGAACCAAAGCTCTTACCCACCAGGCCACTGCCGCTTATGTGATTTTGATTTCTAAACTCAAATACATTCGACTAATGTGGCAATGGTATATTATTGCTATGGTATGCGGCTTTAATGGGTGTGCTTTTGGTGGTAGTGTTCTTTACTAGTCGTGTGTGCAGCCGCAACTTTATTAGTCCGTTAATAACAAACTTTTTACCGTACACTTAACGATTTCTTGACTTATCGCTTCCGTCCTTATCACGTATTTCACTGCTTACTTCTTACTTTCTACTTATTGCTTGCTTCACTTTTTTCTTCTTACTCTGTGTGCGACGTATTTATACCGTTTCCTCATTCTGATTTGGCGTTTCGTTTCCGTCCGTGCCATAATCTCGGCTTTTCTATTCTAGTCCAAAAAAAAAAAAAAAAAAAATTGTGGGGAGAAGGCCGAATTTAGCGAGACAAGGACATATGTGTCCTTCATCTTGTCTCTGACTTCTGGTCATCTTGCCATAACCAGAATCACCCACATCCGTGAGGATGTTGGGCTCGGTCTCGCGATATCTGAAAAGAAAAGAAAAAAAAAAAGGGGGGGGGGGGTATCCAAGGATAGTGTGGACAGTGTTAGTCCAGGTGTTCTCTAACTACTTTTATAGAGGGATGGTGGGAAAGAAATCGTACAAGACCGGTAGGTCTTGGGTGCGGTAGTAAACGCAGATCACGTCTTTGGCGTCTGATAATCTGCGCTTTGGTCGGTGTGTATGTTTGTGTTTGTGCCGTCTTGTACTGTGCGTTCGTGTGTTTGGTTTGTTAATAGTAGACCCTATGGGATGGGTCCAGGAATCCTCTATTATAGAGGGGAGTGTTGTTGGGAAGGGTGCTTTCTTCAGTTTTGTACTGAAGAAGAAATTGTTGGGGTTTGATCCGAAGAGATCGAGAGAGGGAAGGGTCAAGAACGCAAGAGTCCCGTACAAGTAGGTTCTCGCTGTTCTGAATGTTTTCGAGGACCTGTATGCTAATTGAAGCAAGTACTCGTCGATAGGGGTAATGGAGGCGCCTTTGTACAGGTGAGAGTTGGGGTAATGACGACCGTCAGGCCTTCTAGAATGATTGGTGCATCTTCTGAGGAGTTTCCTTTCGAAAATCCGAAGTCTTTCCATTTGAGCCGAAGATATGCAGGACCATATGGGAAAGGCGTACGATATTCCAGATCGGATTAGCTGCTTATAGCAGAGAAGCTTAACTTTGGTGTCAACTTTGTTCCTCCACTTCAAGATGTTGTGCAGTTGCTTAGACCGACCGAGGCCCCTTTGGAGAATGTGGGTAACATGTTTGATGAAATTCATTTTTGGGGTATAAGTGACCCCAAGATATTTCATCTTGTCCTGTGGTCTAATCGTAGCATCTCCTATTTTTATGCGAATATTGTGTGAATATCGAGAAGCAGGTTGGGAGTGTTTACTACTCAGAATTATGGCTACTGCTTTGGATGGATTAAGTCGGATTTTCCATCGACTGTAATACTGATACAGTTCGTCCAAGTGACGGTTGAGTCGATCTGTTGCGAGGTTAGGGCCTTTGGTTGACGTGTACACCAGGACGTCGTCCGCATAGCATAGCTGGTTTACTCTCCCGTCCACACGGCGGGGAATATCGGATGTGTAAATATTGAATAAGATGGGGCCTAGAATGCAGCCCTGTGGTACGCCTGCAGCGGCGTGAAAAGTTCGGGAAAGCTTTCCATTCACTCTAACTTGGAAGGTTCTGTTTCGAACGAACTGGTAGATGATGCTACATAGCGTTCTACTGAGGCCAGTATTCAGTAGTTTAAAAGCGAGACCTTCGAACCAAGTCGTATCAAAAGCTTTTTCAATGTCTAGGCTTACCGCAACGGTGGGTTCCTTATTAAAGAGCCGCACGCATACGTGGTTTTGAAATAAATTGAGAGCCATAGTGGTGCTGTGCGCTCTTCGAAATCCGAATTGGAAATCAGGTATTAGGTGCCTGGCACTGACAAAGTTATTTAGCTTCTCGTATATGAATTTTTCATATATTTTGCCGATGCAAGTGAGAAGCGAGATAGGGCGAAAGCTTGAGGGGTGATACGTTGGTTTCCCAACTTTTGCTATTGGACAAATAATAGCGTGCCTCCAAGCTTGGGGAAAGTACCCCATGTTGTAAGCATGGTTGACTTTCTTCTTCTTACTCTGCGTGCGACGTATTTATACCGTTTCCTCATTCTGATTTGGCGTTTCGTTTCCGCCCGTTCCATAATCTCGACTTTTCTATTCCAGTTTTCCAGTACTTCCTAAAATAATCTAGTACTTTGTTTCGGACTTTCTCGAAGATTCCAGTACTGATTGTCATATGCGTCACACTACCCTCCGCCTAGATTAGTTCGTCCCGAACTAAGTGCACTGATCTCCTGGTTTAACAAAAGTCGCCAGTCGGTCACGATGTACCACTTTCATCTTGGCGTTCGGACTTCGCTGAATCCTATAGACAACGTCGTTAATTCTTGTGAGAATCTTATACGATCCTTCCCAATGTTGCTGCAACTTCGGAGACCTTCCTTTTTGCCGATGAGGGTTATAAAGCCACACGTTATCGCCTGCATTAAATCCGGGTGCGTTGGCTCGAACGTCGTACCTTGTTTTCATCCTGTCACTTGATACCTTGATTTGCTTTCGAACCAAATGATGAATCTCGTCGAGGCGATTTCTCCATTCGGCTACGTAGTCTTCGGTCTTATCTATGGCGTCTGGAGGTACTCCGAATCGCAGATCGGCTGATAATCGTATCTCTCGTCCAAATATAATTCTTGCTGGAGAATGGCCCGTCGTATCGTGATTAGCCGATCTATAGCTCAGGAGAAAGGTTTGTACATATTTGTCCCAATCTCGTTGGTGATCACTAACGACCTTCGATAAGTGCACTTTCATTGTTCGGTTGAACCTTTCGACCATTCCGTCTGACTGCGGATGTAAGGGTGTGGTCCTGGTTTTCCTTACGCCCAGTGCCGCACAGATGCCTTGAAATATCTGTGATTCGAAATTTCGGCCTTGATCGGAATGCAGCTCACAGGGAACTCCATATCTGCTGATCCAATTATTGATAAGCTGCTCAATGACGGTTGTTGCTTCTTGGTTTGGAATTGGAAGGACTTCGACCCACTTGCTGAAGTAATCCATGATGACCAACATGTATTTGTTGTTGTCGTTGGTTTTTGGAAATGGACCTGAGATATCAATCGCAATTCGCTCGAAAGGGGCACCCACGTTGTACTGCTTCATAGCGCTCCTTGGTTTTTGCTGTTGGTCCTTTGGTCGCAGTGCAAGTTGTGCACTTCCTACACCAAGACTCGACGTCATCTCTCATGTGAAGCCAGTAAAATCGAGATCGTAATTTTGAAAGTGTCTTATTAACTCCTAGATGTCCACCGGAGACCCGGGGTGCATTTCTGTTAGAACATCTTTCACTTTTGATGGTGGGACTAGAATCTGCATTCGATGGGATTTTCCGTCCGCGGCTTCCCATTTACGCTTCAGAATACCATCTTCCACCAGCAAGGAATTCCATTGTGCCCAATATGCCTTAAATGTTCCACTCTTGTCGGAAATATTGTTCCAAATTGGTCGCTCGTTCTTTTCTTTGTATTCCAGGATTAGCGACAAATCTTCATCCTGAAGTTGAGCTGCGCGTATAGCATCACTCATCCAGCCATCTAGTACTTCTACTTGTACGTTTCGCAGGTCGTACGCCTCTTCTCTCTCTTCCGCTTTATGACAATGTTTACAATCTGGCTTACATGGTCTTCTTGATAGAGCATCAGCGTTATTATGCACCTTCCCTTGACGGTGGGATATTTGGAAATCGTACGTTTGAAATCGTTCAATCCATCGAGCTATTTGGCCTTCCGGATTCTTAAAATTTAACAACCATTTCAGGGCGGCATGATCCGTCCGAAGGTGGAATCGACGTCCGTAGAGGTATTTATGGAAATTCTTAACGGCTTCTACGACAGCCAGTAGTTCCTTTCTTGTTGCGCAGTAGTTTCTCTCTGTCTTAGATAGAATTCGACTTTAATATGCGACAGCTCTCTCTTTACCATCGATTTCCTGTGACAACACTACTCCGATTCCTGTGTTACTTCCATCAGTATCCAATATAAATGGGCGATCCGATCTTGGGAATGCCAATGTTGCAGTCTTACACACCTCGGCCTTCAATATGTTGAATGCTGCCTCACATTTGTCTGTCCAATTGAATTTCTTGTCTTTACCCGTTAGTTCGTGTAGGGTTTTAGCCACGTTGGCGAAACCTTTAACAAACCGTCGGTAATATGTGGCTAGTCCCATAAAGCTTCTTAACTGTTGCTTATCTTCTGGAGTAGGCAACTCTTGGACAGCTTCTATCTTATCAGGGTCCGTTTGGACTTCTGCAGATGAAACGATGTGTCCCAGGAATTTTACTCTCCTTTGGAAGAGTTCACATTTCTTCGAATTGAGCTTTAAGTTGGCCTGTCTTAGTCGTTCGAAGACGGAGCGCAGATTATTGATGTGTTCTGGTAAATTCCTTCCAACAACGATGATATCGTCCAAGTACACAAGACACGTATTCCATGTAAATCCCCGTAGAACAGTTTCCATTAATGGTTCAAACGTTGCTGGAGCATTACACAATCCAAAAGGCATCACGTTGAATTGATAAAGTCCGTTTCCGGTAGTAAACGCTGTCTTCTCCTTGTCCTCCTCCTTCACTTCCACTTGCCAGTAACCGCTTTTTAGGTCCAATGTTGAGAACCACTGAGCTCCAGAAAGGGTATCTAGTGTGTCGTCGATTCGAGGAAGTGGGTAACTGTCTTTCTCCGTAACGTCGTTTAACCGCCGGTAGTCGACACAAAATCTAGTTGTCCAATCCTTCTTCTTGACGAGCACTACCGGCGAAGCCCATGGGCTCGATGATTTTTCGATGACTCCTTGCTCTTCCATATCTCGAATCATGTTGCCTACTTCTGATTGTTTGGCCAACGGTAGTCGACGAGGTGGCTGTATTATAGGTCTTGACCCGTGTCAATGCGATGTTTAACTATACCGGTGCGTCCGAATTTATCATTTCCTGTCACAAAAATATCAGAAAAATCGTTCAGCAGTGATTCAACGTTTGTCTTTTCTCCGTTTGTTAATCCGATTTTCTGGGGCATCAGCCTATTAACCACAGGGGATGCACCAGAGGGCTGTTGAATTGAATCGTCCTCTCCCCTTGTCTGAATTGAGCTTATCATTGATACGGGTGCACATTCTGCGATTACTTCTCCTTTTCTTATTGCGACCGGCTCCTTGGACTTAGTACTCTGACAGGCACGATCTGCTTCTTCGCATCGATAAAGGCTTTCCCAACAAGGATGTTCCCCTTACGCTGATTTTGTACAGCCTCGGTGATGTAAAATCGATTGTCACCGGGATCACTTTCGAGACTTTTCCAGATTACCGAGTCTGAACGAGCTGGGATCTCATCCTCCTCACGCACATAACATTTCAGTCTTCGCAATTGTTCGTCCTGCAGTGTAATAGCAACCTCTAAGTTACCAATTCGCAGTGTTCTTTGCCCGATATTTAGAACAACTTGATGCTCCTTCATGAAATCGCTTCCGTACTTATCACGTATTTCACTGCTTACTTCTTACTTCTTACTTTCTACTTATTGCTTGCTTCACTTTCTCTTCTTACTCTGCGTGCGACGTATTTATACCGTTTCCTCATTCTGATTTGGCGTTTCGTTTCCGTCCGTGCCATAATCTCGACTTTTCTATTCCAGTTTTCCAGTACTTCCTAAAATAATCTAGTACTTTGTTTCGGACTTTCTCGAAGATTCCAGTACTGATTGTCATATGCGTCACAATACTCTCCTCTTCACTATCGCTCACTGACTCTAATTCACTTGATGTAAGTAGCTCTATATCTGTTTTCATGTTTTTTTTTAGTCCCAGAAATTTCTTGTTCATTACATACTGAACACTCTTCTTCTATGTCCATTTTAGGGTCAATATCTACAACAGAATATTACTATTACTATTTATTGGCCTGTAGGAACCCATAAGTTCACCTCACCGACTCGACTCCGCCAACGTTCCCTGTGCTGTGCACCCTTCTTCCACGCTTGAATAGCCGATCCAATCTCCTCAAGGTCAAACCTAACATTGTCCTCCCATCTCCGTCGCGGCCGTCCTGTCGGTCTCTTTCCCGTTGGTCTACCGTCAAGAATTCTACGCACGGTCCTATCGTTGCCCATTCGCGCTACGTGGCCGGCCCATCTTAATCTTCGCGACTTGATTACTGTCACTATTGTGTATAGCTCTTTCAATTCTTGGGTATAGCTCTTCCATTTCGTGGTTGTAGAGTTTCCTCCATTGTCCTGTCTCCTCGTCATATTTACTACCAAAGATACCCCTTAAAACTTTATTCTCGAATACGTGGAATTAGTTTTCTTCCCGTTTTGTGATAGCCCATGTTTCGCATCCGTATAGAACAATTGGCATGATTATGACTCTATAGACACGGAATTTGGATTACAGCAGTAATCTGACTGCGTGCCAACTAGTGTTGCCGGAATGCAGTCTTTTGATAATTTCCTTCGACATTTCATTACTTTTTTTTTTTTTTAAATGTTTAACTTTTTCATATATCTTGCCTCTGACGTTTATGTGTGTTTTCTGAGGTCCACCTGCTCTCGCCGTAATCATGTATTTTGTTTTGTCTTCATTTATTTCTAGGCCCATCTCTTCTGCCGCTTGCATGATGATTTCACTTTATTCTAATTCGGCCTTTGTTTTCGTTCATGCAGATTTAAATGAGGGCGGCATATTTTTCCGGGATTTCCAGCTCAACTACAATATGGTAGAGTCTTTGTTTTGCGACTGAGTCGTAGGCTTTTTTGAAGTCAACGAACAGTTCGTGAATCGTCTCTCCGTATTACCACTTCTTTTCCAGCAGTTGCCTTACTGTGAACATTTGGTTACTTGTTGACCGGTTCCTACGGAATCTGTACTGGTACTCTCCCAGTATTTCTTCTGCGTACGGTGTGATTCTCGGTTGGAAGCAATGATATTCCTTTGTAATTTTCGCAGTCAGATCTGTTGCCTTTTTTTGAAAATGGGGTCGACTATTGAGGTTTTCCTGGCGCAAGGCTAATAACCTTGCCCGTAAAAATAAGTTATTATGGAAAATTTAGCAAGCGTCGAGACTTGCTAAATAAGGCCAAGTCTGGATACCGGTTGTAGTGCCGATGATGATGATGATTGAGGTTTTACATTCTTCCGGAGTGACTTCCTTATCCCATATTGTTTTAATCAGTTGGCCGATCTTTCGAGCGGTTGCCTCTTCTCCATGCTTCACAAGCTCTGCCGGTATGCAGTTGACTCTGGGGATCTTGTTGTTTTTCAATCGATTTATTGCGTCAACAACTTCGTTGAAAGATGGCTCTGGAACCTGAGGCCCTGCTGTATGTACGTCTGGTGCGTTTATTTGTGGTTGATGGGTGCGCACATTGAGCACGTTTTCAAAGTACTGCTTCCACTTTGTCATGATATTGTTTGTTTCTGTGAGCAGACAACCATTTGTGTCTTGAATTATTTTGGCTCTCCTCGGTAGCCATTTCTAATTAAATTTATGCCGGCATACATACCTCTGATGTTCTTTGCTCTGGCATTTTCTATGATTTTTTCGATCTACGTTTTTTTGCGTTTGAAGAATCTCATTGTCTCTTTCCGAATCGTCGCGTATCTTTCTGCGTTGACTTCATCATATCTTTCTAAGTGGATCACTCTGAGGCGTATACGTTGTTCGATCTTCGCCCTGCACTCATTGTTAAACCAAGGTTTGGACTTAATTGTTTTATTAAATCCTAATACTTTTTGGGCTGTTTGTTTGATTGTGTCTCTGATCGATGTCCATTTAGTGCCCAGAATATTGGTTTCCTCTTCCTCACTGCTCCCATTCTCTAGAATGCTAATCTATTCGTTAGTTCGTCTTGATATTCAGCCCTTTTGCGCAGGTCCTTTAGTTTATCAATGTCGAACTTTTTGCTCGTCTCCCGTGACTGCCCATGTGGGTTTGCTCCGAGGCGACTCCTGATTTTGCCCATCACTAGAGGATTATCGGAGTCGCAATCTGCTCTTCTATATGATCTTACGTCAAGGATATTCGAGTGGTGTCTTTTGTCTAGGATGAAGTGGTCTATTTGGTTACGCCTTACGCCGTCGGGTGATATCCATGTGGCTTTATGAATTTGCATGTGCTTGAACATCGTGTTTTTCAGTACCAGATCTTTTGACGCTGCGAACGTAATTATTCGAATTCCATTATCATTTGAAACGTCGTGTAGGCTTTCGTTACCTATAGTTGATTGAAAGGTATCTTCCTTTCCAATTTTCGCATTCAAGTCCCTGAGGAGGGCGGCATACCCAAATTAAATGATTAATTTACAATTAAATTTTTTATAAACAATTTGAAGTCGGTTTTTTATCGGAAATTCAATTTTTTTTTGTTTAACTAGTGGCATTTTGCGAAAAAATAATATTTTGTAATAGTCATGTGGACCGCCTTCGAAAAACTCATACACATGATGAACTTTGTTTTTTATTCCAGGAGGGTCGTTATGCTGCACACCGTTTGACCTGTCAAAAAAAAGTTCGCACTTTACGAGCGGCCACGCTGCCATTTTGTATTTAAATTAAAAATAAAAATTATTTTTTATACCTAATTTTGTGCAGAATAAGCCCCTCAAATGATTTTTTCATTCTTTAATAAATAATGGAGAAAATGATTCCTAAAAAAGTGTCGTTTTTCGGTAATATCGATAGATATAACTAATTGAAAAAAGTCAAAATAATGAGTTTAGATGGTCTGCATGTGGAGCCCAAGACTGTAGTTTTGGTCAAGTTCTTGTACTACAATGAGTATATAAATGCACAGTCGCAGAAGGCAAAGTATGGGGGTCAAAAGTAGATGTGCCGGCATGGACACGGGCTCACTAATATCCCCAACGTAAAACTGCTCCGGTGGCGCAAGCCTAATGACCTTGCCCGGAAAAAATAAATCATTATGGAAAATTTAACAAGCCACAGGACTTGCTAAATAAGGCCAAGACCGGCTCCCGGTTGTAGTGCCGATGATGATGATGATGAAAACTGCTCCGGACTGTTCACGAAACGAAAAATGAAATACACTGAATTTGTTGGAAGGTTTTTTATTGTTCTCTCTTCTATGTTTAATTATACATTAGTTGGCGTTTAAGTGGACACTTCAACAAGGGACCGAGTCTAGTCTTGAATTTGATTTACTTTGGTTATTTTGGAAATCACTCCGTTAACAAAATTTATAAACTGCTTATTGTTTGTATATTTATGGTACATTCAAATTTAAAACAAATTTCACACTAAATAATTCACAATATTCCTGATCGCAGTATATAAGAAGATCTCAGTACAAAAATAACGCTTGGAGTGGACAACAATTGAATCTCGATTTTATAAATTTGCCGCGAGCACTTCGACACCTTTTTCTTCAACGAATCTTATTTGATATTATTAAAGCTCTCATTTGCGCACACTCCACGTGGGTTGAATAACGACTTCCTCTTTGAGGGATGAAATTTGACTTTTTCGCACTGATCGCACGTGTGTGTGCACACCCCGGTGGTTGAAATTCGACTTCTCTCCTTGAGGGATGAAATTTGACTGCATGTTCTATCCAACGATCAATCTAGATCGTGCTCTCATCTGCATTCTTCCATTTCCCCACCCATCGAGGTGAATAAACTCTTGTGGGTTAATTCAATAGTCAATGGACTAGGGAGAATGGAAAAATTGAAAAGGGGAGCGTGACGATCTCGGGGATGGTTTTGCTTTCGCGTGCAATAAAAGTGAAATCAACTGGTGCAATGCACTCTGAGAAGGGGAAATGGAATGGAATGAAAAGTATTTTTGTGCTATTCACCTGACTAAAGAGTTTATTGATCCGAATAGCCGTGTCTGGGGGAGGTCAAAGGACGCTGCGATGGCTTGGGATAATATCTGGTGAGAGAAAAAGAATTAAAAGTGGTCGATATTACCCAAGCGGTTTAGCGATAATGCAATCGTTTGCCCAGTCTTTGCTGTTGCTAACCAAACATGAAATTGTGATTTCCGGTGATAATCTCATGGGGTTTATGATTTAATGTTGCCGAATGGCAAGAAAGGGCTGAATTCAATTATGCATTATCTGCGTAGAATAATGAATCCAGGTTATGCGTCCTTTTGGGATATATCTTTTTCAGGTGAAATAGGCCAACAGAAGGGATTGGGATTGGGGTGGTGGGCGGTTAGCGGGCGAAATTGGGATGTAATTGTGGGTTGGTTCTCCGTGAAATACAGAGAACCCCCACAAAAGGAGGCATTTATGTTTCTCAAGCATCTTTTCTACTCAAGCTATTTGAGCTCTGACGTAAAGATAATTTGCTATCAAGCATTTACGCCTGCAACACTGACCCATGCGAGTCCAGTTAATCCATCGAATATGGGTTTGAGAAAGTTAATCCATCGAATATGGGTTTGAGAAAAAATGCTTCAAAGCTAGCATGCAGATGTATAAGAGCAAATACTATGACTTTCGACATTATGTTTCTAATGGGAGGCTATATAAAGATTCCGGAGTGTCCAGATTTGACAATGTTATTTTGGGTATTGTGAGAAATCACTTCGTCCGGTCAGCAGGTGTTGAGGGTATCGAACTAATTTCTGGATTGCTTTATCCTAACCCTGCGTACTTCAAAAATGCATTAAAAGGATATATACCACCTGGCGTATTTTTATATCTGGATGCACATGGCCATTTATCGAACATTTTGCAAGACAACTGACAATTACATATGTAGCAAGAAACATAGAAGATGGAGATACTATCCTAAGATACGTGAGCATACCTGAAAAAGAAAACAATAACTCCGAAAGGTGGAAAAAAATATTGGTGGCTTGATTGGGCTTAGCCTAATGTATAGTGCGGCAGAATCCCGCTCTGCCATATGGGATCAGACTTATCGATCATTAGCCAATGGCCTGTGGCGTGGTGGAGCGGGGGTCACAGGACGGGAACTGATCCTCTGATATATAGGTATAAGTTAGTTTTAGTTAGATATAAGATTTTCTTTTCTCTTTTTTTAATTAAAAAGTTCAAAAAACGAATACATTTTATTTAAAATAGTTATTTCACATTTTTTCTTGAAACAAAGCAATTATGTATATCGCAACAAAGGTAATTAATACCTATGATTATATAAACAAATAATAACAACACTAATAATAAACTAAATATCGCGTGAAATAATGGCCTTATATATAAAAATGTTTTGTTGTTTTTTAATTTATTTAAGCTAAGAGTAATAAGAGTTTAAGTGAAATAAATAAACGGAAACAAAATTGATTCTACCAACGACGAAACACAGAGCATTTTGTGCTTATTTGGTTAGACGCAAGACTCAGTTCCTATATTTATTGTTTTTTCTTTTGCGCTAAGGGATTTGTAGTCTTCAAAAGATGCCAACGGTACTGAAGTCGGAATGCACGAATGACAAGGACGTAATTATGACACCGCTGCACTCAAAATACGCCTTTGCATTCCTATCCTTGTGTCTAAAGTTGTCTTTGAGTGGGAACCGATGTCCATTCAATGATTGATCACTTTTTGGGCGAATTCTTTGAAGAGAGAGATATCTTGAGTTCGTTTGAGTAATATTTGTGATAATATCGATACAATAGGCAGGAATTCACTCGTCTTCTATTCACATCGTAAGCACCTGTCATCCCTTTAACACACCAATGTGCCACCAGGAGTTCCACCCTGCAGTCATTCAATGTTTAACATATAAATGTCAGAGCTATGCATTCATGGGACCGGTGTCTGCTGAGTTTCCTGCCTCGTCTCAAAACTCACGAGATTCGGCCTTTTCTTTTGATAACCTTTCGCTTACACAAGATCGTCTTTCTTTTGTACTTTCCCTAAGGGCAATCTCTTTCAAATTGTTTCCTGGGAGGCATTTCCCATCCAAACTCATTGTTTATGATCACATCATAAAACCATGTGGTTCTTGTCACAAGAGCATAAAATACTGGCTGATCGTGGGCAGTATGCACATATGAACTAATATATAGCAATAATATAACTCACTAGAGTCGTTTTGAGAAATGAGAAAGCCATCTAGAACCACCTGGCTTAACTTGCCTGATATATAATCTCTTACTTAGTGAATCAGTTTATATCTAACTCAATAGAACAATATTCCAAACTATGTCGAATATTTTTGTGACATCCAGTTCGACACTCTTGTTTTCACTGAGGTAATTATGGATTGGTTGCATGTTTGTACCTTTCGCAAGACACGCAATTAGATCTTTTGGTACGAAACAATATTTATGATCATTGAGGCTGTCTTTTTTGAAAGTTTAATAAAATCGACAAGAAGTGGGGCCTCACGGGTCCTGTCTTTGGGAGTTGGTTAAAATATTTGCTGACAGAATTGATCAATTTAAATGAATAGATGGAAGAGCTTACACAGCGCTTTAACGAGTAAAGCCGGTTGAGTTAAAGGCCAGGCGGCGTCTCTAATATCCATATACCTTTCTTAGTGTACTGTATTCTAAGAATAGAGTTCGGACACTTATTGGTGTTAAGATCCCTAAAAAAGTCGAAAGCTGAATGAAAAAAAAACCGGAAGCATCTTTCTTCTAGCAAGCCTATCTTCTACCACGGGTTCAATGTAACGCGGTATCTAATGTTAGCACTTTATCCTTGTGAATCGTCCCTTACAGCCAGTGAATGGTACCTGAAATATCAGGCCTTGAAAATGCTTCCAAGTTTTTTATTATCATCAATAAATTGGTAACACAAAATAATACAATTATGAATGGCAAAGTACCTCTTACCGCTGGTGGAGGGAAATGCTCTGGGAGTATCAGAAAAGTAAGATCGGAATGTTTTCCCTCTTAGGAACGACACAAGGTAGCTAACATTAATACAATTTATTTAAAAGTTAAAGGAATATAAACGTTAAGCCCTAAATGAGAGGACTTCACTTCCTCGACAAAAGTTTGCTGCAAGAAAGTGGTGGTAGAAAAGCCGAGACTAACCCAAGTATGCCCTTCCTCCTGTCCTAAGTTCCTGACTATCTTGCGACCACCAACATAATCTACATCCATAAGAATTTAAGACTAGGTCTCGGGGTATCGGAAGAAGGTGGAGCTAGTTTCTACTAGGTTAGTGCATGTAGTGTTAAAACGTTTGCGACGATGGTGAAGAACGTGTAATTCGAACCGACGCTATAACGGTTGGAATCAGCATAAGATAGAACCAAAACTCAACACATCAGGCCATTGCCACGTGTACGAATTCGATCTCTAAGCTCAGGTACACTCAACCTGTGTGGAAATGCTATGTCATGGCTGGTATACGGCTGATGCTTTGCTTATTCGATTTTCCGTGTTCTCCCCGGTTTGCTTGTGTACTGTGTGTGTATCTGTTAGAAACACCACAGTGTCTAATTACAAAGATGGAGTAATAATGACAAGAAAATTGTAGAAGACGGGATTGTCCTGGGTGTAGTAATATTTCTGTGTGTGTGTGCGTGTTAAGTCAATGGCAGCTCCTAACAGATAAGACCAAGAATCTTCTATTACAGAGGATTAATGTTGGGAAGAGTATGCCCTGCATTTTACATTGAAGATTGTATTATGGTGGTCGGATTTGAAGAGATCGAGTATGGGAAGGGTCAAAAACGTTAGACTTCTGTAGAACTGGGTTGCCACTATTCTGAGTGCACTCGACGTGTCTGAATAATAATAGTCATATAGTTGAGAGTTGAAGTGATGCCGACCATCAGGCCTCCAAAAGTAGTTCATGCATCTCCTGAAGAGTTTTCTTTCGAATCCCTAAAGTTTTTCTTTTTAATCCGCAAATATGCTATTTTGGAAAAGCGTGCGAAATTCCAGACCAGATTGGATTCTTATAGTAGACAGGTTTGACTTTGGTGTCAAGGTTATTATTTGACCCCGAGGAGATCGGATCGGATGGTCGAACGTGGAAGTAGAGCGCACAGGACAGGGAACAATGGCGGACTCGAGTCGGTGATGTCATAAACCTCCGGGTTCCTACAGGCCAATAAATAGTAATAGTAGTAGTATAGTAATAATGTCAGAATCGCGCGTTTTATAATTCAATTGTTGACATTACCCAGAAATAGGCAAGCAATTAATAATAGCATACATGATTAGATAATTAATACATTGAAATCTTCACCAGCAATTTATTATTATTTTTTTTTTGCATAGGCCTTGAGTCTTTTCAGGTCGCTCTTAGTCTCAAATTTATTCAACGGTCATCTCGATGACACATTGTTCCGGCCCCGCGTTGGTTAGGTTCTTTCGTACCTTTTCTGTCCGGGTACACTTTTGAGTCACTCATTGTAAATTATAAGCAGTCTGAGATTATAAATAAACTGTTAAAAATCAACACTACACACAAAAAACGTAGTTTCGTTCCTACAGGCTAATAAATAATAAAATAATAATAAGTTAACGTTATTACTCAGATTGACAAATTGGTTCCTTGAATGATATGGGAATATAAATCATCATCATCATCGGCACTACAACCGGGATCCGGTCTTGGCCTTATTTAACAAATCTCTCCACCGGTGCCGATTTTGAGCCGATGTCATCCAGTTTAGCACTCCTAGGCCTTGGGCGTTCTGGTCTACGCCATCCCTCCATCGCAGACAAGGTCTGCCGCGCTGCCTCCTTCCAAACATCCTGCCACAAAGGACTTTCCGGGCAGGCTCCTCTTCGCTCATTCGAGCTAGGTGTCCCGCCCACCGGAGTCTACCGAGCTTGATTTTTCTTACAATATGAGCTTCAAGGTAGATTGCGTACAACTCATGGTTGTAGCGTCTCCGGAATCGTCCTCCCTCACATACGGGGCCAACAATTCTCCTTAAGACCTTTCTCTCGAACGGGGCCAAGAGTTCAGAGTGCCTTTTATTAAGCACCCAGGTCTCGGATCCATACATGAGTACTGGTAAGACCATGGTCTTGCACAGTAGTAGCTTGGATGTTCTGGATAAATTTCGGGATTTAAAGAGCCTTGATAGACCATAGTAGGCTTTGTTGAATTTAATCAGCCGTTCGCGTATTTCTTCTTCCATATTGTTATCGGCTGATACTATTGACCCAAGGTAGTTAAAGGATTGCACTACTTCAAATTCGTGCTCCACTACCCTGATAGTTATGACCAACGTTAGGTCTTCTCTTCGGAATATAAATAACCCCTGCCAAAAGACTGATCGTGGTAGCTTCTCTTATTCCCTAAATTTCGAGGAGTAGGTTAGAAGTCAATGGAAAAATAGAGGGAAAACCAGGGAAGATTCAAGATCGCAAAGATTCACTACAGTACATGGGTGGACTGAAAAGTTCCCTACCTCAACGTGAAGATAGCAACACTCGTCAATAAAAGCTAGTGAATGTTGTGAATCTTTTGACAGTTACCAAAATTCCAGCCATTTTGGATGCGTAGTTTTTATTTGACAGTCGTTTGAGTGAGTCGATGTGAGTGTTTTAGTGAAAATGGACAAAATTGAGTATCGAGGTGTTATTAAATTTTTGGTTTGAAAGGTAATCATCATCATCGGCACTACAACCAGGAACCGGTCTTGGCCTTATTTAGCAAGTCCTGAGGCTTGTTAAATT
Source organism: Microdon myrmicae (assembly GCA_963931805.1). NCBI lineage: Eukaryota > Metazoa > Arthropoda > Insecta > Diptera > Syrphidae > Microdon > Microdon myrmicae. The sequence continues at coordinate 7,899,166 of OZ007498.1, forward strand.
TCCCATAACGATTTGTTTCTTTTTTTTTTTTTTTTTTTTTTTTTCCGGGCAAGGTCATTAGTCTTGCACCAGAGGCTCCCCGACGGGGAATCGAACCCCGGTCTCCCGAATGACAGACGGGTATAAAAAAAGGTAATATGGGGACTCTGCACCATCATTTACCACAATGAAATTTTGGGCTGCTGAATTTAAACGTGGCCGGGAGAGCTTGGGAGACAACAAACGTTCGGGACGTCCAAAAACTGCAACAACTGACGATAACATCGCTAAAGTTCACCAAATGGTGCTAGACGACCGCTGAATTAAAGTGAGATAGATAGCAGAACATTTGAAAATGTTTAAAGAATGTGTTTGTCACATATTAAATCAAGATTTAGGCATGAGGCAGCAGTCCGCGCGTTGGGTGCCGCGTTTGCTCACGTTAGACCAAAAACGTGTTCCAATGAACATTTCCAACACTCTGTTGGCGTAGTTTAGGCGCAATAAATCCGAGTTTTGGAGCCGATTATTTACTGTCGATGACTTGGATACACCATTATACGCCCGAAACAAAAATACAGTCAAAACAGTAGACTGCAAGGGGGGAATCGGCTCCAAAAAAGCAAAAACTGTTTTTTTTTTCGGCTGGGAAAGTGATGGCGACTGTTTTTTGGAATAGTCATGGAGTTAACTTAATCGATTATCTGCAATAAGGGAAAACCATTACAGGAGCATACTACGCATCATTACTTGACCAACTGAAGGCAGAAATTGTGGGCAAACGGCCACATTTGAAGAAAAAGAAAACCCTGTTTCACGAAGACAATGCGCCGTTTCACATCTCAGCGGTTGCCGTGGCGAAAATACACGAATTACGGTTGGAACTGCTTGACCATCCGCCTTACTCAGCAGATCTATCTCCAAGCGAGTTATTGTTGTTCCCTAATCTAAAAATTGCGCTCGGAGGACAGACATTTTCGTCAAATGAGGAGGCAATCACCTTCGTGACCAGCCATCGTCTAACTGTTTCTTAATTTCGAATTTTTCTGAGCATCCAGGACGTATTCATAAAAATATGGATCCTGACTCAACGGTTAGAACTTTTGACATTCATTGGGACCATAAGGGGAATACAACTTTCTGTAGCATCAATTTGGCCTCTCGCAAGTCCATTACGAAAAGGACCATCTTGTCCCAAGTTGCAAAACTGTTCGAGCCTTTGATAGAATTGATTCGCTCTTAACTCGGTGTGGATCCATTAGGACCATTAGCTTTCTTCGTTGTGGAGCTGTATTGGTTTCCAATTTATATGAAGCTGGTCGACAAGCATGTGTACGGACTCCACAATAGCCCTATATTGTTTGGGCAATGCCCCATATGAACTTAAATTCTTTGGTGTTTCTGACATTCATCAAAATGCTCGTGCTTGTCATTGAAAACATCTTCCGTCGGTGGACAACCGTGCCTATCTAATATCTCGGGATCAACTCCAGTCAGAGTTGCTCCATGGTTCCCCTTAGTTCAAAGGGTTGTTCAACTGTTACATGAACGAACGGTCCACGAACTACAGTTTCTAGAAAATGCAACTTAACCCAGCAAAAGTAGTCGCCATAATTCCGAGTAGTAAATAAGCTTAGCAGTTACCCCGATCTTGCAGGGGACGTATTTTATTTGTATTCACAATATGTACAATAATCTACAATTTTACGTGGAGGACATAAGTTGTCCACACGAAATCTATCTTAAGACTAACTCACAAAATTTCTCCAACTTATCAGCTAACCTAAATTAGCTTACATAGTTAAAAATATATGAATTTAATAAATGTACATACGAAATACAAATAAGTGGTACGACAGACACAGTGGGCGGAACGTGAAACACGATCCGATCCCCGGATGCAGGCGGGCGAACGAACCCACGGATAGCTGGGAGTATGCCAGTGATCAGCAAAATACTGATCTGGCATTTCCAGCGTTGGCGCTTGTACTTTGCGACGTTCCGTGGGTACCGCTACGGCAGCTGAACTGATGGGCTTAGGCCACGTGTGGAGTACAAAATATTTGTTGGGTCCGTGAAATATTATTTAATTTAATGTGTAAAACTTTATAATTTTTATACGATCTAACATGGGGTATTACTATATATCATAACTCTTAGCTGCAGCCATGATTGAACCACATATTTGACCTTGGTTGAGACCATGATGCTACCAAATAACTGTTGCAGTTCCTTTTCAACAGTTGCAGGTTGTAACGCTCCCGGAACACTCGCGTGGGAAGGGAGTTCCACAGCTTTCCCGCTCTGTAACGGAACGAGTCTGATGCAGGGATGTTCGCGCCGTCGAGAGATGGACCGCAAACTGGTGCGATCCACCGGATTATCTTGTGGAGCGCATGTAAACCGAATTGCGTGGAACAAGACCACGAATCTCCGTAGAAGATTACCCGTGGTAATATCTGTAAAACAGACAGAGGACGGCTACGCGCCTTCGATGTGATAGCGGCTGTAGTCCCGACGTCAGCGCCGAGTCCCCGATCAAGCGGATCGCTCGTCTCTGTACGCTCTCAAGTAGGCCGAAGGTATGTTTATGAGCACAGCTCCAAACATGAGAGCAATATTCGAGCGCGGGTCTAATTTGGGATTTATACAGGAGAAGAAGTTGATCCAAAGTAAAATATTTCTTGGCTCTAAAAAGATAGCTCAGTTTTTCTGAGGCGGATCTGGCGATGTTCGACACGTGTTTATATCACAGACCGTGGCGCCTAGAATTTCAATCTTTTCCCAGCCTCGAGGGCCCGGCCATTCATCATCAGCTGTGGAACCGATGATCCACTTTTCTTTGTGAAAGTTGCATATTGTGTCTTCGTTGCATTGAAATCGACGAGATTGGTCCCTCCCCACTGCAGGACCTTATCCAGATCCTGATTCAGAGAGTCAATCTGTTTACATCTCGCCTGATGCCACGTAGATGCACCAATCGGCCGAAGACTCGAAAAGGAGGAAACAAGCGTACTATCACCCGCGAAACTGAACACCCTGTGGCGATTCTAACAGATACACACACAATACACAGCAAATAGTGAAGAGCACCGAACGAAAATCAAATAAGAAAATGCATCAGAGCCATATATCATAGCGATAACATAACAAAATCCACATCAGTCGAATGTACTTGTGTTTAGAAATCAAATTCGTACACACGCCGGTGGTCTGATGGGTTGCGCTTTGGTTCAATTTTTGGTGATTCTAACTGTCATAGCGTCAGTTCGAATCACACTTCTTCACTATCATCCCAAACGTTATAACCCCGTTATCCGTCGACTCCAACAAATCGTTTATGTGAAGCAAAAACAAGGTTGTAGCCAAAATAGAACCTCGGAGGGCCTTGGATAATCCTAACAGGATACAGATCTGAACACTCGCGTCCACAACAACCCGGATCGATCAATTCTCGAGGAAGCTCTTCGTCCAGTCGCAAAGCTGCTAGGAAAGCCGGTATTAACGAAGTTTCCTCGGCAATGCCCCGTCGCAGACGCGGTCAAAAGCCTTGGAGATATCCAATGCGACGGCCCTTGACTCACCATATATCGGTTATAAGTGTCAAAAGGTCTCTCGTGGTGCCACGGAATCCGTATTGACGATCATTCAGAAGTCCGTTGCAGTTCAAATACTTAATTAACTCAGTATTGATGACTTTTTCTATCACCTTAGATGACATAGACAGTAATTTAATCTGTCGGTAATTTTGTGGAAGACACTTTGTTCCCGTCTTTGGGATTGACTGAAGTCGAGCGATTTTCCAGCAGGCGGGAAATGTCTTCCGTGCATAAGATAAGCGGAAAAGCCTGCCAAGAACCGGCGATAGTTCTGGAGCACTGTTCTTAAGGACTATTGCTGGTATTCCGTCCGGGCCGGTTGCCTTCCTACAGTCCAGTTCACGTAAAATGCGTTGAATTGTACGCCGACGAAACTCACATCCCGCATGGAAGACCGTACCGGCGTGATCAAAGGTGGCTCCAAAAGTCCGGCATCGAGATTCGAATTGGCGGAAAATAAATTCGGGAACACATCAGCTTTATCTTTGGATTTTGTGACTAACGTCCCACTGTCTGCCACCAACGGAGGGAAAGAGAAGGAAGCGAAGTTACTGCTGGCAGCTTTTGCCATTGCCCAGAAGGAGCGCGAACCAGTTGGGTACCGAAGGTGTTTATTGCTCACTCTGTCGTTCTGAGCTGTCTTCGCGGTATCAATCGCCTTGTTGCACGCGTTTCTGATTCTTACAAAATCGTTCTGTTAACATCGGTGGGATTGGAGCGCCATTGCTTAAAATCTCTATTTTTTGCCGCTGTAATCTGCTCGCATTTTTTTATCAAACCACGGTTTATCAGATGAACTTCGTTTGCTGGAATGTGCAATGTAAATCTCCATCCCGAGAAGAATAATCTCTGTGACCGACTCCGCACAAGCATTAACATCGGAGTCTCCGAAGCACACCTCCGACCATGAAAAGGATGAGAAGAAGTCTCGCAAATCGTTCCAGTTAGCAGCTCCATACTTCCATGCATGGCGAAGTTGCCTAGGCTGGTTAATCGCTTAAAATGCAAGTGCTTGCGGGGCAGATACCAAGCAGTGGTCTGACTTTCCCAGTGGCGCAGAAACCTCTACGGTACAAATACTCGGTTCGGATGTCAAAAACAAATCCAGGGTGTTCGCATAATCGCCTCGGGCATCCAGGACTAGCGTTGGTTCCTCCACGAATTGAGTTAAGTTGTGGCTAACAGCAAACATCTCCGCCAGCCTCCCAGCCTAGTCGGTTCTGTTAGCCAACCAGCCGGAATTGTGCACATTAAAATCCCCAAGGACAACAATTTCAGAAGATGGGTGATTGACCTGTATCCGGTCGACAGTATGTGAAAGATGTTCGAAAAATGCGCTTGGTCGATCGTCATTAGGGGAGCAGTAAAAACAACAAAGAAATTTAACAGAATTCCTCAGCACGACCCCCAGCTATATGATGTCCATGTTATGGGGTTCCAACGCCTCCATCCTCTGGCAAGCTAGATCGGACCGCACGAAGACGCAGACTCCACCCTTAAAACGGAATCTCGAATGTAAGTCGTATCCTGATCAACGAAGATATGTCGAATCAGTTGACGAATCGACCTGAGTCTCGGTTAGGGCAAGGATATCAGGTTTCGCTGTTTACAAATATTGGTAGACGTCGTTTACATTCGCATTGGTGAAACAGATGCCCCTGATGTTACAAAACGCCGTTACCAGTCGAGCCTAGGGAGAGCCTCGGGAGCGAGTCCGATTATGTGATGACGAATTTCTTAAAGTTCGGTTATTTATCATAATATCTGCATGATGTTAATCCTGACATAGACCCTCCCGGAGATGCGAATGGAAAATTAGTTTAATTCTTTATATCAGACGGTACCATCATGGCTTATCTCGGTGTCAGTCCGGGCCATCAGCCACACATCCCAAACACCGTCGAAGATTTCTCCCGATGATATCGCGGCATGTACAGCGGGACGGGGTGGTATCTCACCTTGGGACCGACTACCACCTAAACCAACCTTTTCTCGAACCGGTCCATCAGCCAAGCTCCGAAAGATGGCCAGGGATTTCTCCCGACCACTTTACGGAGCCTACAGTTTGATGGGGTGGTATTTCACCGGGCGACAGGGCGTTGGCACCCCACCTACCATTCGGCCTTTAGTCGCCTCTTACGACAAGCCGTCCTAGCTGTGAGTATATTCTAGCGCCCTACTCGCATGGCACAATATTTATGTTTACGAACGTGATATTTATGATTGTTGTGTGCCAAATTCTAAAGTGTGGCCGTACTTTTATCTGGGTGTCCCTACTTAAGAAATCGTATTGTGACGCATATGACAATCAGTACTGGAATCTTCGAGAAAGTCCGAAACAAAGTACTAGACTAGATTATTTTGAAAAGTACTGGAAAACTGGAATAGAAAAGTCGAGACTGTGGAACGGACGGAAACGAAACGCCGAATCAGAATGAGGAAACAGTATAAATACGCCTCACACAGAGCATAGTGATTCGTAAGCGACAATCCACATGTCATGCTCTACTAAAACTTACACACGATGTTACAACTGGTCTCCAAAACCAAAGCCCTACTGTGTGTATATCTCTCGATATTTCTAAGGCGTTTGATTGCGTCTGGATCTCAGGGCTTCTGTACAAACTGCACTCCATATTTAATCTAAACTCTCACACAACAAAGCTCTTAGCCTCTTATCTTTTTGACAGAAAATTCGTTGTGAGAATAAATTCTTCCGTCTCAGAAACCCACAACATAACCGCGGGTGTTCCCCAAGGCTCTATTTTAGGGCCAATTTTATATCTGTTATATACCGCGGATATTCCTCAACCCGTATCTCCTAATGGTGTGATGCTGAATTATGCTGATGATACATTAATTTACTCTAGCAGCAAACTTGTTAAGGCTGCAAGAAATCGCATTAACAACTTTCTCCCTAACCTATCATCATACTTCAATAAGTGGAAAATTCACCTTAATCCAAATAAAACGCAGCTCATAGTGTTCAAGGGCAAACACGAGCACTGTACAAACAACACTAGACGCTGCCACAACAAAATTAAACTTAACCTAAACAACACTCTAATAAAACCCTCCAAAACCCTAAAATATCTGGGAATCACTTTTTCTTATAACTGGTCTTTTTCCTCCCACATTAAAAATTCCCTTCAAAAAGCCACAATTCAGCTTAATCTCTGTAGAAGAGTAATGTGGAAACCTAATAGTCTCTCTCACAAAGTCAAACTGCTCATTTACAAACACGTACGCGTGCCCATTGTGGTACCATATCACTTCCTCCCAAATGGAGAAATTACGAGTATTCGAAAGAAAATGCTTTAGGTATGTCTCTGGGTTACATCGTCGTCCTAACTCCTATAAGTACTATAGTAACGTCGAACTCTACAATACCGCTGGTATCGAGCGCCTCGATAGACGATTCCTCGAACTGTCTATCAAATTTATCGAAAACCTACAAAATAATCCCAATTCCATAAGAACCTCGCTCTTAGAGAACCCTCTAGATATCCGAACTAACTATCCCAACTGTCTCCACACCAGAGCTATCTTCGCCTCAGGCAGACTGGTAAATGATTCAAACGAGATCATATACCACAACACCGAAGTTACCCCTAACCAGTTCAAATACTGTAACGTCCAACCATTTTCCAACATCCTACGTTTTTCCAACGAACAATCGGAAAGAAATACTCTTCCTCAAACCCATAACTGACCTCATTCCACATCCTTTAATTCATAAATCCCGTTAATTATAAAACTTTGTTTTGTTTATAGCTCACTTTATAATAATCAGAATAAGTTAGGTTAAGTTATATTTATATTTAGGGTTAGGTTTAGATTAAGTAAAGTAAAAATAAGAAATTCCTGGTTTTCTGACCTTTTCCAGGAAGACGAAACCCTACTAAATGTATAAACACACATCTAGCCTGTAACTCTTAAAACATTGTTTGGAAAATGTATTATAATAATAATTACATGTAAGCAATTGTCACGAATTTAATTTTAAGTCACTGTATTACTTAAATGTACAAATTCTAATTATGGTTAATAAATACAGTTTAAAAAAAAAAAAAAAAAAAAAATAAGCATAGTGATGAGTAAGAAGTAGAACGTGAAACAAGCGATAAGTCTCGAGCGAGAAGTAAGCAGTAAAATACGCGATGATTACGGAAGCGATAATAGAGAAAAGGTTAAGTGTACGGTAAAAAGTAACGATTGTTATTACGGACTAATAAAATGTCACATTAATTCAGAATCGATTTAACGGCTCTTATTTATTTACAAATAATTAATCCAGCGAACCCTAAGCTCGCTACAATTGGTGTCAGAAGTGGGATTAATTATTGGTGAAATAAATAAGTCTGTGGAGGACCGGAACATGGATAGCAGAGGAGAGAAGCAAATTCTTCGACAGCGTCTGCAAGCAGCAATAGAGGAAGAGGATATTGATGTCGGCACAGATGCTTCTACGAGTGGGCTAGACTGTCCGGATGAAGAAGAAACGGCGAGTCAAGATGGTGCCAATGTAACGGAGAAGAGCTCGCAACCGTTGGACATTTCGGAGATGTTCAGGATTATGATGCCAAAATTGGACGCGCGAGCTATCGATATTAACTCAAAATTGGATGCGCTAGCTGCAAAATTGGATGCGCGAGCTATAGACGTTAATGCAAAATTGGACGCGCGAGCTGCAGAGTTTAAGGCAAAATTGGATGCCCAAAGGCAGTGTATGAAAGAATTCTGGGACTTGGAAGCGGAAGAATCTGAGGATGAGGAGGAATTGGAGCCACATGAAAGGAAGGGACTCAGGAAGAGCAAAGCTATGTCCGACAGCAGTGAGGAAGATGACGATGATGTGTTACGTGAAGAACTGAAGCATCTCATCGATGATAACCCGATTGAAGAGAACGGCAGTGATGGTCAAGACACTGATGCTTCAGGCCGTTCCCCGAAACGGATTTACAATGATGAGGACGAGTTGGACGACCGACTGGAAGACGACGACTGTGACCTTATTGAAGAGATTCTTGGTTTGAAAGTCGAACGCAGAAAGCGTTCCAAGCGTCTGCGTCGTACACAGGACAAAGAAAGCGATGGAGAGGAACAGCACGTCGATGGAGGTTCAGCACGTGAGGCTATAGCCGAACAGCTATTCGACGACGAAGACGATGTTGAACGCCGCTCTGAACGTAGTCACAGGGAAACTGAGGCCGCAAAACATTTCAATGATGATGAGGAATCGGAGTCTGATGCTGAGGATTTTATTGTAGACGACGAAGGAAGGCCAATTGCTGAGAAGAAGAAGAAAAGACGACTTCTAGTCACTGACGCGTCATTGCAAGAAGGTCAGAACAGTTTCGGTGTAGATTTCGACTATGAGGATTTCACTAATGATGACGAGAATGGATATGAACCCGAATACGAACTTAATGAATTGGAAAGGGGTCACTTTACTGATTTGGACAATGAAATTCGTAAAACGGATACTCCTGAGCGAATGCAATTGCGCGAAGTTCCGGTGACGCCTGCTCCAGAGGGACCCAATGAACTACAAGATGAAGCTGAATGGATTTACAAACATGCGTTGATTTACAACTGTTTCCGAACAAGAGAGATCAACGGATGTTAGAGGTCGAGACCGCTATTGTAAGCCACCAAATACGAGGGGAAAGATCAAGCAAGCCCTGGATTGTAGGCGTAATCAACAGCTAGAGGTGCCGTTCATTGCGTTCTGCGGAGAAGAACACGTGAAACCAAGATTAACGTGCGACGATCTATGGAAAGTCTATTACTACGACGCACGTTGGTGTTTACTGTCAGCTCCAAAGAACAAACCGCTCCAGTTGTTTGAAAAGATGCGGAACTACCAGTTGGATACGGTTATGAAATCGACAGGTGCTCCAATACCAGACAATATGCGTGTAATTAAAGATGAAGATCTAGACCGCTTACGTGATGTGCAAACTCCAGAAGAGCTTAAGGGTGTGCACATGCATTTTCTCTTATACTATTCGCATGAGATCCCTAAAATGCAAGAGGAATTCCGTTGTCAGGAAAAGGAAGAATGGCGGCAGGCTAGAGCTGACGCGAAAAAGAAAGCAGTAGAACATTTTGAAGAATGTCAAGAACTTCCACCGCCGAACGCCAAGATGAAAGTGGAGCATCGCGACCGACTGGCGGCTTTTCTTGGCCCGGGAGACCAGTGAACTTAGTTCGGTCGAACTAATGTAGGCGGAGGGTAGTGTGACGCATATGACAATCAGTACTGGAATCTTCGAGAAAGTCCGAAACAAAGTACTAGATTATTTTAGAAAGTACTGGAAAACTGGAATAGAATAGTCGAGACTATGGAACGGACGGAAACGAAACGCCAAATCAGAATGAGGAAACGATATAAATTCGTCGCACGCAGATGAGTAAGGAGTAAGAAGTAGAAAGTGAAGCAAGCGATAAGTGTGGTAGTAAGAAGTAATAAGTAGAAAGTAAGAAGTAAGCAGTAAGCAGTGAAGCAAGCGATAACTAAGGAAGTGCTAAGTCAAGAAATCGTTATGTGTACGGTAAAAGTAACGGTTGTTATTAACGCACTAATAAAGTGTTAGATTAATTCAAAATCGATTTAACGGCTCTTATTTATTTTAAATAATTAATCCAGCGATCCCTAAGCTCGCTACAGTATTAATCCGAATTGAATTTGCTAGTTCAACGCACTACGTAGCAATATACGATTAATCATCTCAATTCGCCAATCAAACAAACAACTTGATTACAGCTGTTTGTTTACCATAGTTCAAGAATTGCGTGTTCGTGTACAGCAAAGTAAAATAGCCAAAAATCTAGTAAAAACATCCATAGGATTCTCAGAAAATTGAAATGCCATAAAAAATAAGATGAATTCAGATGAATCGTACCGTACTTTGAAAATACACTATAAGTAAAAGTTTACTTTCGTTTTATTAAGTTATACTGAGCCAATTGCCTGAAAAGCTTTGATAGGGAGGACATTTTTGCACCAATTTTTACTGTTATTCATAGTTTGATACGACAATCCAAGCCAAACACAGTTATTTATCCAAATGTAATATAAGTGTTGGCGCAAGGCTAATAACCTTGTCCGGAAAAACAAATTATTATGGACAATTTAACAAGTCTCGGATATAGACCGGATACCGGTGGAGACACTTGCCAAAGTAGGCCAACACCGGATCCGGCTGTAGTGCCGATGATGATGGTGGTGATTGTAAGAGTAGTTTTTTGTCTACGGTAAATTATGATACGCACCACAAAATATTACAGTGCTGCAATATTTGTTTGTGATGTGCTTTTTGAAAGTTGCGGTTTAGTTTGCCCTCTTATAAAGTTCACGAATCTTCCATTGGCCAAAACGTTTCCACCTATAAAGTTTGATAAAGGTGAAAGGCTTTCTGGCAGCGAGGTTTCTTTCTAACCCGCTTAAATTTTCCACACTAATCTCTGATAACATCACAATTGTCCCACGACGCGGTGTCTTCGCCAAACCAATTTCAATTTCAGCTTTTGGACGATTTAGCTGAGTTAAATTTAATCAGTTTTGACGTGTGCGTGCATTGGATAGTGGGTGTCTGTCCGCAATCGCGTTCTTATGCTTTCACATTTGTTCACTCTCTCAAAAACCAGTGATTTGGAAAATTTTGCAGGAATTCGATGCCAACTACTATAGGAGAAATGAAACATACATCTTCGTATAGATGAGGATTGGTTTCGGTGCTAAGTTGCTGCAATTGTGGCATAGTTTTGTATCGACCATTGCAATATCTTAAAATAAGTCAGCATTTCTTTCACAGAGACAAACCTAATCCTGCTACGAAAAAGTGGTTATTATATGAACAACTTTGGCGAAAGCAGGGTTAAATATCTTCAAAGCATTGAAAGAGTATGGTGTCCTGGCTTTTTGCGGAATCGTCCTCTTATAAAGTTAACGAACGGACGTACTTTTCAATTAACAAAAAAACCTGAGCTTGGGATTGCACTTAAGTACATATTTTTTTGTCTTATCAAACCTTGTTTATATCGTGTGTAATTTGAAACTATTAGAAAACAATTCCAACAGTTATCTAATAGCATTTCAGAGCATTGACTCGGCGCTATAGAGTCTCCGTTATTGAGAGAAGTGTATATAGCGACATATATATTATCGAGTCAGGTCGACCTTCTATCATATACCTTTTTCTATCAAATATGCTTAGATGTTAGTTTACATCACCATCCAGCTTTGTATGAATTCTCCTCATTGGGAAAAGTGAGATTAATATATCCAAAGGGATTAAAATATTCACCTGAAAGTTTTTCGAAGCACAACTATCAACTTAGAGAGCATAAAGGATGTGGATAACTTTTTCAATTATATATTCAGCTCTGGTAAAGCATGAAAAATAAAAATAAAATTTCCCTTCAAAGTTCCCCACCCAAGCTTTGAAGCACGACAACTTACAAAGGAAATTAACAAATTCCCGCTAATTACTTAAATAATCAACAGCATGGGTATTCTTTTTTTTACTTCTCCCAGTTAAGGCGAATCTATAGCTGTTTTTTTCTCGACCGGATCCAGCAGCCAAGGTCCGAAAGATGCTCAAGGATTTCCCCCAAACATTTCACGAAGCCTGTAGCTTAATAGGGTGGTATTTCACCGGCTGCCCCGGCTTTGGCACCCTACCTACCAATTGAGTGTAGGTTTGCACAATCAAACACAAGCCACAACAACAAGTTACTTGTTTAAAAGTCGTTCAAGTAAGGGAATAGTTAGATGTTAACAAAATTATATCTATATATAGCGTTTTGCGACGATAGTGAAGAGAGTGTGATTCGAACCGACGCTATCGCGGTTAGAATACTAAAATATAGAACCAAAGTCTAACGCGTCAGGCCACTGCCGCGTGTACGAATTCGATTTCTAAACTCAAGTACATTCGACTGATGTGGAAATGCTATAGTATACGGCTTTAATGGATGTGCTTTTGGTGGTGTTATTCTTCACTATTGGTCGTGTGTATCTGCTAGAAACGCCACATATATAAAAATAGAGGTGGGTTCCTAGCATTTAAACTAAACGTCTGTGTATTTTCCTATTATTTCAAAGGGAGTCAGTTGACTCTTCGTACTCACAGTGGGCTTCTTATGGTGGAAGCTCCCCAAATCGAAATACTTCGGACGATAGTTGTCGCAAATTCTTCAAAATGTTTTTTGGAAAGAGAGATGGGCTAAGAACCAAGTTGTGCTATTGTATCATATCAATATTGGCGCCTCGCTACGGAAATTTCCAATTTATTTATTAAAAATATTCTCGATATGTTAAGTTTGAATGGAACGCAGGGTAAAATAAGGGCTTCTTAATAAGGACGATATCTGTTTGAAATTAGATAAAAACAAAATATTGAGATAAAAGTAAATTTTTTTCTTTATTTTAAAGTACAATTATTTGAATGTTTAACTTTATTAAAGACAAATTCCAGCTATGGCTGCCACGACATTTTAAAAACATATCGCTCCTATTGGGAAACCTATTATTTAATTTAAAAAACATATCGTCCTTACTGAAAGGCTCTTTAGAAGAATTATGTTGTTTACAGTGCAGTCCGGATAATTAAAAATTGTAACGGAGAATTGAATTTCATTCACCCCATCAGAGGGGATATAAGAAATGCTGTCTTTGCAAATACAGGTAGCCCTCCTATAACACGGCATCTTACAACATGGTTTAGCTCTAACACTATAGATAAATTGCGGAAACCATCGCTCTAACCCGATAAGAGAAATATCTAAACCTTTGTACAGCGCTGGATAACATGATTTTCGCTTAACACATTTGAAAACTAAATAACTTTAAAATAATGTGGGAGGGAATAATGGATATAGGCCCTTTACATGGAAGTATACTATCATCATCATCGGCACTACAACCGGGATCCGGTTTTGGCCTTATTTAACAAATCTCTCCACCGGTCCCGATTTCGAGCCGACGTCATCCAGCTTGGCACTCCCAGACTCTGGGCGTCCTGGTATACGCCATCCCTCAATCGCAGACAAGGTCTGCCGCGTTGTCTCCTTCCATACATCCTGCCACAAAGGACTTTCCGGGCAGGCTCCTCTTCACTCATTCGAGCTAGGTGTCCCGCCCACCGGAGTCTACCGAGCTTGATTTTTCTTACAAGATTAGCTTCAAGGTAGATTGCGTACAACTCCTGGTTGTAGCGTCTCCGCAATCGTCCTCCCTTACATACGGGGCCAACAATTCTCCTTAAGACCTTCCTCTCGAACGCGGGTAAGTGCCTTTTATTGAGCACCCAGGTCTCGGATCCATACATGATTACTGGTAAGACCATGGTAGGTTGGATTTTCTACATAAATTTCGGGATTTAAAGAGCCTTGATAGACTATAGCAGGCTTTGTTGGATTTGATCAACCGTTCGCGTATTTCTTCTTCCATATTGTTATCGGCTGATACTACTGTAGTTAAAGGATTGCACTACTTTAAATTCGTGCTCCACTACCCTGATAGTTTGAGCAACGTTAGGTCTTCTCTTCGTAGAAGTTGCCACAATGTACTTAGTTTTTCCCTAATTAATGTGCAGTCCCAGTTTTTGTGCCGCCTGCTCGATCTGGTGAAGGAGTCCTGCAAAGCCGAATCGGATCTACCGATGATGTCGATGTCATCTCCGTAGGCAAGTATCTGGCTGGACTTGGTGACAATAGTCCCCCTAGTTGTAACGCCAGAGTCACAGATTGCTTTCTCCAACGCCAGGTTGAAGAGGAGGTAGGCCAGGCCGTCTCCTTGTCGGAGTCCATTAAAGATGTTTATTGGTTTGGACAGCAATCCGGCTATTTTTACTTGACTAGTTACGTTGGTCATGGTCAACCTAAAAAGTTGTATCAATTTGTTTGGAATGCCGAACTCTCTCATGACACTATATAGTTCTACCCTGGTTATGCTGTCGTAGGCGGCCTTAAAGTCTATAAATAGATGATATAATGGAATCTTAAATTCCAGTCATTTTTCCATCGCTTGCCTAAGGGTGAATATCTGCTCAATTGCTGATTTGCCTGGGATGAAGCCACACTGATATTGATCGATGATGGCTTTAGGGTATGGGGCTATCCGATCTTGTAGGATAGTGTAGAGTATCTTATAGGCGGTACTCAGCAATGTTATACCTCTATAGTTGCTTCTATAGTGTGATATCTCCCTTCTTATGTATGGGGCAAATTATACCACGACGCCAATCTTCCGGCATCTCCTCTTGCTCCCATACGTGCATCACGATCTCATGAATTGCGTGATGTAACGCTGTCCCTCCCTGTATGCCATCAGCTCCGGGGGCTTTATTTTATTTGAACTGTCTAATGGCTCTTAATGTTTCCTCAATGCTTGGTGGCGGCAGCATTTGGTCTTGATCTTGCATTGGTGGAGCCTCCAATTCTTCTGTGAGCTGACCGTTAAGCAATTCATTGAAGTGCACTTTCCGTCACATCAGAATGCCTTCAGGATAGGTGTTCAGATTACCCTCTTTTTTTATTTTTTTTTAATTTTTTTTTATTAGACTTCTCTCGGGAGAGGCAAACCTATAGTAAGTGCAGCGTGGTGTGTACCACTTCATACTGTGGATTATTTGGTAGAACTTCCGCGCTTGGTGCGGACCTCGCTCTCAACTTTCCTCTATTTCACAGACAGGGGTTTTCTCCCAGGTATTTTTCTTTTGTCTGTGAAGCATTTCTTCAGAACTTCTGAATTCTTTATATTTCTCCTCGCGTACCCGCGTCCTATGAGACTGCTGCATTGCCCGGTATGCAGCATTCTTACGTTCAGTCGCTACTTTGCACTCATCATCAAATCAGTCGCTCCGATTTCTACGACTAGCGCGTAAGATGGAGTTGGCAGTGCTAATGACAGTATTCTTAAGGCGTGTCCATTTCTCTTCCACGCCCGGCACTCTGGCCCCAGGACTTACTCTCCCTCCGTCGAGCTCTTCGAGGGCGAGTCTTAGCGCAAGACCAAAGGTGTTACTGGTATTCTCATTGCGTAAGGCAGCCGTATAAAAAGATTTTCGAACGTTGTACGAGAGTAAGTATGCACAATACATCGTTAATAGACGCTAAAACCAGATCTCTCTCATGCAAATAACCCCTAGAAATAATAAAATATTGTGACGCATATGACAATCAGTACTAGAATATTCGAGAAAGTCCGATACAAAGTACTAGAATATTCTCTAAAGTACTGGAAAACTGGAGACTATGAACAGTAGAACATTCAAGGCTATGGAACGGGCGGAAATGAAACGCCGAATCAGAATGAGGAAACGGTATAAATACGTCGCACACAGATCATGGAGATAAGTAATAAGTGAGAAGTAAGCAGTCAAAGACGCGATAAGTACAGAAGCGATAAGTAAAGAAATCGTTAAATGTACGGTAAAAGTAATGTGTCGCATCTCGCTTCACAAATTAGCGTAGACAACATTGACTGCCGACAAAATTCGACCAGACAATACCGTCAGCATTGATACCTTAACTGTCAATAGTACGCCACATTCGTCCAGTTTCATTCAGCTATCGTTCTGCAAGGCGTCGCCCCGCCTACTTCCGCTCATCAAAGGATCAAGATGGCGGCCATTAAGGATTCCTTTCAGTGAAGATCTCTTCAACTCGTTCACTTCGTCGTCGTACTCAAGCAGTGCACAACATTTTCGTTTCGTTCTCGTTACCTAATGTAAATTTCGTTTGTCAAAATATATATTCGTTTTGTATTCATTGTAAAGCTGTTCGATTCGATTATAATCCCGGCTAATTTGTCTTCGTTTGTCGAATCTTTTGTATTAGTGTCGTCGTATTAATACGAGAAAATAAAGTATAATTTTAATAAACATTTTCATGTCGTTATTTGTCGTCCACGGCTCCTCGATAGTATAGTGGTAAGTATACCCACCTGTCACCCGGGAGACCGGAGTTCGATTCCCCGTCGGGGAGCCTCTGGCGCAAGACTAATGACCTTGCCCGGAAAAAACAAATCATTATGGAAAATTTAACAAGTCTCAGGACTTGCTAAATAAGGCCAAGACCGGTTCCCGGTTGTAGTGCCGTTGATGATGATGATTTGTCGTCCATCGTGTCGCTATAGAATCTGTACGGTAAACGAATCGTGCAAGGAAAAACATAATGGTTGTTATTAACGGACTAATAAAGTGTTAGATTAATTCAAAACCGATTTAACGGCTCTTATTTATTAAAAATAATTAATCCAGCGAACCCTAAGCTCGCTGCAATAGATTATAATATATTATAATATGTTACGCATCACCGTTTCCATTGGATGGTTTGCAGCCAGGGGTATAACGGGTGTTATAACGGCGCCTCTCTGACACCGGGTCGAATGAGAGCAGTAAGCAGACCTTACCATATCAAAGATGGGCTCTGATGTGGCGGATTATTTGAAACCCCAGAGTGTTCCCACGAAATGAATGATCAATATACAAAAAAATAATCTCACGAAAAACCCGGTAGGCGTGGGTTTGATGAGCCGACACTACCATAAGGGAACAAATCATCAAGAAAACAGCGACTCGGCAAAAAGAAGACGTAGGGAAAAGCGGAAAAGGCGGGATATACGCATCGGCACGTGTTATGTTCGAACGTTATATAAAACAGGCGCGATACAGACGGTCGTAAAAAGCGCGAAACAATATAAAATGGACATCGTCGCGCTTCAGGAAGTCCGACTCCCACATCAAGTAATCGAAACCAACGGATTTACACTGGTGCGTGGAGGTACCGATACACATAACTTCGGAACCGGCTTCATTATAAGTAAGAAGATTACGACCCATGTAAAAGATGTGAAATTTATTAATGACCGAATGTCGGTGCTAAAAATACAGGGACCATGGTACAATTATGAATTTATAAACGTACACGCCCCAACAGAATCTACCGACGAAGAAACGAAGAACACGTACTATGAGACCCTAGAGGAAGTATTTGATGGATCTCATCATTCGATGTTAAAATCCTCCTTGAGGACCTCAATGCGAAAATTGGAGAGGAAGATATCTTCCAACCAACTATAGGTGTCGCAGCATGCTTGGTTTTGCCACATTTTGCCGGTCTGGGAAGAATACACGTATTTAAGGATGTTCCTTCATTTGTGTTACCACCTTAATTGTTATAATTTGTATTCCGTGTAGTTCTGTCTAGCCGTTTCTCCATTATCGCCTTTATTTTGTAATCTCAAACGTTCGTTTAACCTCCTGTTAATTACGCGGCCACGCATTCTCCGCCCATTTTCTCGTAATGTAAAGTGTTTCGTTGTCACTGAGTTCCACCACCATTTTGTATTAATATGTAAAGGAGGACTGCCCTCTTCAACGACTCTAAAAGCAATTTGTTTTCTGTTTGTGATCTCTTTTTCATCTTCTTTATATTATCGTGCAGTTCGCTCAAGTGTAATCGTGTCGTATGGAGCACAAGGACGATATCTGTTTATATCGTTAAACATACTGTTTTTGTCGTAGTCGTTCGCATGTGTATAGTTAATATTTCGTTTCGGTTTCATCTACTTTGATTTCGATAATTGAGCAAATGAAGGAGAATTTTATACAATCATTTCATCGTTTTTTTTTTGTTTTTTTTTTTTTGGTTTCGGTAGGAAGGTGGAAATCTTTAAAAGATACCTCTAGACCGATCCAGGGGCATGCCGGGTTTTTACCGACTAAAACCACCTCCCGCCAGGCTCATATTCCCGTTGATCTTTCGATCTTTCTTTTAGATATTCCATCGCGGGGCGGGACGGAGTTTACCTGTTACTCCGCTCGTCACATCGCAACTGCTGCATCATTTCATCGTGTATCTTTTTATTTGTCGTCGTCCTGTTTCGCTCCGAATTGACCCGGCCCGGTAAACGCACCGTGAAACAATAGGTAAAGAAAGTCTACACGACGTTTCAAATGATAATGGAATTCGAATTATCACATTCGCAGCGTCAAAAGATCTGTTACTGAAAAGCATGATGTTCAAGCACAAGCAAATTCACAAAGCCATATGGATATCAGCCGACGGCGTAACAGGTAACCAAATAGACACTTCCTCATAGACAAAAGGCACCACTCGAATATCCTTGACGTAAGATCATATAGAGGAGCAGATTGCCACTCCGATCATCTTCTGTTGATGGGCAAAATAAGGAGTCGCCACGCAGCAATCCCACATGGGCAGTCACGGGAGACGAGCAAAAAGTTCGACATTGATAAAATAAAAGACCTGCGCAAGAGGGCTGAATATCACGAAGAACTAACGAATAGATTTAGCATTCTAGAGAATGGGAGCATTGAGGAAGAGGAAGCCAATAGTGTGGACAGAAAATGGGGATCGATCAGAGACACAATCAAACAAACAGCCGAAAAGGTATTAGGTTTAAGAAAACAATTAAGTCCAAACCTTGGTTCGAAGAACGCAAACGAACGCGACGATTCGGAAAAGACAATGAGACTCTTCAAACGCAAAAAACGCAAATAGGAGAAGACTCGGATCGAAAAAATCCCAGAAAATGCCAGAGCAAAGAACATCAGAGGTATGTATGCCTGCTTAAATTTAATTAGAAATGGCTACCGAAGGAGAGCAAAATAATTCGAGACACAAACGGTTGTCTGGTCACAGAAACAAACAGTATCGTGACAAGGTGGAAGCAGTAATATAGCGTTTGCAACGATAGTGAAGAGCGTGTGATTCGAACCGACGCTATCGCGGTTAGAATCACTAAAATATAGAACCAAAGCTCAACGCATCAGGCCACTGCCGCGTGTAGGAGTTCCATTTCTAAACAAACAAAAAAAAAAATAGAGACACCATCAAACAAACAGCCGAAAAGGTATTAGGATTTAAGAAAACAATTAAGTCCAAACCTTGGTTTCACGATGAGTGCAGGGCGAAGGTCGAAGAAGGTAAACGCCTCAGAGTGATCCACTTAGAAAGATTAAGTCAACGCAGAAAGATACGCGACGATCGGGAAAGAGACAATGAGACTTTTCAAAACGCAAAAAACGCGAATGGGAGAAGACTCGGATCGCAAAAATCCCAGAAAATGCCACAGCAAAGAACATCAGAGGTATATGTAGGCGGAAGAATGGAAAACATCAATCGTCGTCCCCATTTTCAAAAAAGGCTACAAATCTGACTGCGAAAACTGCAGAGGAAAATCATTGCTCCCAACCACATACAAAATATTAACAAATGTCATACTAGCGAGAATCACACCGTACGCAGAGGAAATACTGGGAGACTACCAATTCCGATGCCGTAGGAACTGGTCAACAAGCGACCAAATGTTCACAATAAGGTAACTGCTGGAAAAGAAGTGGGAATACGGAGAGACGGTTCACCAACTATTCGTTGACTTCAAAAAAGCCTAAGATCCAGTCGTAAAGCAATGACTACCATATTGTAGTTGAGCTGGAAATCCAGAAAAAATATGCCGCCCTTATTCAAATTTGTATGAACGAAAACAAAGTGCAAGTTAGTATAGTGAACCACCTCTCAGAACCATTTGAAACCTGGACGGACTAAAACAGGAGGATGGTCTCTCACTATGTCTTTTTAACCTTGTGCTCGAGTATGTCATCAGAAAAGTATAAAATGACAACATGATCGGATCATCCCTGAACGGGGTCACACAAGTGCTCCCATCGCCGTTTTGGGCGATAATCTAGAAACTGTACATAAAAACAATGAAATCTTCATGTAAGCGGCAGAAGAGGTGGGCCTAGAAATAAATGAAGACAAAAGAAAATACATGATTACGGAGAGAGCAGGTGGACCTCAGTGGACACACATAAACATCAGGGGCAAGATATTTGAAAATGTCAATGAATTTAAATATCTGGGAATAATACTGACGGCCAGTAACGAAATGTCGAAGGAAATTAACAAACGACTACACTCCGGCAACGCTAGTTGGCACGCAATCAGTAAACTGCTGAAATCCAAACTGCTGTCACGTAACAAAAAGCTTCGTGTCTATAGAACCATAATCATGCCGATTGTTCTATACGGATGCGAAACATTGGCTCTCACAAAACGTGAAGAAAACAAATTCCGCGTGTTCGAGAATAAAGTTTTAAGGGGTTTCTTTGGAGTTAAATATGACGAGAATGCAGAACAATGGAGGAAACTCCACAACCACGAATTGCAAGAGCTATACCGCAAACCTACAATAGTGAGAGTAATCAAGTCGCGAAGATTAAGATGGGGAGGACATGTGGCGTGAATGGGCAACGATAGGACCGTGCGTAGAATTTTTGAGGGTAGACCAACGGGAAAGAGACCGGTAGGACGGCCGCGACGCAGATAGGAGGACAATCTTAGGTTTGATCTTGAGATAATCGGATCAGACGGTCAAGCGTGGAAGGAGAGTGCACGGGACAGGGAACGATGGCGGACTCGAGTCGGTGAGGTTGTGGGGGGTAAAGATATGTATACCAAGGTATGGCACGTATTCACTTAAAATCCCCAACGGTGTTGGTGTGTGAAAATGACCCTCAGGAAGTCCACGAGATGAAATAATTAATGCTGCACTGTGTTGATTTTATACTATCCGCATTTATTTATTGGTGAATGGCACAATATCGATTGAACTTAATTAATGTAATTAATTAATTAATAAAAAAATGTAATGTAATTAAAATAAACATGAATCACAGCCCCACTGGATTAATCAGAATATCTATGATTTACTATTTCACTGGTGTCAAGCAGGGAATGCAGTACGCGACGGGAACGCCAGACTGTTCAGCTGGTCGGTCGTACGCAAATCGCGAATATAGGTGAACCGTCAAAACAGGCTTCGGGAACTAAAGAACTTTACCTGTGCACCAACTTTATCGAACGACTCCTTGGGCTTTTTGTTCCGTGGACTAAACGAACTATCTCATCCGCAGATACAACCAGGTTCAGATACAAATAGCGACTAACTCAATTAGGGTGGAAATTCATATTTCTTTCTACACACAGGACAACCAAAAGAGACCACGCCTCTGCTCTCTCAACCTCACGCCCGTCAAAGTATGAGTAACTTTTGTTAATAGGGTAATTGACGGACATGAAGAATGAGAGAACAGAAAACATGATATGCTGTGATCTCGGGGTAGCTTTGGTTGTGTGTGTTGGTATCAGATGCAGCTACTGACACGGCCTACTGACCCAGTGGTACGGCTATGGTGTAGTCGGAGCACATTGAACCGTGGAAAGAAATACGAATGAGAGAGAAACCTAGCGGATGTTACTCCCCTGCAAAGAGAGATCATTGATCCCAAGCGAATGGGTGATCTGAGGGAAAGTCGATAGGACGCCGCTGATGTTTGGGAAATAATTCGGGGGAGAACCAGACTCTAAGACGCTGAAATTACCCCAGCTATTTTGCTATGATGCAACAGCGTCGTTCTTTTAGACTTGTTGTTGCTAACCGACATTATGAGATTTCCGATGGGAAACTCATGGTTAGCAAGAATGGAGTTGCCGTATGACATTTATGTAGCTAAACTCAATTATGCATTATCTGCAAAGGATGATGAGTTTAGCTATACGTCCGTTTGAAATGTTTTACAGGGGAATACATATAAAGGAAATTGGTAAGTATGACGCGCTGAAAGCGGTCGAAATTAGGTGGAAATGTTGGTTGGAATTGTGGGTTGTTTCTCATGTAGAATAGAGAAACCCCCCACAAAGTCATGAAACTCCGGGTTCCTACAGGCCAATAAATAGTAATAGTAGTAGTATAGTAATAATGTCAGAATCGCACGTTTTATAATTCAATTGTTGACATTACCCAGAAATAGGCAAACAATTTATAATAGTATACATGAATAGATAATTAATACATTGAAATCTTCACCAGCAATTTTTTTTTTTTTTTTTGGCATAGGCCTTGAGTCTTTTCAGGTCGCTTTTAGTCTCAAAATTATTCAACGCTCGTCTCGATGATACATTGTTCCGGCCCCGCGTTGGTTAGGTTCTTGCGTACCTTTTCTGTCCGGGTACACTTTTGAGTGACTCATTGTAAATTATAAGCAGTCTGAGATTATAAATAAACTGTTAAAAATCAACACTACACACAAAAACCGTAGTTTCGTCTGAGAAAATTATGTCCCTTTTTTGGAAATGCTTCTCAACTAAACACATGTACTACTGATATTTGTTTGCAAGCATGTGCACAATATAGGTGTTCAATGTGAATTGGGAACAACGTCGAAGCGCAAGTTAAAGCTTTGGTAAATTGAATAATGAAGGAAGGCGTTAAAATACGTGAACATAACTCCAAAAACCTTCGTTTAGGCCGTGCCATCGAGAATATCAATGTTGCGCGAAATTGTGTGACTGAACATCCGGAGACGGCAATTCCTTATCACGCTTGGGAATAGGACCTTGTACCGACTACGTTGTTCAAGATTTTGTCGAAAAACTTGAATTTACATGGCTACAATGTCAATTTGATAAATGAATTGAAACCTGTCGACCATTTGTAGCATCACCATTGCGCTCAGTGGATGCATGTAGTGACAGCAGTGAAAAGCGCTGAGGCTTACTTCCTTCTCAGTGGAAATTGTTGTGTCACGGAAGAACACCTAAGTGTGGTCGCTATGGAACCTATGGTCTTTTGTTAGCTGGGTCATCGGTCTGTCATCATCATCATCGGCATTACAACCGGGATCCGGTCTTGGCCTTATTTAGCAAGTCTCCCCACCGGTATCCGGTCCATAACCGAGATAGTTAAATTGTCGATAATAATTCGTTTTTCTGCGCAAGGTTATTAGCCTTGTACCAACATCGGTCTGTACGTTTTCGAAAACTACACCAAACAAGTAATTACTGTTAGTGGTGAACGATACCGCAACATGATAAAGCTGTTTTTATGGCCGAAACTGGATAGTGTGGAATTGTGCTTTTACCGGTTGCAACACAGCGAAAAAAATCATCGGCATTCTGCGTCAGATACTATGGTATATTTCCTAGACGTATTATTTTCCGAAATTGGGAAATATTTGAATTCCATTATTAAAAAACCTCATTAAAACAGCCATACTATTATGTAGTTTTAATCTTCTTCTCTGAAGCTAAGATTTAGTGCGAACTAAATGAAGACTAGAAATGAGATTATTGTGATATGTTACGGGATTATTATGTTATTAAGCTTGATAATGAATATGCAATATATATAATTATAAATTTAAATGTAGCCCTTTTAAGTATAAGTATACATTTCATCATCTTTTAATTTTTGTATTGCCCTCTGCTAAGTCTTTGTAAACTACATGCTTTTAAAATTACGAACGCACGAGCAAATATTGTGCCACTGCCGTCGTTGAGTAAATTTGAAATCGAAAATTCCCCACATTGTGCTAATTAAATGTTTTTCACCATACTCTATATAAATTTGACGTTAAACCTATTCGAATAGAACGTAACTGTCAAAGTAGACTTCATTTGAGACTGACGGTATACTGTTTCTAGTGAAAGTGTTAGGTGTTGCTTGTAAGCGAATTTATCGAGCAAAACTGAAAGTTTCAGCATAATAAATAATTTAAATAAGTCGAATTATAATTTACACAATGAGTGAGATTGTAAAGATGAAAGTAACTAAAGAGTCCGTTAGTGTAGCCACAAACACATCACCTCCCCCAAGTAGCCAAACACTTGCTGCTATACCCAGTGGCAACAATGAAAAAACAGCTGATCCGCATAACATTGATAATATGGATGATGACGTCGAAATGGCCACCGTACCTTTACTTACTAGTGGTAAAGGTGCATCTACTCCTTTTCCAGCCTCTCCATCGAAAGGCTCTAACATCGCTGACCCACCTGTGTCCGGAGCTGAGGCGATTTGGATAAGATTCCGAGAGCTAATGAGCGATCCTAAAAACTTGGATTTCGCCGCTGAATACTTATACGAACAACTAATAGATGATGCTGTTCTAGCCATTTATATCGAAGAAGATTACTTAATGAAAACAGGTGCTCTCAAGGCTCTCGAAGGCGAACCCGAAGACGATAGCTTGCAAAAAATCGTGGATATGCCAAACTTCGACATTTTTGGGAATAGCACAGTGCGCAAGGCTATGAACTGCACATGTCCAAGTTGCGAACGCCTTGTTGCTGCTTCGCGATTTGCTCCACATTTAAAAAAGTGCATACGTAAGTCAATTAATTAATCTACTTATGAAGATTAATTACAGCTTCAGCATAATAATTGTGTTTTGCATGAGATGCAGATAATTATTATTTTCCCATCTTTATAGTTCGCCAAACTACCCGGCGAGGTATAAACAACAAGGAATGTAACTCTAACTACTTTGTTAGTGATAACGATGATGACGCCGACTGGTCAAATGATAAGCGCAAAAAGAAGATCCAATCTTCCAGGTCAAATGCTCCGAAGAAGAATGGAAAGAATTCCTGAAAGCAAAAGTTCTTTTAAGTTTCGTTTTAATTTCAGTTGCGTGTTCACATTTGCATACATTAATTAGGTTGTCGGAGTTATTTGTATTTTTCTTTAATTGCTTCTTCGATTAGACTTCTTTTTGGTCCTAAATTTGCGCGAGTGTGCGAATACTCGTGTGTGGTTATTTTAAAAAATGAGTATGAATAGTTTTTGTAAAAAAAAGGATTTTTGTGGCAGCGAAAGTTTTAGTTTAAATTATCAAAGACCGATAATGGATTAAATATATCTCCGTGGAATTGAATGTTGCCTCTTTTTAAGGGGAGATATGTTGAAATATTAAAATAATGAATGGTTAAAACATTGATGATAAATAATTGAGAGAAAGATTATATATAAAGAAAACAATGATGCCATTAAATTGGTAGACAAAAATTGGCTCAAGTGAGACAAACATAAAGTAAATGTGTAAAGAAATAAATAGTAAAATTACAAGTGCAAAACTTCTTAAGCACCAAGTATTATCCAATAGATTTAGGATTACATAGTAGATATCTAATAATTAAGTATACATATTTAACTTGATAGTTCTTAACTTTATGTACCGTCGGTGTTCAATGACCTTTAACGTTTGTTATTACATTTGTATGATTTATTTCACTAAATTAAAAAAAAATCCAAGTAATTAAAGCCTTCATTCACTAGACATTAATTTTGCAAAGCGTGCTAATAGTTAATAATAATAGTATGAAATTTAAATAATAAAGCGGAGTTTAAAATCCCCTTATGGGCAAAGGTCAGATCGAAGTCAAAAATCAGATTCCCATTATTTAATATTGTTCATTGAGTTAAGTAAGTTAAGTAACCCACCCTAAAAGTTGTTTCAACAGAATGGGGTCGCTATTAAATACCGTTATTTTAAGGAGTCTGTAGATATGCACATTCTGGAAAATGTAATGGTTGTAGGCTGAAAAATATCTGGAGTTTATGTAATTGTAAAACTATGATAAATGCAACTAACATTTTGTCTTAATTGTCGTTGTCATAAAGTAGTTTGCACCCAATATCTATAAATGTTATAAATCTCACAGACATAGTATATATACAACTGTGAATGGAGTATTACCATCCATGAAAAAAAGTATTAACTGGTGAGAATGATTATATACAAATTTTTCGTTTTGGTCTTCATTTAATTCCTTGGAGTCCTATTTTCCCAATAGGTACAAAACTGGGAAAGACATCCTTGTCAACAAGATTCCTCTCTATAATAGAGAATTCACAGGCTTATCTCATACGGTCTACCATTGACGTAATACTACACACGAACACTAGAATATGCGATATACGATTAACAATCATCAAAGACATAATCTGTGTCTATTACTTACTAGTCTGGAATGGATTCCTCCTTACTGTACCCCGATTTTTAATCAGCGGCCCATTCTGCACCAACCCAGTAGAAACTGCTAATGTAAATAACCATTCCGCTTTTCATGTATTCTATGTATTTAGATGATACTGGCGGTCGTAAGACAAGATGAATAAGATAGTTGTCTTTGTCCTTAAAGTCGGCACTTCTATCACTGTATTTTTATACACAACTAATAATGATGGTACCCATAAAAATAATAAAAAGATCCTTGTACTCTGCTGTACAACCTTCCTTTTCTACTTTTGAGAAATGTCCACAGTAGGGTAATTATTATTATTATTATTCTTATTTATTGGCCTGTAGGAACCCGGAAGTTCATGACCTCACCGACTCGAGTCCGCCATCGTTCCCTGTCCTGTGCACTCTCCTTCCAGGCTTGACGATCTGATCCGATCTCCTCAAGGTCAAAACCTAACATTGTCCTCCCATCTCCGTCGCGGCCGTCCTACTGGTCTCTTTCCCGTTGGTCTATCGTCAAGAATTCTACGCACACTACTATCGTTGCCCATTCGCGCCACGTGTCCGGCCCATCTTAATCTTCGCGACTTGATAACTCTCGCTATTGTAGGTTTGCGGTATAGCTTTCCCAATGCGTGGTGGAGTTTCCTCTACTGTCCTGCCTCCTCGTCATATTTACCTCTAAAGATACCCCTCAAAACTTTATTTTCGAATACGCGGAATTTGTTTTCTTCCCGTTTTGCGAGAGCCTATGTTTCGCATCCCTATAGAACAATCGGCATGATTATGGTTCTATAGACACGGAGCTTTATGTTACGTGACACCGGTTTGGATTTCAGCAGTTTACTGACTGCGTGCCATCTATCGTTGCCGGATTGTAGTCTTGTGTAAATTTCCTTCGACATTTCGTTACCTGCCGTCAGTATCGGTCCCAGATACTTAAATTCTGTAACTTTTTCAAATATCTTGCCTCTGATGTTTATATGTGTTCACTGAGTTCCACCTGCTCTCGCCGTAATCATGTATTATGACAAGGTCTGCCGCGCTGTCTCCTTCCATACATCCTGTCACAAAGGACTTACCGGGCAGGTTCCTCTTCACTCATTCGAGCTAGGTGTCCCGCCCACCGGAGCCTACCGAGCTTGATTTTTCTTACAACATTAGCTTCAAGGTAGATAGCGTACAACTCATGATTGTAGCGTCTCCGGAATCGTCCTGCCTCACATACGGGGCCAACAATTCTCCTTAAGACCTTCCTCTCGAACGCGGCTAAGAGTTCAGAGTGCCCTTTATTGAGTACAGTAGTAGCTTGGATGTTATGGATGGCCTTTATTGAGTACAGTAGTAGCTTGGATGTTCTGGATAAATTTCGGGATTTAAAGAGCCTCGATAGACCATAGTAGGCTTTGTTGGATTCGATCAGCCGTTCGCGTATTTCTTCTTCCATATTGTTATCGGCTGATACCATTGACCCAAGGTAGTTAAAGGATTGCACTACTTCAAATTCGTGCTCCACTACCCTGATAGTTTGACCAACGTTAGGTCATCTCCACATTTATTTAACAAACCAATTACATATTTTACTTAAGACTAAATGTTAATTTCTATTTTACAAATATTACTCTTACATTAACTTACTGGCTCTTCGCAAGCTCTCTAAATTATACACTATTAGTCCTCCTATGCCTTTCGGCGTACAATAACTGTTTTTATAACATATCATAATAATTGATATGTTTTCTTTTTTAAATGTATTCTATTTTTTTCTACGTTTTTTTCTTTTTTTTTTTAAATTACATATATAGGGGGTTGACACGCAAAAATAAAAAATAAAATAATGAAACAAAACGGACAAACAAACAAGGAATACAAATAAAAATTTAAATTAAATTAAAAACGAAAATTAAAAAAAATCAAAATAATTGGGAATTGGGGATAGGGGGAAGGAAAGCGGTGCGCCTGAGAGGCATACTATGTTTGGGGACGTGTAGTCCTTTCTTCATCACTGATCCACCACCAGTTGGGATGGGATCGATCTTTTATTGATTTATCTCTTTCACCGATCACCACACTAAAACGCAGGCGCTCTGGAAAATTAGAGATATCGTTATCGTGGAGAATTCGTTTATTCCTGGCACCACGGAAAGCGTGGTAAATAATAGGAAATCCGCGTTTGTCTTGAATAAGTCCCTTTTTATCCAAGAAATGGAACGCTTCTGGGGGAATGAACCCATTCTGGAGAGTACTCTCCATATATATATATATATATCATTGGGATAGAATGCTACCGAAATGAGATCATTTTCACTGCACATTGCCCTTGTTGTGTGACCACGAATAATCTTAATAATGAAGTTATCGATTCTGTTTAGTCCTGATTTGTCATACAGGACTTTACTGGGATAGTATTTCTTATACTGCGACTCTGGGGTTCTGTACATTCCGAGGCAGGAACGCAAACACTGCCTCTCGAACACTCGAACCTCGCTCTCAACTTTCCTCTATTTCACAGACAGGGTTTTTTTCCCAGGCATTTTTCTTTTGTCTGTGAAGCCTTTCTTCAGATCTTCTGAGCTCTTTGTATTTCCTCTCGCGTACTAGCGTCCTATGAGACTGCTGCATTGGCCGGTATGCAGTTGGGCGGAGTGAAATATTTTTTGGATCTCTTAAGGAACCCCATACATTTGGCCCCACTTTTCGCAGCTTCAATTATGTGGTTGTTCCAAGAGTCGAATTAATTTGAGTGCCGTATTTCCTGCAATACTCATTGGTTGTCCCATGATCATCTGTGGGGAAATAAAAATTTTTCGCTCCCTTGCCGATAATGTGATTGGTACATTTTAGCCTCATGAATTTATCAGTCTCATAGTTATGGCTTTGTTATATATTTGTAGTCCCACGAGTTTTTTGTTTCGCCAGTCGTCCATTTCCCTATTGTGTTTATTGTCAAATAACTTTCAAAATAAATTATTTTCGTATGTGTGGGGTTGATCCCTTTGTTTAATTATTAGGTAGTCTCTCAATTGTTGCGGAACACACATGGACGCGAGGGGAGTGGTATTTAATTTAACGCTACTCCAGTAATATTCTGAATAAAACGTGTTCGTTAGTGACCGCAAATATGAATTTCGTAGCAACGTTTCATCGTTTAGTTTAGTTTAGTGGGGCTAACACCCATTTATTGACTTAATTCAAGCAACATAATTACCTACATCTAAAATATATATAAGTTACATACAAGAGTAGAGTCCTTCAATGCACTACTTTGGTGAAAACAATGTTCTCACACTGGATGACTTTTAAGAAATTGACTATAGATTGATTCAATAATAAGAAGGCATTGTCTTGGTCGTTTCAAACAAACATTTCTAGATGTTCCATAAGCGGGCGAACGAAAGTAATGTAGAGCGATCGGGTCACGGAAGGGTTAGAACATTCCTTAGACCAGCGTTTCGCAAAGTCGAGGGCTGAATTGATCTTGAGAAACATATCGTCAATATGTGTAAGGAAGTTTAGCTGACTATCACATAAGATGCCGAGACCTCGGACCTTGTTAACAGAGGATAAAGGTTGGTTGAATAGGAGATAGGAGCGGGGAGGAGGAGAGGTGCGCTTCCGTGAAAACGTAATTTTTATTTGGAATGTATCTTTCGAAAGCAAGCATTAAACAGATATGTTAGCATAATGAAAGCTTTTCGAGGTAATTCCTTGTACACGCCAGGTGATATTTCATCGATGCCTGTATCTTTTATAGGTGGCACTTGGATGAGGGGACGTTTAAATTTACGTGTTGCCTTCCAGAGAGAGTAATCTCTATCCGCTGATGGACTTAGTTCACTTAGATACTCATCTATACAACTCTGTTTATGGTCTTTAATTAATTTGTTAACTAGATTGCTCATCTTGTTGAATATTTTTTTATCGTTAGGGTGTCTGGATCTGGGCCAGGTTCGTCTAGCTTTGCGCCTGTCTTTGATTAGATCTCTAATCTCAGTAGGGTATGTGGTTGCTGGTTCTGGTTTATCACTTGGCACCGGAGTTGCTGTTGCGGCTGCGCTTTTCAATGTTTCGATAAATTGTTGTACTTGTTGTTCCAATTCTTCACGATCTTGAAGTTTTACGTTTAATTCAATCTGATTATCAAGGTCTTTTTCGGAATTTTTCCCAATCTGTATATTTGTTAGTAAGATTTAGTTTTCCGTTCTTTCTGGGAACAGCTGCATTCAGTTTTAGTAGTACTGGAGTGTGGTCAGACGTTAAATCAACTAAACTATCCGTTTCAATATAATTCGATGGCACTCCTTTCGAAATAAAGAAATCGATCAGGTCAGGAGTTTTGTTGCTATCAGTAGGCCAGTATGTTGGTGAACAAGACGAATGAAATTCACACTTTGCTTCTTTGATGGCTGTAAGCAATTCTTTTCCCTTGCCTGGGGTAATCGACCTTGACCCCCAAGCAGTGTGCTTGACATTGAAATCTCCACCGATTATAAACCTTTGTCCGAGCTTCTTGAAGATATCCGTGAATTGTTGTTTTGAGATTGTGTGTCTAGGTGGGCAATATACAGCACCTACATTTAAATCAGCTCCATTAAGGTTGATAGTAACAATGGAGGCTTCAATAAAAGTTTCTTTTATTTCTTCTTGTTGGAAGTGAGGTATATTTTGTTTTATTATCAGAGCTGTACCTCCACGAGCACGGTCGGTGGGGTGCGTTAACTGCTCTGTATGCATTTTCTGGTTCGCGTGTTTTTTAATGTCATTATTAGATAATGCTTTAGATTGAATTTTTTCTTTCACCACTGACAAAATAGCATTTCTAAATGCATTAAAATCCCTTATAGTCCTCACATTTATTGGCGGTGGCAGGAGAATTTTCCTTTCTTTGGTAACCTCATTTGTTGATTCACGAACTAATGTCATATTGTTTATAGTTGGTATTGTATTTTGTTTATGACTGTTATCAGTTTTTATTTTCTTATAAACTGCAGAGGTTTCCCTTTCCAGCTCTTCATCGTCTATATGGTATTCTGTTGGTAAGGGGATAGTGGCTCATACCTGCGATTGCATTTGCTTTTCCATTGTGTTGATTTTGTGAAGCATTTCATTTATTATCGCTTGTTGATGTTGGGTCATAGCTGCTTGTTGTTGGTATGCTACTGGTAGCTGTTCATACGTCATAACGTTGCCGCTATTTGTATTACTTAGCTGGATATTTTGTTGGTTGATGGTTGGTTGGTCCATTATTATTATTATGTATTATGTTACACGTTTTTGCTTGTTGTTTTTTACACTGTGTTTTTTTCTTGTTGCGATTTACACTATTCACTTAGCACTATTGATAGAGAACCCGCGTACGCGTTTATTTATTTTCAGTTTGTTTTTTTTTTGTCGTGTATATTCAATGTGTGGCGAGGAGCGCAATATAAAACGTCTTTGCCGTTCGAATGTCAAGTGAACACTGAAAACGTAATTGATTGACATTTGTTGACACTAAGCTCCAGACAATTCTTTTGGCACCACAACGAAAAGTTGTCAAAGTCTGTCTGGAGAAAGAAAGAATCAAGCGGAGAACAAATAGTTTTGAAGAACTTGGTATCGTCGGCATAAAGGGAAATGCAGGAATGCTTGATAATAATATCAATGTCATTTATTGCTAATATGAACAAAAGGGACCCTAAATGACTGCCCCGGGGGCCCAGAGGTAGCATGGAAAGAATTTGAGAGAACGGATCGGAAACGCATTCTGTAGAGGCGGCTACTCAAGTATGACGAAATCCACCTTTTTAATACAGGTTCGAAGCCCAAGGTGGATAATTTGAAGAGTATCAGTCTGTGCGAAATTTTATCGAAGCCTTTAGTAAAATCCGTAGTAACAACGTCGACCTCGTGGCCGTTCTCTAGGGCTAGGAGTGTTTAGGAAGTAAAATATACTCACCTTGAGAGAGTGACAGATTGAAAATAGTCGAAAGAGGAGAAGAGAGAACGGAGAAGCATTTTTTTTTTGGAATATAGCGGAGAGACCATCAGGCCCGGGGGTGAATTCGTCTTTGAGTTGGCTTAGCTAGTTTTCTATCGTGGGTGGAACTATAAATTGTGAAAGAAATGGACCATGGGAGAAATTTGGTAAGTTATTGAAATAGGTGAGGTTGGGAACGAAAGAGTCGTCAGTGAAGGATTGTCTGAAAAACGAGGCGAAGAGGTTCGCAATATCGTATGAATCCGTTGATGTTTAAAAGTTATAAGAGAGGAATGTGGGATAAACATCGGATTTACGTTTGTGATTGATAAATTGGCAAAGCGTTTTTGGGTCATTTATAAGGTTAGCCCGAGTTTTTGTTAGGTATTTGTGGTAAAGGTCATTGTAGAGTGCATTGAATTGAAAATAAGTGCCAAAGTAGTTGGAGGGAGTAATCGCAGGCGGGGCGATTACGGAGAAACGTAGCCCACAGCTTGTTCCGTTTATTACGTAACGTACGAAGGTTGCGATTAAACCAAAGAGGTGAGTAGGTAGGATTTTTGCACCTGGGATAAGGAACGTAAAGGAAAATAGATTTAAAGATTTCGGTATAAAGATAGCTGGTAGCATCTTCTACCGTCAAATGATCGGAATTGAATGTAATTTTGTTGAGGTAGTCGTTAATAAGGCGATAGTTCGCTTTGTGGAAGCCATGTGGGTAAATTTCTCGGAATGGGGTGGGCCGCGCTGAAGAATTATGAAAAAAGATAGGGTAAGAGCAGGGTGGTGATTGTCGATGGTGGAGATAACAAGGGGAGAGGGGGCTACTGAGGAATTAGTAGGGTCCGTCGTGAAAATAAGGTCTAGTTGTCTCCCTAGGTGGTTTACGATATTAGTAATTTGATATAGGCCTGAATCAGTTAGGTGGTCAATGAAGAGGCATTCCTTCGCGCTGGATGGGGTCGTGATGTAGATGGAATGATCCTCCGACAGAGTCCATTGTAGATGTGGGAGATTAAAGTTGGCAAAAACAACGACGTCATCCCGAGAGTCGCTTATCTCGATTATGTGGTCGATAGCTTTAATTACTAATTCGTACGCTACAGCGGGCTGGGATGGCAAAATGTAGAAGCAGAGGATAAATATTGATTTGCGATACAGAGACAATCGAGCTTGTGTGAGGTTACTTTGAATGCCCATGAGCACCCCACGGTAGGGGGAGTCAATGGAGGGACGATTAGCAACGCCATCGCAATATACGGTAAAGGAGGGGGGAAATAACTCTAGATTGTTGATACTGGGTATTAGGTTGGTTTCAGGTAGGGCGTAAATTTCAAAAGGGAGAGAGTGTGTCATCTGCAAGAGGTATCGACGGAGACCTCTTACGTTCTGGTAATAGAAGGTGAGAGGAAGGTTATGAGGGGTTATGATGGGAGAAAGATACGGTGACAGTTCAAGATTAAAAAATGTATTTCAATCAGCTCTTTTGCGTTGAAGATTAAAACTCAATGAGTGAACGTGTTGACCGAAAGCCCGGAGGTCCTTAGACACTTTATGTGGTGGTAAGTTCAGATTTGCATGACATTTGATGAAACGTTTACGAAGGGTGGGGACATCAGTGAGTAAACCTTCCTGTTTACTGGCAACCATAATGCTGGTTTTGGTTTTTCTCTCGAAGCAGACTGTGTCTGGTTTGTCATGGAGATAAGCCAGGAAGATACGAATATTTTCGTACGTGTTTTTATATTTCAGTTTAGAGAGCGTGTAACGACAATCAGACGAGTTAAAAGTTAGCTCAGTGATTTTTACCGCTGGGGGATTTAGTGGGTCGAATATTGGGCGAGTGGAATTTGAAATTGAGGTAGGATAAGAAGAAGTTGAAGTACGAGGAGATGGGGATGTTCTCAGGCGGGCCGATGAGTGGGTGGGTCTGGTAAGGGCAGAGATTTTAGGGCTGGAGTGAGGAGAGTTGGAGCTGATGAAGTTGGGATATTTTGCTCCTGTTCGAGATCGAAAAGAGGAAGCGAGTTAGACGTGGGGGTATTGGTCTTGGATCCAGGGGTTTTGTTTGGGATTGCACGATGGATGTGATTAGGCTTAAAGGAAACTGATTTACTGGTGGGCTTAGAAATGAGTCCGTTTCTAAGCTTTGGTCGGTTAGGAAATTTAGACGGGTGGGTATGGGCGGGCAAGATAGGTGAGTTGGAAGAGTGTGAAGGATGGAAGTGTCTTGATGAGAGATCGGTGGGAATATGAGGGATTTTTAACGTAAACAGTTTCAAGCAATTTTAACGGACCTCATACAAACAGCTGCTTGCTCAACCTTCAAATTGGGGTAGAAGAGTCATCTATTAGTCAAAATTAAAATCTGGAAACTGATATGTATCGGAATAATTCACATTAAGAATAATAAAAACTCCACACACTCCGAAAACCGCTAATTTTGCTTCACGACTGCGCTCGGAAAAACGACTTTTTGATCCACTTACAAGTTTCTCCCCCTCATAATCGACATTTTTATCATTCTTGGATACTTTAAGGGCTGTTTAAGCTAATAAAAATTAACAAAGTCACAAGGTGATATTACCCCTTCAGTGGGTGGAATTATTCGAAATACATAG
This sequence comes from Microdon myrmicae, assembly GCA_963931805.1. Classification (NCBI taxonomy): domain Eukaryota; kingdom Metazoa; phylum Arthropoda; class Insecta; order Diptera; family Syrphidae; genus Microdon; species Microdon myrmicae. Next base: position 7,934,168 of record OZ007498.1, read on the forward strand.
TTTGCTCTATTTGCTTGCTTCTCCATTATGGGTTTACTGGAGCATTAAAGTTCGTAGAATAATCTGACTGTACCCATCCTGATCTTGGAACATGCTTCTTCGTTATAACTATAGGGACTTAAATTATCATAAACGATTTTATCAATTTATAATGCTATATTTTATAGTAATCCTTGTCACGAATTTATCGACTTCGTGCTACTAACGGCTTTGCTTGTTTAACTACTGTTCTTACTCGTTGCACTGCTTTACTGAGCAAGATTTCGTATTTATTCTCAAGGTGTGGTGAGAATTAAATCATTTGGACCGATTCTATTAATAAGGGTTCTTCGGGTCAAACCTGTAAGTGACATTCGCAAAGAGGTTGTGACATACGTGTGTGTGGCTGTTACTTATATACGTTCAGCCAACTTAATTTATTCCTATAAAATTATAAAAAGTTACTGTGTAGCGACTCTAAAAGATACACATACACACACAATTCACAAGCAAAATAGTGAAGACCACCGAACGAAAAATCGAATAAGAAAATACATCAGAGCCGTATACCTTAGCGATAACATAACAATTCACATCAGTGGAGTATAGTCGAATTTTAAAATCAAATTCTAAAATCGGCCAGTAGCCTGATGGGTAACGCTTAGGTTCAATTTTTGGTGATTCAAACTGTTATAGCGTCAGTTCGAATCACACGTTCTTCTACACTATTATTTCATACGCTATAACTGTCTCAAGAACATGTTTTTAAAGAGGTCGTAGCATTACGCGAGCAGCGTCCGTGTTTGTATTTCTAAACTTATTTTTAAATTTTTAAAGATTTTTTTATTAGTGTTACGCACAACTTTAATGTCACTGGGACTAGTGAATTGGCTTAATTACTGCCTATTTCTGTAAAATTATCGCAAACACCACACTTTACGGTTTAATTTTCAACTTGTCTGTTTGCTGTTGCCTTATTCCTCGATGTTCATCCTTAATGATTATTATTAGTTTATTCGTTCTTACAAAAACATCATGTTTATTGAACAATAATTCTGCATTTCTAATTGTCCTGGTCGAGCATTTTTTTAATATTACACGCGAAAGGTTTCGGCGTATTATGAAAGGGTGGCCATACATTTTTGCACATTTGACACATGAATAGAAATAAAACTACAAATGTTATTTTGTTGATCATTTATTTAACGTAATAAACGTTTATTGAAATTTATTTTTTAAAAGTGACATCATAGAGATGTGCCCCGTCTCGTCGTTGGCACTCCTGCAATCGACTACCCAAACTTTGGAAAACTCGATGATTTTGGATCGTTCCTTACGGAAATTTCACTTCTTCTTGAACGTGGCCGCCTTGTTAGTTTAATATTCGTTGTCGATCCCGTTTGCTCTAACTTCTTGACCCAAGCATTGATTAAATTAACACTTGGACACTCAGTTACACGGTGTAATCCGTATTCAATTCTAAATAGGCGTTGTATAGTAACGTAGGTAATGTAGGAATCGTTGTTTTTGTAAAGTTGTTTTACACAAAAAACACGCTGTTGTCCCGTGAAGCATTCCATCCTGACTAAAATTGCATAAAGCGACGCACAATTCACCCCCCCCCCCCCCCACCCACTCTCTAACGGTTTTTAAGAAATTGCCATTTACAAAAATGTATGGCCCACCCGATATATCATGCCTATTGATTATACCCAACTGGTGTAATACGAGTACAATTGATTCAGTAGTACGAGTAAGAATAGTACTTATTTATTCCAGTATTTCTGTCATTGCATTTGATTACGTATATATTTGCTTATCCGTCTTCCATGTCCTTGTCTTTAGCTTTGTTATTGTGATCAATGGGAGTAGGCTGGAAAAATTATTTTTATCACTATTTATTATTAGCAAGCAATTTAAAATTCTCGAAAAGTGAATGTCGTTTTAGTAATATACTTTATTAAAAATTACCATCATTAAAAAATAAAATATTTAACTTAGATTAATGTCGTACAATGTTTGTAGTCTGGTATAAAGTCTTTAATATGTAACCATCATTTATTATGCATTTCGGAATTTTAATATACTGTGTGTAGTAATTAGAAATTGTGGATGAAATATTTATAATAATACAAGATATACAAATATTAATTATCAAATAAAAAATCTTTGGAAAAATGAATTTAATTATAATGAAAAATAAATTTAGTATAATTTAATATAACATTTTTTGTTGTAACTATTGTTCTGCTGGCATTGACATTCATTAATCTATTATTCATAAATGTAGTGATCCTAAATCTTTACTCCCATCCAATCTCCATTATTTCCTATAACCTTAACCATGTCCCATAGTGAATCATTGAGCGACAAATTAAACCAAAAGTTAATTTGTCGCACATTGATCCGATTCCTAATGACCTCACCGTTACCCATAATCCAAATCGTCTTTCCCCAATTGAATCATATGCACGACAAAATTAAACCAAAATCCATTTGTTGTACATTGATTCAATTCCTAATAATCCTAACATCTAAATGCATTTCATGATTTCCCCTTTCGGGAATTTATTCAAATAAATTCCTATCAACTTCCCGGAATCCTATTCCAATTGTAGCACACAAAATCTTGTTTGTGCTTCTTGGAATTTTTAAATAAAATTTGACAAAGCCCGATGACCCAGAGAATAAAAGGGCGGCACATTTTTATTTCGGGGTTCAGTCAAGTTCCAGAGGCCGAACCCCTGGTCGGATCAATGAATCAAAATACAGAAGGCCAAAGCCAAACGGTCAGCCACTTTTTTACATAAGCTTCAAGGTGCAAATCAAAGCATGAGCCAATAAAGTTGAGATATATATATATAGTAAAGAGTGCCGTTTATAATTCAGCTTTGGACTAACCATTTTCGCGGCGTGTTTAGTTGATGGGAAGCTTGTGCTCTCCGTGTGCGCACTCGTTTATTCAGGACGGTTTCACATAACCCGGGAACGTTTATTGACAATCTATTACGGCTCCTAAATCAACGCCATTGGCAGGTTAATCCATTCGGTGTCCAAGTGAGGACGATGTGCTTTGCCCCGGACTAACCACCCAGACCTTGAGAGGAAACTCCGAAGGACCACCCTCGTTGCCAAGGAACCTATGACAACCGAGCGTCCAACCCGGAAACCCCCCTCACCCGCTGGAGGAAGTCAAGGGGGCGCACTTTTCACGCCATCCACTCCAGAGGTAAACGCCCCCTACAAGATCACTCCAAAGGAGGTGAGCAAATCCTAAACCCTTTAACCCAAAAATATGGGTACAACATCAATCAGAGAATGCGCGTTAGATAATATTGAAAGTCAACTTCAGACGGACAAATAAATATATAATCATTCTTAACCAAATCACATGAATGTGGAATGCTCTGCCTGATAATATTTCCTCGTCGTTGTAATTATCCAAGCATTAAAGCTAATTAAATGGATATCTTCTACCCGTATCCTCTACGTCTGCTTCCGCTTGCACTGAGTTTCGTTATTTATCATTATCATCATCGGCATTACAACCGGGATCCGGTCTTGGCCTTATTTAGCAAGTCTTTCCACCGGTATCCGCTCCTTATCCGAGACTTGTTAAATTGTCCATAACAATTTGTTTTCCCGGGCAAGGTTATTAGCTTTGCGCCAAGCTATCTCAGGATGTCGCTGCATGCATTGGTTCACTACTTGGCGGGTGCCAAAGTAGCTATCCAGGGGTGCCACGTCGAGACTGCATGTCAACTTGGATTGAACAGGGACAGGGATCGTCCTGGCCTTCGCCGGGTTGAAAGCAGAGACTTTGCCCTCCCAGCCCCCCTTCGATATTTAAGGGTATCACAAAATTCGTTTTTGCCCGCCAAGAAATTATTAAAAGATATTTATATGGTTCCTATCGAAATTTCGATTTCGGAATTTTTTAGTGGAAACCCTTTTAGGTATTTTAACTCGTACACAGGAAACTCCTATTGGCCTTTTGAAGTTTTCACTTCGATATTTCCTGATGTCGTCTTGCATCAGGAACGTCTGCGTAAAGGCGGACATATACTTCTGGGTATGGCAAGACTCAAGGGGTCCCACGCATAATTTGTCCCAACATGCTGCGCTCGATAGTAGAGCATCCCTTTCTTCAGAAACCCAATACGAAGTGGAACGCTATAATAAACTCTAATAGCGAGGCCCTACAGCCGAATATCCAACGAAAAAGCTCCTGCACCTGGCAGCCTCCCAAACAAAGCAGTTAAAGCGGCACTTAAAATGAGACCAGAGGTGTTCCAAGCCGCGTTACGGAAATGCCTCGAAGAAGGAATATTTCCCGATGCGTGACAAATTCAATGCTAGTACTCTTGCCAAAATGAAAGAATAAACCACCAGATAGCATATCGTCCGATCGCTCTATATGCCTCGTGGATACAATGGGGAAAATCCTGGAGAAGATTTCTACAATGGAGCGCTATCGAATCATCAATATGGCTTCAGGAAGTCTCGGTCGACCACCGACGCCATCAAAACAGTGGACTACTATGTATGGGTTACGGCTTCGCTTGGTTCACTCCTGTGAAATTTTATGGACTATGGAATTTTACAAATAAAACTACTACAAAGAGTGGAAGTTATTGGGTTTACAGAGAACATTGCGTATGTCACAATCGCTAAACATGTAATGAGATAGTCGCGGCCAATAACGAAGCAATTCGACTAATTAGAAACTAGCTACAATTAGCCGGACTAGAACACATTCCCCTTTCTACTAGTTATTGGTAATAATCCATCAACGCAAAGTATAATAATTACTTAAATACAACACATTCTAACAGAATTGAAAAACCGGCTGTGCCAATTTATTTTTACAATAAATAAAAACCAGGCTACTCACGGTTTTTCAATCCTCGTGGAATGGGGGTTGCTCCTGAGTTATACTCGTACAATCCTGTTGCAATGTGTTGTATTTAGATATTTATTAAACTTTGCGTTGGTTGATTTTTGTTTTGGGTTTCTTCAAAGACGAAATCTCGATTTCAATTTCACAGACACTCTCCTTCACCTTGAATTCCTGGGTCACTCTAGAGTTATCGAGTGAGGTTCAAGGCCGCAAAAAATATTTATTTTTTACCCAGATCGGTGCAAGTAGTTCTCTTAAAATGTGTTTATTTGGTATTGAAGGTTATTTTTATTAGATGTAGGCACTTGCTAAACACCACGAATACCGTCATATTAGTAGGATCGCATGATACCCAGGAAAACTGTATTTTCCTGCTTGCGTTCTCAACTGAATAATGGCAACATGTGATTTATGTTATTATTTTTGTTTTGATTATTTGATATCTTATTTATTATTTTGATTTGCAGTTTATTCTAAATACATGTGCATGTATGTATTATATGTTTTGTATATATCGGTTATGTATATATATATATATATATATATATATATATATATATCATTATCATCATCATCATCGGCACTACAACCGGGAACCGGTCTTGGCCTTATTTAGCAAGCCCTGAGGCTTGTCAAATTTTCCATAATGATTTGTTTTTTTCCGGGAAAGGTCATTAGTCTGGCGCCAGAGGCTCCTCGACGAGGAATCGAACCCCGGTCTCCCGCGTGACAGGCGGGTATACTAACCACTATACCATCGAGGAGTGATATATATATATATATATACCAATCCCAATCACTAGGATGAGGCCACAAATTTTGCAATTGATTTTCGCTCTTTATACCTGTTGGAAATAGTGTGTCCGGAAACATATACTACCTGTGAATAGGTACGTATTTTCCCAAAAGAAATTCATAAAATTAAAGGGTAATTAAGAAACGCCCGTTGGAATTTCCCAAGATCAAATAGTAAACTACTTAAAAAGGGTATAAAAAGTTGCGTCACTAGGATTAGGCCACATGCAAAATTTTAGAAAAGAAGGAAAAAATTAATGAAATGTTTACATTTTAAGGTTTTAAAACATTTATTTATAACGTTTTTCTACATTAATAATGAGTATGCCCGCCGTTGTTGGATATGCCCTCTATAAGACGGTTTGGAATAGAATCATAGAGTTTTTTTTAAATAGTCTAGGGAAATTTGGTCCTAGGAATCACGAATAGCTACGATTAAGGTGTCCTTGTTTTCAAATTGTCTGCCGCCTTCATAAACTTTACGAGATATCCATGACCAAACGTTTTCGATTGTGTTTAAGTCCGGCGAATAGGGCGGCCATGGCAAAAGTTCCACGTCTTCTGATTGAATCCAACTTCTAACAACCCTGGAAGTGTGCATTGTCTTGTTAGAAAATCCAAGACAGGGGTCCGAACATGTTTTTAATTTTTGGAAATGACAGTTCCAACAAACATTTGTAGTTGTTTCCGTTAATTGTTGTGGACAAAAACTCCAACTCGATTGTGCCATAGTAGGTAATAGCTCTCCACACCATGACACCTGATGTACGGCTGTGATGTCTTGCGACAAGAAAAACTTGCACGTACATTAAAATCGTTAGAGGTGATTTAAAAACAAGGAAATTCGGTTCCATACGAACTGAAGCCGAGTGACGTTGAACGCCGACTTTGCATAAGTGAAATGGTGCTTGCCAGGCAAAAACAAAAGAGTTTTTTGCATCGTATAGTCACTCGGGATGAAAAATGGATCCACTAAGATAACCCAAAGAAGAGAAAATCATGAGGACCACCTGGCCATGCTTCAACATCGACAGCAAAACCGAATATTCATGGGAAAAACTCATGCTGTGTATTTGGTGGGATCAGATTGGTGCCGTGTATTATGAATTGCTGAAACCGAGTGAAACCATCACTGGAGTTCTCTACCGAACATAATTAACGAGATTGAGCCGAGCACTCAAGGAAAAACCCGTCCATTACTTTCCAGACATAACAAAATTATTCTTCTGCATGATAATGCTCGTCCGCATGTTGCGGTGCCGGTGAAAAATTTGGAAACACTTCATTGGGAAGTTCTACCCCACTCGCCATATTCACTAGACCTTGCCTCTTCTGGTTATCACTTATTTCAATCCATGGCACATGATCTTTCCGAGCCGCACTTTACAACATATGAAGATACCAAAAAGGGTCGATTCGTGGATATCCTCAAAAGATGAAGAATTCTTCCGACGTGGTGTCCGGATGCTCCCAGAAAGATGGGAAAAAGTAGTGTCTAGTAATGGACAATGCTTTGAATAAAACGTAATGTACCGTTCTTTCACAATAAATTCCTAATTTTTTATAGAAAATTGCGGAATTTGTATTTGTACGCCTAATATATATATATATATATATATATATATATATATATATATATATATCTATTTATTTATTTATAGCATATATATTTATATATATATTTAACAAGCCTAGAGACTTGCTAAATAAGGCCAAGACCGGATCCCGGTTATATATATATATGTCATATTTTTGTAATTGGTTTTTTTATTGAATTAGTCACAAGAGCAAATGCGTTTAGGGGATTACTTCGCAACACATTCCTAAAAACTAGTAAAATGCGGAAATCAGAATATACGATCAAAGTGATGGTCGACAATAGACTAAGATCTGGATCTTTCGTAGGTTATCCCAGTAAGAAATCCACAGGCGTACATGCAGCCCTATTCAGTATATTGTCTAACATGGATGGACCAGTATATAGTAAAGGAAATATTCTGTCAAGCGTCTTCACATTTGTACTAGCCTATACTACGTGATGTGTGATTTGGAAATAGAAGGACAAATAATAAGATCCAGTCTATATATTTAATATCTTGGTGTTATACTCAACAACAAGTTGACCTTTAAGGAACACCAGAGGAAAACGAGTGAAAAAACGGCACGAGTATGCAAAGTTTTAGCGAGACTGCTACCCAACGTTGGAGGACCCCGGCCTCACATAAGGAAACTCATAACCAGGGTCAACACCTCCATTATAATGTATGCAGCTCACAGGAGCTGCACAGTATAAGTCGTACATGAGGGGAGTGAACTCCGCACATCGGCTGGCATCACCTAAGAGTATGTTGTTCATTCCGACCGGTATCCGAAGATCCAATAAATATTTTGGCCTGGAGGATGCCACCTGACATTGCAGCTAAAGAAAACGCTGCATTGCATGAGGTCTCCCAGAAGAATCGTCGGAGAATGCGGTCACAATTAGAGCTCTCAAGCCTAAGAGAATGTCAACGAAGGTGGGATTCTTCCACCAAAGGAAGATGGGCCCACACCATGATACCTGATGTAGAAACATGGGTGAAAAGAAAACATGGCGAGCTGAATTATCATTTAACTCAGCTACTATCAGGATATGGATGCTTTCGGCAATACTTGCACAAGCATAAGCACGTGAATCACCCATACTGCTTGTATTGCGAAGGCAAAATAGAAAATGCGGAACACGTACTCACAGAGTGCATGGGATTCGTGACCGCATGAACGATTTTGGAGAGACATATGAGACAGACAGTCATTCCGACAGGAGTAATAGAATACATGCTGAGTTCCAAACAGGCATGGTCCGTAACAAATGATATTTTATGTGATATGGTGCAACAGTTGCGACGCGACGAGCGAAGTGACAGGTAAACTCCGTCCCGGTCCGCGATGGAATATCTAAAATAAAGTTCCGCGAGGATCAACGGGAATATGTGACTGCCGGGAGGTGGTTTTAGTCAGTAAAAGTCCGGCCTGCCTCTGGGTCGCTCAGAGGTATCTTTCGAAGATTTCCACGTTCCTACCGAAACCAAAAAAAAAAAAAAAAAAAAAAAAAATACTACGCCAGTGATGACAGAAGTTTTACAAACAAAACAATTAAAAAAAGTTATAAGACCAACACTCATTCTTTGTGTATTAAGATGCAGTTTCAGGACATCTCAGCAGGCAGGCAAAGATGCCGCAAAAGGTGAAGTGCCTGACGAAATGGTGAGGAAAAAGCTAGAAGAAAAACAAGCTTCTATTGCGCTATGGGAGGCCAGGTGGAAAACGAGCTTAAAAGGCAGATGGACGTTTAAAATCATCCCATCCGTAGAAGTTGGATAAAGCGCCCATTCAGCAACTGCAACTACCAACGCGCCCCTGCATGGTGTAATTGTGCTCGCACACACAAAATAAAATTGCAAAGGTGTCAAAATAAGATACTGAAAATGTTGCTGAATTTGCCATGGCATTATTCGACACATGAATTTCATGAAAACGCTAACGTTAAACCGGTAGAATTTCTTATTGAGAAAATCACTCGAAACTTCTTCGTCAATTGTTCTTTTTCTGACAATGTTCTCGTTTCCCGTCTTGCGTTATCCTAAATCACTACATATGTACCCTGTCTATGAAAATTATATCGAGGTCATTATTACATAAAATAACCGGAAACCTGTACAATATTAGTCTTAAGATTCAAATAAGGGTTTTTTCTTGTAGTTTTCCCTTAATTTAGTATTTATTATTCATTAAAATTGTGCTTTTGTCATTGTATAGATTTAAGATTATAGTTGTAAAGGAATTGCTGTCCTAAAACTCTTAAATACTAGTTGTAAAATATACTATAAATGTAATTATCTACCTAATAAAAATTGAATTGAATTGAATTGCGTAACGTGAGAGGAGGATGTTAAGCATGTCATTTTTCTATATAGCCGCTTTGCTCAATGGAGAAACATCTCGGTGTCAAGGCATGACTACATGGTACGGTCAGAGGAGCGTTGGGTCGAAATCTGTATTTTAGTAACTCTAGTACAGGATAAGCTGCGCGAACTCTAAGAGTAAGACAGAAAGTCACAGAAAGCAATAGGAGACCAGCTATATATAGCTTCCGACTTCAAAATTACCTTTTGTACGGGCGTTAGTGTAAGAAAAGGGCTTAGAGAGCTAACCAGTCCCGGGAAGGAAAACCCAAGTCAGTGCCGTAGGGAGAGTGTCAGGAGATGCAAGGGTGTGTTACAGTACGTAGGCGCAGTGTTGTATCATACTGTATCATATTTTTGTATCATAACACGGTTTTACCTTGTCTTATCCTTGGCCACCCCTTAAACCATCATAATCAAATTAAAATCTTTTATTTGTTGTTCCTTTCTATTCCTTTCTTAGCTTAAGTGTCGTCAAATTATTTACAAGCTTTGTTATGTAATTTATCTAAATAAGCTTTTGGCTTTTTTCCAAATTTTTCTTTGTCATTCAAATAATCATAAGTACAACCACAAGCAAAGTTCTGTCGCCAAAAGGCAAATTATACAATAGTTATGTAATGTTTAGCTTAGAGCGTCTGCGAAGGAGCAGTAAGACGTAATATAATATAATTAAGCTAGAATTTAAGGATTTTTTGTCTAGCATGTAATTTAGAAACTAAGAAGATAAAAAGAAAATAAAAAATGAAAATGAATGAACGAGCTTGTGGTAAGCTAATACATGGGGAACTCATCGCATTAAATTACTGTACAACTCTGTGAATCGTGCAAGTCAGAGCATCAGGTTTATGGTACCTTTGGAAGATTAGATGTCCTTTGGTGCAAATATGAAAAAAAAGACGATGGAATATTGTCAAAAGTTTCAAAACGTCACACATCACCTATTCAAATTGGCCATGGTGGAAGCATATCAGATAAACCGAATACGTGGGTTAACCACGGCCAATACGACAAACAAAGTCATATCTGAACCTTTGAATATCTGCAATGAATTCAAAAAAAAAAAATAAATAAATAAATATGGATATGGGTGTGACCCGGCCTGCTTTTTTTTCAATCTGGGCTTGATGCCCTGACCCCTAATTCGGGTGTAAAAAGCGAAAGTACAACCTGATGTAAGTTCCCCCAAATTGAAGTCCACAAATGACGATTAGACAAACTTCAAGTCCTGTACAATCAGTTTTTACCCAGATCGAGCAAGCACCATAGTTCAAGGTGGCCGAACATGAAAACGAAGTAGTGCACTACTGGATCTACTTTGGATCTAGAGTAGTAACAATATATATAGATCAACTCATGACATCTAAACTGATAGCGTAGAAGATTGTACAATAGTTCCGCGACATGATCGTTTAGTAAAATCTACTACCACATCTTACATGTGTTCGATAGAAAATGTCTGTGAGGGATGGTGGTCCAATATGAAGGAGAGGACGATTCTAGAGGGGTTACAACTATCATGTAATCGTTGTATCGCCTCTAGACACGAGCGTTACTACGAGTAAAATGTTAATGTCGTGAAAATAATTAAGTACGTAGAGATGACTCTATGCCCGAAAAGAAATTAAATCAGAAAGTTTCTTGTCTTACGATCTGTGGGGGTTCTCCAGCTTTACGCAAAGAACCACCCACAATTCCAACCCCAACTCCCTTGGCAAATCTGCAACAACCTGCAAACATTTCCACCCCAAGGCCATCGTCATTCCATGCATCAACGCATCGGGAAATTTCCCTGAAAACATTTCGGTTCACATATAATGTAACCATCATAATCAGGGAATGTTATCGTTTTTTATTTCTCGTCGGCTATCCCAGCCTCACATGTGCACAACAATTTTCCTTACATGCACATTGGTTGGTGACCTTTTTGTCCAACAGCAAAAGCAACGGCGCGCAGCTTGTTTATTCAGCTGCAATACACCAGACCCACGATCTTTTATCCAACAGACAAGCCATCGTCGCTTCTCGCGCTTAGCCGCCAAAAATCGAATTCTTCAGCACACACAACATGCAAACAAAAGAATTCGTTTGTCCCGTCGACATAGATTCTATACACAATTCCCATTATGTAATTATTTAAAATATCCATTAGCACCCAATGTTTCCCTAATGAGATACAGCTTGTTTACTCAGCTGCACTCTCATCCCCCACGACGCCTTTGGTCCATTTTCCCCTTGTTCGATTTCGTTTATCCTTGGCCACAGTACCAGGGTAAACAATGCGATCTACACGATCAACTCACACACACCACTATGACCTACACTGAGAGAGTCGGTTCCCTACTCACCAGAGAGAGAAATTTTCCCTCGCCACTGACGAAACTCACCCCAGCAGGGAGTCGGCCCTGCACGAGCCAAGGGTTGAATCTCGAGTCGTAATTCAACCACCAACCAGGGCGAGTCGTCTTTTAATCACCGCCGCGTGCACCCGGGTGTGCGCACACCCCCGAGTTTATAGAGAGTTAGTGACGAAGTGTTTTCTCGAGCTAGTGTTATTTCTTTTTCCGAACATGTTACAAAAGATAAATCTGTTACGGACCTACCTCGCGTCCAGGTCCCTCCTAACATCCACTTATCCCCTTTCGTTAGTTTCCCCTATCTACCTCTAAAAGGAGAACAACCCGCCAAGTAGCTAATTTGCATAAACTACTTTGTGCAAATTCTACTTGGTAGAGAAAATAATAAAAAACGGCGTTGGCGCTGACCAAAATTGTTATGGTATTTTAACCCCTTTTCGGAACAAACATGCCCCAGGTATACTACTTCCTTCTGGAGGAACTTCCATTTCTCCGGTTGCAATTTGAGGTTGTGGTATCTAATTAGATCGAATGCTTTCCGGAGTTTGTCATTATGGTGTTCTAGGTTTTTCCCATATATGACCACGTCGTCCAGATAAATAAAGCATTCGATCCCTTCCAACCCGGTTAGGACATGCTTCATGAGTCTCTGAAACGTAGCTGGTGCTCCCTTCAGAGCAAATGGCATACGTTTGAACTCATCATCATCATCGGCACTACAACCGGGATCCGGTCTTGGCCTTATTTAACAAATATCTCCGCCGGTCCCGATTTCGAGCCGATGTCATCCAGTTTGGCACTCCCAGGCTCTGGGTATCCTGGTCTACGCCATCCCTCCATCGCAGACAAGGTCTGCCGCGCTGTCTCCTTCCATACATCCTGCCGCAAAGGACTTTCCGGACAGGCTCCTCTTCGCTCATTCGAGCTAGGTGTCCCGCCCAGCGGAGTCTACCGAGCTTGATTTTTCTTACAAGATTAGCTTCAGGGTAGATTGCGTACAACTCACGGTTGTAGCGTCTCCGGAATCGTCCTCCCTCATATACGGGGCCAACAATTCGCTTTAAGACCTTCCTCTCGAACCCAGGTCTCGGATCCATACATTAGTACTGGTAAGACCATGATCTTGTAGCTTGGATGATCTGGATAAATTTCGTTTGAACTCATAGCCCCGTAATTTGTGCTGAACGCTGTCTTACTTCGATCCTTCTGATCCACTAAGACTTGGTGGTAGCCGCTGGCTAAATCGAGCGTGGAAAAATAGCGTGAGTGACCGAGCTGGTCTAAAATGTCCTCTATTCGAGGGAGAGGGTACGCATCACCGATGGTTTTGTCGTTCAGTTTTCTGAAATCGACCACAACTCTCCATCGGGTTTTTACATCGGGGCCCACTTTCTTAGGAACTACCAAGAGTGGTGAGTTCCATGGGCTTTTGCTTGGTTGAATGATATCATTCTACAGCTTATCCCGTACTTGCTCATTTATCACCTCTTTCTTGCACTCGGGCAGACGGTACATTCGTTGATTTATAGGTGCTTGATCCTGTATCACCGGTATCTCATGCGTTATTGCACTGGTATATGTTAGGAGGTCACATTTAAGGTGGAAAATATCGTTGAACTCCTCACATATTTCCACTATGGATTGACACTCTTGAGGACTTAGGTTTTCCCCTAAGTGGAGTTCCTCGTGTAATTGTGTCAACCATGGATCTTTTGGTGATTTCTTCTCTGGGAATAGGTGTCGGATATATTGGAGGTGTTCTGTGGCATCTCTAATAGATACACACAATTCACAAGCAAAATAGTGAAGGACCCGAACGAAAATCGAATAAGAAAATACATCAGAACCGTATGCCTAGCGATAACATAACAATTCACATCAGTGGAGTATAGTCGAGTTTAAAAATCAAATTCAAAACACGGTCAGTAGCCTGATGGGTAACGCTTAGGTTCAACTTTTTTCGTGATTCAAACTGTCATAGCGTCAGTTCGAATCACACGATCTTCTTCACTATTATTTATATGATATGAATATCCCTGATTGTATTGCTTTGGGTACTAGCACTACCTTTTTCCGAATTTCCATTGGAAGTCTCAGCATTTTTCGTGAACGTGCCGGTATTATCGCCGGTTTGTTCAGAAAAATGTCTACCTCCGAAACGTTTGGTAGTGAGTGTTCCACCACTGTTACTTCTTGGTTGGCTTTCTTTGGTTTGTCCTCTATCAATATGGGGTGGGGTGCTTGGTGTGCCTGACAAGTTTTCGTTACCTTTCCCCTGTTTGGAAGGTGTTGTTACCGACCTGTGGCGGTTCATTAATACATTCCCAAAGAACCGCCCATCCTCTTAAATTAACCACCTTCCAAACCCATAGTACTCACCCGCAATTAGGGGCAGCGTAAGCTCCCCTGCAGCATCACACTTGAAAGTTAAACCTTATCAAGCATGCACATCAAACAAATTACTTCATTCGTACATGGACCGTGTCAGACAATCGGCTCGGCTTATCAGCAATTATAAAAGATAAATACTCGCTGGCCAGCGTAATTGTTGACATAGCTGTAGCCGGTATTCTTGCTACCGTCCATGAGTGAATATTGCCCCAATCCCAAGGTTCGCAACACTTGCGACCAATTTCCCTTATCGGTTATCTACCGATCATGGGATTTGGGCACTAATATGATTGACGTTAGACAATCATACCCCAGATCATGCCTAACGGCTCCGGACTGTTAAATAAACAAACACGATGTGCATATCTTCGTGACCCTTGAAATAGCGTTTTTGTGTATCTTAAAGCAAAAACCTATTTCGTTCTCAGGCGCAGGTCATCAAAGATTTATGGCCCTCGAAATAGCGTTTCTGTTTATTTAAGACACAGAAACCTATTTCTCCTTTCAGCGATTGCGCTATCGCGTATCTCTATAATATCTACAATTCATTACACCAGCCCATATTTATTCACGTGCATTTTCGTCGTTGCTGATATGCAGCCTGAAGGGCAACCTACTTGTCCTATACGGACACATATAGAATCCTCCCACACCAATGTAATCCACACCGTTGAATATGGCAGATATGGATAGTATCTTCGAGTCAGATTGCAACCCCCGTCGGGTACACATACGCTGTCGTGCTATGCGTTTTGTCGTTAATTTTAAACGGAGTCAAATTTTATCATCAGTCGGGTGCGGAACTAGAGTTGAGAGAAAATCGTCGCTTAGTTAACGTCAGTTCAAACATCCACATAGTTTAGTTCGCATTGTTTCATGTTGTTTTAATAACTGTGTCTCATCATCAAACTGTACGTGAAATAGAATATTGTGCATAATATACAAACTACATCCATGATTAAGTGTTTCATTTGTTTTCCTTTGCTGCCTTCGAGGATCAACTTGTGTGCTTGTTTTTCTTTGTTTTCTTCGCGGAACAATTTAGTGCGCCATTTAGTGTTGTGGGGTATTCGACTGAACCCGCGTCCGTGTTTCATCACCATCATCGGCACTACAACCTGGAACCGGTCTTGGCCCTATTTAGCAAGTCCTGAGGCTTGTTAAATTTTCCATAATGATTTGTTCTTTCCGGGCAAGGTCATTAGTCTTGCGCCAGAGGCTCCCCGACGGGGAATCGAACCCCGGTCTCCCGCGTGACAGGCGGGTATACTAACCAGTATACTATTGAGGAGCGTCCGTGTTTACGCCTAGCAAATGCCACCCACAGACCTACCTCGCGTCCAGGTCCCCCCTAACATCCACTTATCCCCTTTCGTTAGTTTCCCCTCTCTACCTCTAAAAGGAGAACAACTCGCCAAGTAGCTAATTTGCATAAACTACTTTTCGCAAATTCTACTTGGTACAGAAAATAATAAAAAACGGCGTTGGCGCCGAATAAAAAAAATAAACGTCAACGGCAATGACAATATTCATTCGACGTTAAACGACGAAAATAACCCGGACCATTCGGACGAGACTGAAATCCAGAATAATTTAAAGAGTGCCACTAAATATCCCAGGCGACTCTTGAATAGAGTGGACATCTGCGATTGACAACGGACCCCTGCACCTTGGCGCCGAACAACAGTCGCCGTCTTCAATCAACTACAACTCAAATCGACTACTCAACGGTCACCCAAGTAAGTCCCCTAACTTACTTTATTTCCTTACTCTAATAATTTAACTACATTAACTATATTAACATTATATATATTAATATTAAATTGCTGGGTTAAAATACCATAACAAATCGAACAAAATTAAAACTACCGTTTGTTAAGTGTTTGTTGTTTTATTAAGTTAAATTTTCAAGTTTATTTTAACGAATAAAACATATCAGTCCGATTATAATGACATTTGTGATTAAATAATAAAAGTCCATAGCAATTTGGTGAAGTTGCGAAAATAGACAAAATTACATATAAAAATAAAGAAGTAACACTTGAACAATTACCAACATCAGTGCGTTTTATTTTACTCTGTTCTTGACCATTGGATGTTTTGTGAACTATTTTCGGTTCAATCGTTGGGGGATATTAGTGAACCTGCACCCGTGCTGGCACCACGCCTTCTACCCCCACAGATCTATAATGGAGATCACCCAATCGCTGGCCAAAGGATGTTGACCAAGGCACGAAGGCCGCAGTAGGGTGCCACACTAGATGATATCAGCTTGAAATCAGAACCATTTGAAATATAACTACTGAGGGATCCTGATCGTAAAGCGGGATCAGTAAGTGTGTAATATAAATTTAAATCCGGTGCCCCATATTACATGCGTTGGATTGCGCCCTATATAAGCGGCTTACTTTTTCACTGCGCCGTCTGCTGTTAGTTCATGAACACAGTCTGGAAATAGATTTGGAAATGATCAATCCTCAATTGAATCGTCAGCTTGGAAATAAGATTGGAATCAAACAGTCGTCGGTTCAAGAGTTAAGTTTCGAAATAAAATTGGAATAAAGTTGGAGCGCGCATTCGTCAGTTGAAGAGTTCAGTTCGAAAACAGCATTGAAATCAGCCCGCTTTGTTACTAATGGTTTGTCGCGAGCATTTTTGTACTGCTAGTATTGTCATTAAAATTATAGGTTTATGATGGGAGTTGTCAGTTATTTAATAGTTCAATAGTTAATTTAATTTGTTAAGCAAATGAATGCAATGGTCAACATCTACTTGTGGAATTTTGTAGAAGTCACCCTATAGTCCTTGATTGCTCAGCCACATTTTTAAAAGAAGTTTAACGGATGCTCATGAGAACTATAGCGCCTTAGAGGGCGTCCGTCACTTCCCCTTACAAAATTCTAAGTCATTTAAGTTAGGTACTATCTTACTAATGATATGGAATCTTGTGCGGAGTTGGTGAGATATAGTTTCTTCCTAGGTGCAAAACCGCATACCTCAATAATGTGGCCATACTATTTAAATGAAAAAAATATGTTTACGAACTAAAATTTAAGTGCCAACACCAGTTTTTGAAGCGAAAAAAGCCATACGATGAAAGGACGCAATCATTTTTGCATGGGCAGGGCCAAATGAATGACTTCCGAATAAAAATATTTTATTTTGGTTTCGCAGACATTTTAAGTATCACTTTTATGCATGCTGTTTCTATATGGGCCTGTCACAACAGGTGGTCCGTTGAGTGCAAATTTTGCGCTCAGCCTTTCCGGTTATTTTTGAAATAATTTTCAAAGCAACTGGTTTTGAGGCCACTGCAAGCATTGAGTTTCTTGGAGCATTACTTCTCGTTTCAAGGACCAATAAAGTGGAACATTATGAATCAATTAAAGAACAATAACAAATTTCGCAGACAACAGTCAAGGAAAAACTGGATTCTATTTCCTAAAAAAGTCAGTGATCTCTCCGTCAAACTTATGTTTAGCCATCAATTAGATTTTACGACACAACTAGTCAATTTTATGATTCGCTGACATTCAATGTCGCGTGCAAGGTGTGTTTACTACTCACTGTTCACACCAAACTTTACTATTCTATATGAGTTTAAATTAAATACAAGACAATATGAAATACTTGGATATTTAAATAACAAATATGGCGCCTTTCTTAAATTGTACATTTATCAGGGATGTTTAATTGACTGCCAGGTGGGCAATTGAAAGCCGCATCTAGTTCCTTCATATTTAACATCACCCTAAAGGGTATGTTTTTCCCATCGTTCAACCGCAAGCATTCTCTTTGAGCTACATTCAAAAAGAATGCTTGGTCGCTTGTGAGATGGAATTGACTGAAGATGTTGTCTAGCTTGTGACTTGGGTCATACTCATGATCCCAGTACCTTCTGAAGTTCGAATGGGTCTGCTTCAGAGCACTGAACTGCTCGACGTAGTCAAAATAGTCGAAGTCGTTGAACTCGAACAACTTGTATTTGTCCTGTTGGGAGTCTAAGCAATCCCTCAGCTTCTCGTAGGAATACTTAGGTCGATTTTCCCGGAAGAAGAGCTGCCATATGTAAAGGCCTTGGGATGCAAAATGGAAGAAAGCTGGCTTCATGCGGTTGAGTGGGTTGAGAATGTTCAGAAGGTATTGTTCGACGAAGTCATCTTGTGAACTCTCTGTCACAAGATACTTGTGAATTTTGAACTTGGCCATCACCAAGTAGTTTTGATAGAAGTTGTCTTTTTCAATATGAATATCCGCATATTCCGCGTCGATCGCACGGGGATCTAGGATGCGGTGCATATTCTCGATGATTCTCTTTTTCTCTTTAACACGGACGAGAACTCCTCCATGGATTCCATCGACTTTCGATGCAATTTCTGATTGGGACTTTTCGAATTCAGAGAGAACGTCTAAGTTGAATTTTTTGTCGGATGGTGTAAAGTAGAGTCGATAAAATTCTGCGAAGATCGGCATCCTAAAGTAATCAACGACTATATCGCAGCCGGTGTCAATGACTTCAGCCATGAATTCCATGGCAGTTATTAGACGTAAGACTTGCGAATCAGTTTCTTGAACTAAATCAATAATTTTCTGGAGAGTTGAGATATCTTGAAGAATAAATTCAATAGTCGCATTGTTGAGTTTCCGGACCCTTTTCAGCTCAGTTAGGTATTCTTCCCAGTTGAAATTCTTGATGACGCTAATGTCGTCACTCACTTCGGGAGATGCTTGCATGTTGGTGAGAATAGCGCGGCCTTTGTGAATGAATGTATTGATATTCCTTTCAGCAGTTGCTTTATCGGTCTGGCTTATTTCTAACAAGTCCAGGTTTTCACGGACTTCCCTATCACTGAAGGCAGTCGATAAAAAGAGATCTTGATCAACGGCGATTATTATACGTAACCTTTGCTCTCCGAGTATGTTGATATGTGTTCGAAGAATTGTGTCAATACCCGACGCCTTCAGAATACCGATAGTCCTTGCGAGTTTAAAATTAGCAGGATCCTTAAATACGTCGACACTCTTAAGAATACTTTTAGGGTTCTGATGCAATTGGCATGACTCCAAGAAGTCTTTTGCTTTGTGTGTAGCTTGAAGTTTTATGTCCTTAATGTTGTTAAGGTCATCCGCTATTTGGGCCAAATATATCCGATCATTGGGGTAATTTCCTTCGTTGGATATGTTGTGGTAGCTGCCGCAAGCGTACTTTGGGAAATTACTACAAGGGCTGTGAGCCTCATCGACGATCGAGCGGATTTCACTTAAGTGTTTCCGTAAATTTTCTTCGTCGAAATTTGATGATAGCACCTCAGAAGAAATAATTCCAATCACGAAGACGAAATACACGAATCGCGAAACAGTCATTATTACCCAATGAAATCTCCTTTGAACACGACTGGGTTGGTCAGAATTCCTGAGCTGTATTTATATTGATAACACCGATGAGTTTTCGGACTGCGAGTGAGAGCCTGATGTGCAAGTCAGTGAGTAAGAGAGGGGTTGTCTTCTAACCAGATTGACGGGTTCATATTTGTTCGTTGGGTATTGTAACGCCTTGAACTTAATGCATCATCGATAAAGTTCACCGGTGTGGATATATGTACAACGTTGCCGGGATAAAGATGCACAAATTCCACCAGAATTTGATTGCCTTAGTGGTGCCTCATCAATATTTGGCCGTTTTTAAGTCGCACGAGCGAGGTGAGTTCGGGTTGATGTAATGCCGTGAATTTCACTGTGATTTGTATGACCCGCGATTAGAATTTGTTCATTGGTGTCATAGCGATCGCACTTACTTGCTTATCACTTGCCTTTGGATGGTGTCAAAGCTCATTAAAATGCACAGATATTTTAAGAAATTACGACATGTAACGAATTGAGAGATAAATCGGATGCTTGGAGTTCGAATTGAAGTTAAGTGTGCAATTTATGAAACTGATGTTTGTAGGAGGGTTAACGCCACCGTGAGCAAAAATATGTGACAGTGGAAGTAGGTCATTGATTTATTTACCAGTCGGTGCTCTTAGAAAACCAACTCGATGCTAATTTTTTTATATCCGTTTACGTCGCAACGTTTCATGGCATCACCCTTTTTATAATGAGATTCAGTTTGAGATGGTCCGTTGAATGGGTGCTACTGTCTTGTGCGTTTTATCTTCTATATCATTGCAACTAATTAGTACTTAACGAAAGACACCTTGTAATATTATTTAAATACACCGCATTGACCTAAAAATGCAAATGCTTGTGAACATGGCTATGAAGTGAAAAGTACGCTTCGATTTGGAATATTAAACCAATTAATATGCTTATAAAATTGTTGTTATCGTTTTCGATGAAGAAAATCATATCTGAACTGGATAGGAAAGTGAGAAGGTGATGACATGTGTTTGAAAGTTGGTTCAACTGATATTTGTTATTGTTGGACAATGAAATTATTGTTAAATAGAGGTTTTCGGTCCCTGTGGGTTATCGATCACCAGTCGACAAGCTATGGGAGTGCACTATGGTCTAATGTCTCTTTATCATTTCAACCCCTTTATATTTTTAATAGTTTCCATTTATATTTAAGGGATTTTCAAATTAAACTCTTTGGTTTAAAGGTTTTTTTTTTAAATCGTATTACTACTTTATTTTGGCCCAAGCATTAACACTTTTAAATTAAACTCTTGATTACCCACGGTTTCTATTGCGTCTGTACTTTCGCATTTAATTCGGTAGTTTCCTTTTAAAGTACCCATTTTTCTCAAGTCCACTCAGCTGATGTGGGATTGTGGCGGTTCCTTTGAACGCCTCTACCTACCTTCCCATTATAGTTCGAAAATGTTCACCTAGAGCATCACAAAAACGATATAAAACAAGTATTGTGGCAGTTCCATTGAACGCCACTACTTACCTTACAACCTATGATGAAGAAACAGTTTCCTAAAACACATAAACCCTGGAAAACATGTACTTACCTTCCTATAGTTGTGCTAACTATCTTCTGAAATACTTTAAAACAATAATTCTCGCTGATGTAAAATTCCATCAGCAATAATAAGTATTTTCCACTAGAAAAAGCAATTTGGTTGCCCCATCAAGCGACCAACATTACCCGAACGATATCGATGAAATATCTCCTACTGAGTCTGCCACCCACTTGCAGGAGATATTTCTTCTTTTCCTTTCTTTTATCTATACTCACGTTGGTCGGTCATACGATCAACAAATACATTATGGCATACGGCTGACCGCCCAAGGAAGTCGAGTTCTCCTAAATGGAAAATTACCAGCGAGAATTCAACTACTTGGAGATGCCGCCAAGATGGGCACGAGCAGCATAAATGCTGTACGCAGTTGCTGATCGTGTAAACACCTAAATTTCTACTTCGAGATAGTTGCACCAACTGTAACCATGCCATCTAATGTTCCCCTTATGGATTTGGTTGATCCACGGTCCGCATACTTGTGGACACACACCACGAGCAGCAGAAGCGATCATCGTGTGTGTGTTTCGCGCCCTTTTGCTGGACCAATGCCAAGAAAATCATGCCCTTGTTGGGAGCTGAGGCGATGGATGAATTTTGCTATGCTGTCGTCTTCGGTGACTTAACCAATCGCGATACAGATTCCGTGAAGGCAAGTCGGGCCTCCACGTTAAATAAATTCAGTACAGTCGAGATTCCGTGGTGGACGAGCGCGCGTAGCCAGCGAAAGTTAAGTTAAAATAAATATGAACTAAGTTGTGTGTATACTGAAAGTTAAGCTAAAATAAATATGAGCTAAATTGTGCGTTATATTGATAGTTGATCTAAAATAAATATGAACTAAGTTGTGTGTTATATTGAAATATTCTAAGACACGTAGCGTAAAAAGTTAACAACACTAATGGAGTCAGCTTAATAATTAGAAGTTTTAATATTGAAATAAAGAACCTTTTTTGTTACCCGAGTAATCGAGTTGTTTTTCTGCAGTGAGCATTTAATGACAGCAGTCGGACTGGGTTGGCGTTCCGCTCCAACAACACGTAAACCCCACAGGATTGCTATGTTAATTGCTATGGTATACGGCTCTAGTGTTTTGCTTATTCGATTTTCTTTCGGTGTAGTCCTTCACCATCAGTGGTGTGTGAAAGTATCTATATTTTTAGAAGGTTACCATTTCCAGAAAAAAAAAGACATTAAACCAAAATGCTGTGTTGGAGTGTAGCCTGGGAGTTTTTTTTTTACTTTACACAAACGCGCGCACAAAAGGGGATTTTGGAGTACCCTAAAGTGTCAGAGCACAGTGTGAGCGGAAGGAGAGGAAGTGGATAAGGAAAGGAGGTATCGATGTTCATTGGTCTTAAATACTTGGATATTACAACGACGAGGAAACACATGATCAGGTAGAGTATTTCACATTCGTGTGGTTCGGCTAAAAAATGACTCTCTATGTTTGTTTGTGCGGGTGAAGTTGACTTTCAACGTGAACTGATGCGTATTATCAGATTGGCGGGTATCGAGGGAAAATGTCTGAGGAGGCGGAACACTTTCAGCAAGTTCTGTTGAGCAACGACCGTGATAGTACTTATACAAGAGAGATAGGCATGATACGTTGCGCCTATGTTCTAACGAGGGAATTGATCGACTCACAGCAGGGTCCCCAATAAGTTTCACTGTTCGTTTTTGCATCCTATCGAGCAAGTGTAGTGCAGTTTTGGGCGGGCCTGGCGAAATCTGGGAGTTGAACTCTATTTTGGGACGAATACCCCTTGTAAATAGTGCCCAGGTTGGTTGGAGTGAAGTATATTTTGCATCTTTTAAGGAACCCCATGCATTTGACCGCACTTTTCGCAGCTTCAAAAAATGTGCTCGCTCCAATTAAGAGTTGAATTAATTCGAGTGCCGAGGATTGACAGTTCCTTGGCTTCGTGGAAGTGCTGTGGCGGTTCCGCCAAACCCCACTGTTACTTACCTGAAGAACCCCCATCCCTACAACCCAGTCTGTATCAACTTTCTGCTAATGCAATCGCATTAAGCACCTGTAAATGCTTCACGCAACAAAATTCACCAAATGTATTTACCTAAAAGCTCCTGGAAGAGAATTCTTACATGCATTCATTTATTCGAATTCAAAATTCCTCTTAAGAATTCTGTTCCAAACAGCATATCCCCGAAAAGAAAACTTATCGGTTCACATATAATGTAACCGCATAATCAGGGAATCTTAGCCTTGAGTTGGCTATGCCCAGCCTAACATGTGTACAACTTGTTTACATACACATCGGCTGGCGATTCATTGTCCAACTGCCAAGCAGCTTCGGGCAGCTTGTTTGTTCAGCTGGTATATACCCGACCATGATCCCTCGCCTAGACGAATAAATAATCTCAAATTTCGTTCTTTGCCACACACGAATTTTCCTGCATATACAAATGCAAGCAAGGGAATTGTTGCGTCCACCAACCCATTAGCACCTTTCCCAATGTCTATTCGTATATTTACACAAGGGCATCACTCATCTGAGACTTTTATGATGCCCTCGTCTCATCTTTTCTCTTACCACATTTCTTCGAAGCATCGTCGTCTATCTATTTAGATGCGACGCACTTCATAGACAACGATCTTCTCGATCCCTTTGCCCTTGCCACCTGCCTGCTTTGTTTTGCCATTGCCTTCGCGCATGGGTAAATAACAAAGACCCAAACGTTCCCTTTGTGTTTTCATATTTCGGGATCTGCTTCTCATCAGCAGTGGCAAGAGCAAACAGAAAACCAATTATCATCCAAGGAGATTCGGTTTGTTTGGTTTACCGAACTCGCATCCCATGAATACACTCTATGCCCTTTTCTTTGTTTTAGATTCGTTCCGATGGCTTTGATCCATAAAAGAACCAATGTACACACATACATATATACCACCATGATCTTTATTATAAGATCTGGTTTTCTGTTCCACAGAAAGAGACTTTACGTTGCTCTTGTGATAAGTAATACATATCCTAAGTGGATAGGATATCGACCACCACACCACAAACTCTCCCCAAACGAGGGTTGTATCACTGACTCAAATTACATCCGCCGACCACGCTGGTCGCGTGATGCCCGCTCTCTGTTGCGCGGCGGAGAAGCGATAATATACGGAGTCGTTGGCGTAGTAAATTTTAGTCATCGCCCGTAAAGTTGAGCGGTAGTCTGTCGGGTATTTGATTCCGAAGGATTTTGTTAAAGTATACATTTCATTGACGGTACAAAAAGTGTGTTAATATTGGTTTGTGTTAATATTTGTTGTCATCACGTTCGATATTGTTAACTAAAGTAGTGTTTTTTAATAAAGAATAAAACTACACAAAACGGCACCAATAAAAAGAACACTTACTTCACCAACCAACACCAGTGTTTTATTTCTTTCGGCCGGCATCTGTGTGTCTTGCTGCGTTTTGGACTTAATCCTTGACAATTCGGTATGGCGGAACCTTGTCGAAAAGGACAGTGTTTTCCCTTTTCCTGTTGTGGACGTGGCATGGTGGAGTGCGTTTGTGTTTTTCTTTCGGTCTGCGGCAGACACTTTTAGAACTGGTGGAGACGAGGTAGAACTCCTTGGCGTGCGCCGGCACAATGACCTCGTACCCCACAGTGGCATTCATCGACAGTATATTTACTTTGAGGTTCACCTTTGACGACAGGAGACACCACTGAGTTTTTAAGGCTCTGCTCGGTTAGATAATCCCCATTGATATATTTTGTTGAGGTCGAAATTCAGTGTATTAAACATAATCAGTTGTTTGGTATTGACGTTCAAAGAGCTTGGCCGGGAATGTTCGTATGAGTATGAGAAACTCAATGTGCTATCATCAGCAAACGAGTGGATTGTGTTGTGGGTAATGGACAAGAGATAATTTATAAAGATGTGGAAGAGAATGGGTGAGAGTACCGAACCTTCGGGAACACCTACATTAATTTGATGGGAAGCAGATTTGACGCCATCAAGAAACACTTGGTTTGAACGCCCAGAAAGATAGTCTCTTATCGATTGGATTAGGGAATTGTCCACTCCATATGAATGTAATTTTGATAAAAGGCCTGGGTGCCAAACTCTGTCGAAGACTTTCGAGATATCCAGTGCAACAACTTTGCTTTCTCCGAAGTAGTGGATGGAATGGCTCCACTTTTCGGTAAGGTACGCCATCAATTCTCCTGTGGACCTGTTGCTATGAAAGCCATATTGGCGGTCATTGATTCCATTACCTTCGAGGGAATAGAAGTTAGTGCTACGGGTCGATAAGAAGAGAGGGACGATTTTTCGGAATTGGCCGAATGTTCGCTGACTTCCATCTATTTGGGAAACGGTAGAATAAAACAAATAGAAGAGTTTCCGCTCGGAATCGAATCTGGCTCATGGTGTGCTGCTTATGCTCAAGTTGAGCCGGAACTGATGTGGTATCAGGCAGCGTTGAGTTGGCAAGATTCGCTTTCTCTATTGCACTGGTGACTGGTCTGTCATCGACTATTAGCGAAGGAATGGATGAGGAGACCTAGTTTTAGATGTTCTTCACAAATTCTGAGAGTGTAGTATTTTTCGTCTCACTCTCTGGTCATGTAAGAACTTGTCGCGTTGAATATACGCATTGCAGTCATTTCTAGCTTTCTTAAGTCTTATCCGGTTTTCCTCAGTATTGTTTGATTTATACAACCGGAAGCTCAACTCTTCAGCCTTAATGGCTTCTCGGCATCCGGGATCGAACCACGTATTTTTCTTGGGCTTGATACTCTTTACTCTGTGTGGAATAAAGGTTCGCATGCCAAACAGAATCGTGGGCGTCAATGTGTCCGCTATAGAGTCAACATCACTATTGAGGATAAATAACGACCATTTAACTTCCCCAAAAAAGTCGTTGAGGCGTTCCCAGTTGGCTTTCTCATAGAACCATACTGTTCTTTTGGGAGTTTTCTCGTAAGCATTGCTGTTGGTTAGAGGAAATTAGCTAACACGACACAGTGGTCTGAAGTGCCCAAGGGCGAAGAAACTTCAATTGTATATTTGTTTGGGTGCGAGGTGAGAAACAGGTCCAGTGTTTTGACAGAATGACCACCTATATCTGGTACCCATGTTGGCTCACTGACGAGTTGAGTTAAATTGTCTGACTCAGCAAGGAGCTGAACATACTAACCCTCGGGGGTTGTGTGTCCGGACTGGCGAAGCGACTGAGAGTTATGCACATTAAAATCACCCACAATAACGATTTCAATGTGGGGATATAGGGTCAGGATCTTATTGATGGAATCAGTTAGAGCATCAAATTTGTTAAAGGATGCGTTTCAATCCAAATTTGGGCTTCTGTAAAGAAAGCAGTAATGTATGATATGCTTTCGAATGTGAAGTTTTAGCCACGAGAAATTAAATTCTGGATTGGAGCAGAGCCCACATTGAGGCAGAAGCTAAGCAATATCACCGTATGTATGTAGCTAGACCAGGATGTGGAAAGAACAGAGGCACTAGGTTATAACCGAGTATAGTAAAGTCGGAAATATCTGTTAGTTATTACCTGAGTCTCGGTAAGTGCAAGAATAGTTGGTTTCTGGTTACAGGCGTGGGCAGACACAGAGGAGGAATTGCATTTTAGGCCGCGAATGTTACACAGATCCCCCCGCTTGGGAGAATCCTTGACGTGGTGCGGGGGCTTAAACTACAATGAATCACTCAGGCTATGCTGACGGAAGCATACGCTTCCAGTAGCGCCACCCATGTCAGACAGGCTAGCGAGGAGTAACACACAAAGATCTACCACCCGTAATCCAGGGTGTTACGTGTCACCGTGCCCATTGGATGGTTTGCAGCCAGGGGTATACCGGCAGTATTATAACGGCACCTCTCTGACACCGGGTCGAATCAGAGCAGTAAGCAGACCTTACCATATCAAAGAGGGGCTCTGATGTAGCGGACTATTTGAAACCTCAAGACTCGTGGGATCAAAAATGAAGAATCAGTATACAAAAAACAATCCCACGAAAAACCCGGTAGGCGTAGGTATGATGAGCCGACACTACCATAAGGGAACAAATCATTAAGAAAACACCGACTCGGCAAAAAGAAGACGTAGGGTAAAACGGAAAAAGCGGGATATACGCGTCGGCACGTGGAATGTTCGAACGCTATATAAAACAGGCGCGATACAGACGTTTGTAGAAAACGAAAAACAATATAAAATGGACATCGGCGCGCTTCAGAAAGTCCGACTCCCACATCAAGTAATCGAAACCCACGGGTTTGCACTGGCGTGTGGAGGTACCGATACACATAACCTCGGAACTGGCTTCATCATAAGCAAACAGATTACGCCCCATGTAAAAGATGTGCAATTTATTAATGACCGAATGTCGGTGCTAAAAATACAGGAACCATGGTACAATTATGAATTTATAAACGTACACGCCCCAACAGAATCTATGGACGAAGAAACGAAGGACACGTTCTACGAGACCCTAGAGGAAGTATTTGATGGCATCTCATGATAATAGAATTCGAATTATCACGTTCGCGGGGTCAAAATATCTGGTAGTGAAAAGCACGAGCACAAGCAAATCCATAAAGCCACATGGATATCACCCGACGGCGTAACGTGTAACCAAATAGACCACTTCCTCATAGACAAAAGACACCACCCGAATATCCTTGACGTAAGATCATATAGAGGAGAAGATTACGACTCCGATCACCTTCTAGTGATAGGCAAAATTAGAAGTCGGCTCGCGGCAAACCCACATGGGCAGTCATGGGAGACGAGCAAAAAGTTTGACATTGATAAACTAAAAGACCTAAAAGGGATGAATATCAAGACGAAATAACGAATAGATTTAACATACTAGAGAATGGGAGCAGTGAGGAAGAGGAAAGCAATAATCTGGCCAATAAATGACCATCGATCAGAGACACAATCAAACAAACAGCCCAAACGTATTAGGACTTAAGAAAACAATTAAGTTCAAACCTTGGTTTGACGATGAGTGCAGGGCAAAATCGAACAACGTAAACGCCTGAGTGATCCACTTAGAAAGATATGTCGAAGTCAACACAGAAAGATACGCGACAATTTGGAAAGAAACAACGAGACTTTTCAAACGCAAAAAACGCGAATGGGAGAAGACTCGGATCGAAGAAATCCTAGAAAATGCCAGAGCAAAGAATTTCAGAGGTATGTATGCCGGCATAAATTCAATTAGAAATGGCTACCAAAAGAGAGCCAAAATAATCCGAGACACAAACGGCTGTCTGGTGACAGAAACAAAAAATATCGTGACAAGATAGAAGCAGTACTTTAAAAACCTGCTCAATGTGCGCACCCATCAACCACAAACAAACGCACCAGACGTACATACAGCTGAGTCTCAGATCCCAGAGCCCTCTTTCAACGAAGTTGTGGACGCAATTAATCGATTGAAAAACAACAAGGCTCCCGGAGTCGACTGCATACCGGCAGAGCTTGTGAAGCATGGAGGAAAGGCAACCGCTCGAAAGATCCACTAAGTCATCAAAACAATATGGGATAAGACAGACACTCCGGAAGAATGGAAAACCTCAATCGTCGTCCCCATTTTCAAAAAAGGTGACAGATCTGACTGCGAAAATTACAGAGGAATATCATTGCTCCCAACCACATACAAAATATTAACAAATGTCATACTGGCAAGAATCACACAGTACGCAGAAGAAATACTGGGAGACTACCAATGCGGGTTCTGTAGGAACAGGCCAACAAGCTACCAAATGTTCACAATAAGGCAACTACTGGAAAAGAAGTGGGAATACGGGGAGATGGTTCACCAACTATTCGTTGACTTCAAAAAAGCCTATGACTCAGTCGCAAAGCAAAGACTCTACCATATTGTAGTTGAGCTGGGAATCCCGAAAAAATATGCCCTCCTCATTCTTTTTTTTTTTTTTTTATTAGACTTCTCTCGGGAGAGGCGAACCTATAGCGTCGAGTGGGCGCCCCGAGATGCCATCAAATAACTGTTGCAGTTCTTTTTGAACAGTTGCAGTTTGTAACGCTCCGGGAACACTCGCGTGGGAAGGGAGTTCCACAGCTTCCCCGCTCTGTAACGGAACGAGTTCTGATACAGGGATGTTCGCGCTGTCGGGAGATGAACCACAAACGGGTGCGATCCGTCGGATTGTCTTGTGGAGCGCATATAGACCGAATTGCGTGGAACGATGCCAAGAATCTCCGAAGAACAGCACCCGCGATAATATCTGTAGAACAGACAGAGGTCGGCTACGCGCCTTCGATGTGATAGCGACTGTAGTCCCGACGTCAGCGCCGAGTCCCCGATCAAGCGGATCGCTCGTCTTTGTACGCTCTCAAGTAGGTCGAGGGTATGTTTAGGAGCTGAGCTCCAAACATGAGAGCAATATTCGAGCGCGGGTCTAATTTGAGATTTATATAGGAGAAGAAGTTGGGCCGGAGTAAAGTATTTCTTGGCTCTAAAAAGATAACTCAGTTTTCCTGAGGCTGATCTGGCGATACCCGACACGTGTTTATGCCATGATACATTCCCACAGACCGTGACGCCGAGCAATCTCAAACTTTCCCCAGCCTCGAGGGCCCGGCCACTCATCATCAGCTGTGGAACCGATGATCCGGTCTTCATTGCATTGAAGTCGACAAGATTGTCCTTTCCCCACTGCAGGACTTTATCTTATCCCGAATTAACAGGATACAGATCCGAACACTCGCCGTCCACAACAACCCGGATCGATCGATTCTCGAGGAAGCTCCTCGTCCAGTCGCAAAGCTGTTGGGAAAGCCCATATGAACGAAGTTTGCTCAGCAATGCCCCGTGCCAGACGCGGTCAAAAGCCTTGGAGATATCTAATGCGACCGCCCTTGACTCACCATGCCGTTCAATCGCAGATGTCCATATATCGGTTATAATTGTCAAAAGGTCTCCCGTGGACCGCCTGCCACGGAATCCGTATTGACGATCATTCAGAAGACCGTTGCACTCCAAATACTTAACCAACTCTGTATTGATGACTTTTTCCATTACCTTAGATAAAATAGACAGTAATGCTATCGGACGGTAATTTTGTGGGAGACACTTTTTTCCCGTCTTTGGGATTCTAATCTGCATGAACGAAAACAAAGGGCGAGTTAGCATAGAAAAACACCTCTCAGAATCATTTGAAATCTACGACGGACTAAAACAGGGGGAGGGCCTCTCACCATGTCTCTTTAATCTTGTCCTCGAGTATGTCATTAGAAAGCTACAAGACGACAACATGGGCGGATCATCCATGAACGGGGTCACACAAGTGCTCGCATATGCGGATGACTTCGCCGTTTTGGGCGGTAATTTAGAAACTGTAAGTAAAAACAGTGAAATCATCATGCAAGCGGCAGAAGAGGCGGGCCTAGAAATAAATGAAGATAAAATAAAATATATGATTACGGCGAGAGCAGGTGGACCTCAGTGGACACACATAAACATCAGGGACAAGATATTTGAAAATGTCAAAGAATTTAAATATCTGGGAATAATACTGACGGCCAGTAACGAAATGTCGAAGGAAATTAACAAAAGACTACACTCGACTACACTCTTATAAAATCTCATATATTAAGACACGTTTTTCACAGCATTAAATATGTAGTCGTCCCAGTAACAAATCGAGTTAATTCGAGTGCCAGGAAATCACAGTTCTTTGCCTTCCACGATACAAATGCTACTCATCAACACTATATCTACGAGGGTTGCCTCTTCTGTTTCGGGATTTGGCAACCCTAGCGTTGCAATCCGGCAATTGACAGCTCTGTCGTAAAGTTGGACATTTTTGAGGTTATACGCACTCAGAACGTTTTGACATACGAGCGCTATTTGTGTTGTTTACAGTAACTTAAAAGATTCATCTCGGCCCAAAAATGGAATTAAATCGTCAACATTTTCGTGCGATTATTTTTTACAACTTTCGGCGTGGATTAACTCAGCAACAGTGCATTGATGAACTTAATTCAATTTTTGGCGATGAAGCTCCATCAAGGACCAGTGTTTATTGAAGGTATGGTGAATTCAATCGTGGTCGTAGTTCACTCCAAGATGAATTTCGTGAAGGTCGTCCAAAATCAGTTGTTGTTCCGAAAACCATTGATGCTGTGCGCGAACTGATATTGGAAGATCGTCATGTGACCTATCGTGAGATTGAGACAACCTTAGGCGTTAGTGGGACCAGCATACATTCAATATTGCATAAACATTTGACTGTCAAAAAAATGTGTTCGCGTTGGATCCCACACAATTTGTCAATCGCCCAAAAAAAGGCTCGTGTCAATTGGTCGAAAGAAATGCTCAAAAAATACGGTCGCGGTGCTTCGAAACACGTCTATGACATCGTGACAGGTGATGAATCGTGGATTTACGCGTATGAGCCCGAAAGTAAACAGCAGTCGACTGTCTGGGTGTTTCAAGATGAGCCAAATCCAACAAAAGTTGTTCGCGCACGAAGCACTTCCAAGCAAATGGTCGCCTGTTTTTTCGGAAAAACTGGACATGTCGCAACCGTACCACTAGAACAACGCAGAACAGTCAATTCTGAGTGGTAAACAACCATTTGTTTGCCAGTTGTCTTCCAAGAAATCAGGAAAACCAAACGCCGAAGACGGATTACTCTTCACCACGACAATGCGAGCTCTCACACATCGGCTGCGACAACTGCATTTTTGAGCACCCAAAACATCGAATTGATGTGTCATCCGCCGTATAGTCCTGACTTGGCACCGAATGACTTCTTTTTATTCCCGTACGTAAAAAACAAACTGAGAGGTCAACGTTTTTCGACACCTGAAGAAACGATTGCTGCATTCAGAATGCATGTGTTGGAGATACCTCAATCAGAGTGGCAAAAGTGCTTCGACAATTGGTTCAAACGCATGCAAAAGTGTATAGATCTTCATGGGGAATATTTTGAAAAACAATAAAGTGATTTTCGATGATCAATATTTGTTTTTGTTCTCTAAATATAAAAGGCAACCCTCGTACAATACATTGGGATTCCTCTTTGACGACTTTGACTAGTGAGAATTGAATTATCTTCAATTAGATAATCTCCATTGGTATATCTAGTTGAGGTTGGAATTTAATGTGGTAAGCATACCCTACTATTTGATAATGACACGAAATACTCAACATGCTGCCATTAACAAACAAATGAATTTTGTTGTGAATGATAGACCAGAAATTGTTTATAAAAAAAGGAATAGAATTAGTGAAATATTACGACCCTGAAGAACACTGGCCCAAGCTTGATGGGAACCAGATTTGAGAACATCTAGAAATAGCTTCTTATTATTGAATCAATATATAGCCAACGGGAAAGAGACCGACAGGACGGCCGCGACGGAAACGGGAGGACAATGTTAGGTTGGACCTCGATAAGATCGGATCGGATGGTTGAACTTGAAAGGAGAGTGCACAGGTCAGGGAAAAATGGCGGAGTCGAGTCGTTGAGGTCAAGAACTTTCGGGTTCCTACAGGCCAATAAATCGAATAGAATGTTACACAGATCGACGTGAAATTCCCTTTCCATTGAAATGGCCTGACACTGAAAACCAATACCCCCTCAGAAAAGTGTGCAGGTGTTAGGCCCTTGTAGTAGGTGCTCCACTACATCCGTGCCGAAATCCAGGTCTCATCCCTTTGGTGACGAATATTACGCCACTAATACCAAAAACTCTCCAAAGATTATAAACCAATCGAGAGTATCAATGCCTGGGGGACGCAACATAGGTGCGAAAAAGAGGAAAAACAGACACAAGGAAAGGAAGGGGTATGAGTTTTACCGCACTGTACACTTTCACACAATTTTCACACTACGGCGCGAATCCCATAAATATGACTGCATTACACTCGGACGCATTTGTGGTGATCCATTTGTTTACTTCGGATCCCACAGAATACTTGACGTGCGAATCGATAGTGGAATTAGGGTATCTTGTGTTTACTTAAGATAGCCTAAACGGATAACACAATTGATCCGATAGTACGGATCACGAGGCAGAGGCGCACGTGCTGAATCGTCGGCGGTTAGTTACTATATACGAATTTTTACTTCTACAGTGAGCTTATATCCCTAAGCCCCACCCATTTTCTTATGATTTCTCAGTGCTGCGCATCCCACGGCAGTCAAGAGACAACTAATGAGATTCAACAAAATGCCCGACGTTTTGGTTTACGAGATAGGTATATCGCATCTCGTATCTAGTATCTTGTCCTTGTGTTCTAGTATCTTATATCTTGTATCTTGTATTTGACATCTCGTTTCTCGTATGTCGAATCTCGTATCTCGTGCTTTGTGTCTCGTATTTCGTATCTCGTATCTCTTTGCTTTGTGTCTCGTATCTCGTATTTTGTATTGTTCATCTTATATATTGCATCTTGTGTCTTGTACCTTGCATCTTGTACGCTGTATCTTGTACTTCGTATCTCGTACATCGTATCTCGTATCTCATATCTCGTATCTCGTATCTCATATATTGTATCGTGTGACATACTTTGTGTATAATGGGGATATACGGTGTGCATTCTGTCAAAACAACCCCGTTAAAGGGTTTATCAACATTATTTTTTTCTCTAGGCTGGCACAACTGTCCTCTATCTTGACGTGAAATTTGAGCGCGATCTGTTATTTATTTTGTTTATGGTGCTTTAAAGTCATTTTTAATAGGATTTGACTACATGAAAGGTAAATACCACTGATTTGTTTAAATTATTTTTTTTTTGTTGCGCAACAATTAATAAATTAATTTGATATATGTTGCATCAAAACGAACAACTATCATTGTGCTTTCGTGTATACTTTTTTAGCAAACGTATTTTGAAAAGGAAAACATGTCGGGGGGATGGGATCGAACATACAGGGCAAAGTCACTGATTGCTTTCAACCCGGCGAAGGCTAGGACGATCCTTGTCCCTGTTCAATCCAAGTTGACATGCAGTCTCCACGTGATACCGCTGGATAGTTACTTTGGCACCCGCCAAGTAGTGAACCAATGCATGCAGCGACATCCTGAGAAAGGTTGGCGCAAGGCTAATAACCATGCCCGGAAAAATGAAGTAACATGGCAAATTGAACAATCCTCGGATATGGACCGGATACACGACGACGACCACGGAAACGAAAATGGCTAAACGATTTAAGAATTTTCTCATGGAATGTCCGCTCACTATACAGAGCTCGAGCTGCACAGCAGCTAGCCGATACCCTGTCCGAATATAAGGCTGACATAATAGTATTGCAAGAAATGAGATGGACGGGGAGTGGTGTTATTCAAAGAAACGAGTATGACATTTATTACAGCTGTCATGCAAAACATCTAGTGCTCGGGGTATGCTTTCTAGTCTGCCAAAAACTGAACCCTGTCATCATCGGCTTTAATGCAATAAACGAAAGGCTACGCATTCTTCGCGTGCGAGGCAAGCTTAAGAACATAAGCCTCATAAACGTTCACGGACCTACAGAGGAGTCCCCTGACGACGAAAAAGAAGAATACTACAAGAACATCGAACGGGCCCTCAATGTCTGCCCAAAATGCGATATGAAAATCGTTCTTGGTGATTTAAATGCCAAAACCGATCGGGAGCCGGTTTTCAGACAATACACAGGTTCCCATAGTTTGCATGAGAACATTAATGACAATGGACTACGAATCATCGAACTGGCAAGTACCAGATTTCCGCGTAAAGATATCCACAAAGCCACCTGGGTACCACCTGATGGAGCCACTCGCAACCAAATTGACCACGTGTTGATAGATCGCCGCCACTCCTCGAACCTGATGACGGTACGAACGTACCGAGGTGCCAACGTCGACTCGGATCACTATCTTGTTGGTATAGTCTTCCGACCGCGGATTACCTTACGAAGACGTATTGCATCCGCGAATCAGGTTCGAATCAACACGGCTGCCTTACGTAATGAGAATACCAGTAACGCCTTTGGTCATGCCCTAAGACTCGCCCTCGAAGAGCTCGATGGGAGAGTAAGTCCTGGGGCCAGAATGCCGGACGTAGAAGAGAAATGGACACACCTTAAGAATATTCTCATTAGCACTGCCAACTCCATCTTAGGCAGTATTGATAGAGATCGGAACGACTGGTTTGATGGTGAGTGCAAACTAGCGACTGAACGTAAGAATGCTGCATACCGGAATGCTGCATACCGGGGATAGCCCCATACGCTAAAGCCATCATTGGCCAAGATCAGTGTGGCTTCATCCCGGGCAAATCAGCGATTGATCAGATATTCACCCTTAGACAGACGATGGAAAAATGTCTGGAATTTAAGATTTCATAATATCATCTATTTATAGATTTTAAGGCCACTTACGACAGCATGGCCAGGGTAGAACGATATAATGCCATGAGAGAGTTCGGCATTCCAAACAAATTGATACGACTCTGTAGGTTGACCGTGACCAACGTAACTAGTCAAGTAAAAATAACGGGATTGCTGTCCAAACCAATAAACATCTTTAATGGGGTCCGACAAGGGGACGGCCCGGCCTGCCTCCTCTTCAACCTGGCGTTGGGGGAAGCAATCCGTGACTCTAGCGTCACAACTAGAGGGACTATTATCACCAAGTCTAGCCAGATACTTGCCTACGCAGATGACATCGACATCATCGGTAAAACCGAAACGGTTGTACAGGAATCCTTCACACAGATCGAGCTGGCGGCACAAAAACTGGGACTGCACATTAATGAGGGGAAAACTAAGTACATGGTGGCAACTTCTGCGAAGAGAAGACCCAACGTTGGTCAAACTATCAGGGTGTAGTGGAGCACGAATTTGAAGTAGTGCAATCTTTTAACTGCCTTGGGTCAATAGTATCAGCCGATAACAATATGGAAGAAATACGCGAACGGCTGATCAAATCCAACAAAGCCTACTATGGTCTGTGGGGTATGAAGTAGGGTGTGCCGGCGTACGGCACAGGGTTCCCTCCGGTGCCCATCTCTCTGCCACCGTACTGTTCACAACGAAAAGAATAGACGGGGGGGGGGGGGGGGGGGGGGGGGGTGAAGGTAAAACGACCTATTGACTGGGTGTGGGAAATGGATTGCATTCAACAACTTTTTGCGAAAACGATCATAGTCTGGTGAAGCGACGGATACGGACTAACATTTCGTGGAACTGGAAAGAAATCATCTACTATGAGCTATTTCCATAAGGCCAAACTGAATTTTTGGATCTCTACTATCAACTTTGGGTGCAAAATCCAAATAAAACACACTGTATAGTCATTCACAAATTGTTTGGCTTTATTGTCACTTTTGGATAAATAAGGATTTTTCATAAGTTGTTTAGTTTCTATTCACGAACTGCGCCCGAATGTTTTTTTTTCTATTTCTCTCTGACGCGGTTCCCGCAGCAATTGAAAGGGGACGTTCGACTCGATTTTATCTGGCACGCGGGGGCGTGCGTGCCCCCATGCGATCGCGGCGGTTTTCAGGGACTCCCGATGTGTGCGTGGCGTATTCTGAATGACGACTGACTAATGAAAGCAAAAGTTCATCGCGTCGTGGCAGTGGCGTCATATACTCATTGCCAGTTACTAAGAATTTAGTGGAAGAATTGCTATGCCTGCATAAGAATTTAATTCTAGCGAATCCTCGCCGTATAAGCTGAGTTGAATTCGTTGGTTGTATGTACGAGGAAATTGGCTTTGGGAACACGAGCAAGTATGGGCATGAATTTTCGGGTGAAATTGGAATTGCTTGGGTGCAAGCAAGGAATATCATTTAGATAAGACATTAACCGAAGTAATTTCGGGGAAATGTATGTGGGGATGATTAGAATATATTCTGTTGAAGGTTTGGAATGTGTTTTATTGCCGGGTTGGGGGTGTATGCTATTGCGGATTTTGCGTGGGGAGTTGGGTTACAGGTTAAGGTAAGGTGACGCGCTGTTAGCGGTCAAGGTTGGTTGGCATTGTGGGTTGGTTCTCCGTGGGGTGTAGGGAACTCCCACGGGCCCATCAAGGCTCTTTAAATCCCGAAATCTACCCAGAACATCCAAGCTACAAGATCATGGTCTTACCAGTACTCATGTATGGATCCGAGACCTGGGTGCTCAATAAAAGGCACTCTGAACTCTTAGCCGCGTTCGAGAGGAAGGTCTTAAGGAAAATTGTTGGCCCCGTATGTGAGGCAGGACGATTCCGGAGACGCTACAACCATGAGTTGTACGCAATCTACCTTGAAGCTAATGTTGTAAGAAAAATCAAGCTCGGTAGACTCCGGTGGGCGGGACACCTAGCTCGAAAGAGCGATGAGGAATCTGGCGGGAAAGCCCTTTATGGCAGGATGTATGGAAGGAGACAGTGCGGCAGACCTTGTCTGCGATGGAGGGATGGCGTAAACCAGGACGCCGAGAGCCTGGGAGGTTCCAAACTGGATGACATCGGCTCGAAATCGGGATCGGTGGAGAGATTTGTTAAATAAGGCCAAGACGGGATCCCGGTTGTAGTGCCGATGATGATGATGATGATGATGATCATGATGATGATGAAGATGATGATGATGATGATGATGGTGATGATGATGAAGACATGTCTGCTAGTATACGATTGCAATGATATCTGTTCGCGTCATGCTTGGTATTGATAAGCTGGGAAAACCGTTTTTGAATTCGTAAGTGATTTTGGTTTGTATTGCACTGTGCAATCGAGACTCAGAATCAAAGTGTGGCAAAACGCAAGTAAGTTTCAAAATAGGGGCTGTGCTCAATGTTTGCTTAGTATTGAACTGAAGACTGGGATAGATGGACATCATGGTGACGAGTCCATCTGCTGGTTTAAAATATAAACGAAGATGTAAAACTTTTAATATTTTCGCGTTAAGTTTTGACCTGGGTTACAGCAGTCGGCACCATTATCTTCACCATTCTGATAAGTTTTGTGGGGATTCAAATGTCAACCTTTTTTCCAACTTTTTTATTGACAAAGGCATTGCAGTATGCTTACGATGGGCTCAACGATACACTTCTAGGAGTTGGCTAAATTTATTAGTTTGGGCAAAAGGAAATCCATTATGTTTTTACTAGACAGCTGTAGTTATATATATGTCGTAAAGTATTGATCAAACAAATTCAGACTTGTGCTCGTTGGAAAACTGACATCCTGTACTAAAAAAAGTGGAAGTTTTTTGATTGCTGGATATAGTTGTCAGTTTTGCGGTGTAAAACATGGAAGTTAACCACGACAAAACTTGGCATTCTCTACAATTTCGCGTTGATAAAGAAGGAAATGTAAGCCGGATCACTGAAATTGTGATTTCATCCCGATACTGTTACTGCCAATTACACGGAATTTTGTATTCGCAACATTCCATTCGATGTAAAAATACTCCTCGTACAGGTAGGTCTATTGAAAACGCGGACAAAATCATGATAGTGTTGGACGGTAGCCACAGCTAAATATCGATAACAAAACAGTTTTAAGTTCTCTGCTTAAGCCGGATTTTTGGGTGCCACACAAATTGACGAAAAAAAAACATGATAGATTGAATTTCCATTTGTGAAGGTAAAACGACCTATTGACTGGGTGTGGGAAATGGATTGCATTCAACAACTTTTTGCGAAAACGATCATAGTCTGGTGAAGCGACGGATACGGACTAACATTTCGTGGAACTGGAAAGAAATCATCTACTATGAGCTATTTCCATAAGGCCAAACTGAATTTTTGGATCTCTACTATCAACTTTGGACTATTTGAAGATAGTGATTGACCACCAACGGCCAATCGAACAAACAGACGAAGTATTACGTTTTACTGAGTGTCGGTAGTCTGGTCTGGTTTGGCAAATCGTCTAAATCTAATGTACTTTTATGATATTATCTGGCATTAATTCAGCTACCAGGTTATTTGTGAATTTTGTAGGGCATATTAGAGCAGTGACTCTATCTACATGTTCGACAAACTGGTTTACTTCATTTCTGTAAATTGGGTAAATTCTGACGTCGTGTTAGTGATTTGGTGGTTCTTTGTCGGTCTGGGCTGTTAATACCGGTTATCGAATTACATTGGTGACAAATGTTCACAATTTGTACTGGAGTGAATAACATATTCCAATAAGAAAACCCGACATCTTGTATTACGAGTATATTATAATATAAATTTTGTTCCTCGAACATCGTTTATAAAACCAACTTGTTTATTGTATAATTTGTAGTGTTCACCAAGCGCTACGAGTAGCAAATTCGGGTAAAAAATAATATTGCAACATTAGATGCAGTATATCATGTAAAAATGTATTCATTTCAAAGGTTGTGGCAGTAAATGTGATATTTAAAAAGCCACAAAAAGAAATGTCACCAAAGAAAATATGCGGAGTGAAAAGTGCAAATCAAAAAAGTCCTCTTTGGAATCGTCAACCTCCTGGTTACGATGTCACCAAGCTTCCACGCAGCTTGATGTAAGGTGTTATTTTTTCAAAACTTGATTTCAAATTTAATAACCTTGATACAAGTTTTAAAACGTCTAAACTAAACTCACTCTCCTATTTTGTTTCTATATACTGCATTGGCTTCGATTTCTTTCGTACTTTCGCATTTTGTTCCTATTTAATTCAGCAGTCACCTTTAAAATTCTAACCTCGGCACCAGCTGCAGAAGCATGCAAAAATTTCAATAATTATAAGCCTTGGCAGGCTTCCCTATATATTTACTTGCTCCACTCTCTTCAGCGACGTGTCACTCACATGTCACATGGAACACCTATTATACCCAAATTTAAACTGCAGCGACGACCACTGTAAGGATTCTGGTGTTGCATAAGTAATGCTATCCAAGTGGCAGTAATTTTATTATTATTATTATTTATTACAATGTAAGTAAATTACATGGTAACTTAAAACTAATAGCACTAGCGACTAAGGCTTTCGGCTAGAATATAAATATTAAATATTGTTTACACTAGATTTTGTAGCTTAACTAAGGTTAGTAGTTTGTAGAGCTTATCAATATTAGATGATGATGGTTGGGATATGATGTTGAGGATGTCGTCGTTGTAATGTTGGCGAACGAGGTCTTTTACCCCTGCACATTCAAATAGTATGTGTTTGGAGGATAGGTTGGAGTTGGATGTACAGATGTGGCAGGTAGGGGGATTACTCCTGTTGATGAGATGTTGGTTGGTGATAAATGTGTGCCCAAGGCGCAGCCGGAGGAAGCACCTGATTTTATGTTTTGCGGCTGTTGGTGGATATGTGATGGGTTCTCTTCTGGGGTTTACTACTGCATACATATGCCTGTAGTCTGCCCAGTCCTTTTGTTCTAAGTTGTGGAGCTCACTATTAAAGTATCTATGTAAGTCCTTGCTGTTTTCAACGAAAAAGGTTATTAGGGGTTCCTTGATGGCCAGTTTTGCAGCAGCATCTGCTGCTTCGTTGCCTGCTATCCCACGATGGCTTGGCACCCAAAGAAGCTTTATTTTGTTTTGTTTATAGAATAAACTATGCTGGATCAAGTGAATGATTCGGTTTCTATTGTTTGGGTTCCTTATTGCTTGGATGGTTGATAGGCTGTCTGTACAAATAAGTGTCTTGTCCTTTTTTACTAGCTTAATTGCTTCCAGTACAGCGGTTGCTTCGGACGAAAATATGGAACAGAATTCGGGTATAAGTCCCTTTCTGATTACTATTTTTGCGCTGTTGACTATCGCAAATCACGTGCCGTCCTCTGTTTTGGATCCGTCGGTGAAAAGTAGGTTCCACTGGCGGTGTTGGTTTTTGATATGTTGATAATGTCGTTGGTATTCTAGGTGGTTTGTTCTAGTTTTTGGGAGTAGGCTTAAATCGGTGTTGAATATCTTAGGTGATAATAACCATGGGGGGTGAATTGTCCTTGCCTTTTGTGGTTTAATGTTTATTCAGAATTGGTGCGCAAGTAATATTGCCTGTCCTAGGGCCGACAAGTACCTTTGGGGCCGTTTCCTCCTAAGGATGTGTTTAATATCCTCCACTATGGGTGTCTCCAGTGTGGCGGTAAGTTTGACAACTAGCTTGGCTGAATGGTACTGCATTCGATTTTCAATCGTCGGGAGTCCACTTTCTGCTAGAATATTTCTTATTGGGGTGGTTCTGAATGCACCTGTACTTATTCGGGCTGCTGCGTGATAGGGGGATTTCACTAGTTGTAGGTTAGTTTTGCTGCATTTCCCGTATATTGGTAGGCCGTAATCTATTTTCGATAATATAATTGCTCTGGTGATGTTTGTTAGTGTATTAGTATGAACAAAACTTTTTTTTGATCCTAACTATTTAATGATATTTAACCTTAGATCTAAGTTTTTTTTAAGAGCTAGACATTGATTTTTGAAGTTGTATTTACTGTCAAATTGTAGACCTAGAATTTTTAGTGTATTAACATTGCTGATGGTGGAGTTTTCAAAGTTAACTGTTAACAATTTATTACAACTGTGTTTTTTACATATGTGTAATATTTTGGTTTTCTTGTTTGAGATTTTGGCTTCGGAATAATGACCCCACATTCTAATATCTGAGAGAATATTTTCAAAAGTTTGACTGATAAATTCTAAATTGTTGACATAACTGAATACAATGAGATCATCTGCGTAGATACAATATTTTACAACTTTATATTTTGCCAGTATAATACTTAGGTCTTCAAACGCTATTTTGAATAAAACTACTGAGAGTGGTGATCCTTGGGGGATACCGGTTTCTAGATTGTGTACCCCGGAACAAACGCCGTTGGATTTTACCCTGAATTTCCTATTAGACAGGAAAGATCTGATAAAATTGAACATATTACCTCCTATTTCCCATTTTTGAAGTTTGTTCAGTATGACGTGGGGGCCGATGCGGTCGAAGGCCTTTTCCAAATCTATTGTTAGAATGGTGGTATGCTTTTTGCAGGAAAGTGCAGAAGTAATGTAGTTATCAAGGTGAAGGAGGGCATCCATTGTACCTCGACTTTTTTTGAATCCAACTTGCTGCAAACTTATAAGGGTATATTTCTCTAAATACCAGTTGAGCCTTTTTGCGATAATTTTTTCTAACAATTTGCCTAAGCAGGGGAGGAGGGAAATAGGGCGGTAGCTATTGATTGTGTCGGTTTCCCCATCGGATTTTTTCATGTTTGTGGTATGACGCCTGATTTATAAATGTGGTTAAATAGATCTAGTAGACGCTGTTTCATGATCGGAGGGCTTTTTTTGACCATAGCATAATCTATTCTGTCGAAGCCCGGGGTTTTTCCTTTGGCAGAATGCAGACTGGATTCAAATTCTATTCCCGTTATGGGACTTTCTATGGCATTGAGATAAGAGTTCCCTAGGGTGGTTATCCGCATTGGGTGTTCCTGCATTTGTTTTCTTGCTGCGTGAAAGTTTGGATGAAAATTAAACTTTATATTTATCCAGGATTCGGCTAGATGTACGGCTATTTTTTGAGGACATTTAAGTATGTTCGTGCCGGCATTTATTGCCGTAATGCCAGGGGGATTATAATTGCCTGTGAGCGTTTTTATATCAGACCATATCGGTCCGTAATCTTGCCAGTTCGGTATTCCACCATGGGACAACGGTTTTATGGAACCTTCTTGTTGTCTGCGGAATGGACATGTTGGTGGCCGCTCTAGTCATTTTTGTAATAATACCTGCTTCTTGGTTAATATATTGTTTTGCGCTATGGGAGCTAAGGAATTGTGTGGTTAATGTTTGAAATTTATCCCAATTGGCACGGTCAGATTGGAACTTGGGGAGGAGTTTGATCTT
Organism: Microdon myrmicae; assembly: GCA_963931805.1. Lineage (NCBI taxonomy): Eukaryota > Metazoa > Arthropoda > Insecta > Diptera > Syrphidae > Microdon > Microdon myrmicae. Next base: position 7,977,286 of record OZ007498.1, read on the forward strand.
TATCTTATTGCCGTTGCCAGTCGAGACAGAGATTTTAATCGGGAAGTGATCGCTTCCATGCAGATTGTCTAATATTTCCCAGTTAGTTATGGTAGAAAGTTGGGCTGATATTATGGAAAGCTCTACGTTTGTAAAGGTTTTGTGTGTGGAAAAGTGGGTTGGCTTGCCGTTATTCAGTATTGCCAAGTGGGATTGTAGCAAAAATTGTTCAACGATTTTACCTCTTTTGTTTGTTGTTCGTGATCCCCATATTGTACTCCATGCATTGAAATCCCCCACTAGGAGGATTGGTGTGTGCATGTTTTGAGTTATGTTATTCAGATCCGCTAGATTGTATGGTTGGTTGGGTGGGATGTAAATTGAGATAACAGTTAAACTTAATTTCCCTGTAAGTTCGATTGCGGTAACCGAGAAAGGGGAAGTAATGTTGAGGTGTCTATGGTTCATTCAGGTTCCACTGAAGCATTAAAAGATCGTTTGAGTTGTTGTTAGTGTTTGTTGTGGTGTTCAAAGTGGGGGAGTCAATATAACGGTGATTGGTTATCTGACTCCGCGCCACACAGCTCGTTTCACTCAGTTGTCCAATCTGGTCGGATTGGTTTGAGTGAAAGTCGCCCTGTGCCGCGGAGTCAATGTGTTGGTGACAGAGATTAGGATCATATCTTGCCATGATCAGGTAAAGGGAAATTTTCCGTTGAGTCTAAACGGGATTTTTGCATTTCTGCTGGAGTGTGTTTCGGTTTGTTTGTGTGTTTTGAGTTTGTATGGGAGAAGCGTTTCGTGTTTTGTTTTTTATTGTGTTTTGTTGTACGATAGGGTGTTTTCTCTCTTCTATTTCCTTTATGGTTGCATAGGAGGTGGAGGGAAATATATGTGTTTCTTTGGTAGCAGTTGTGTTTTGTTGGGACTGAATTGGCACCAGTTGGTGTTTTTAATGCGGAAGCGGTTTTCTTTATTTGTTCCGAATAGAGATCATTATTTGTTGTTTGTATGGGATTTTGTTCTCTGTATATGCGTTTAGCATCGGATAGGGATGTTTTATTTTTTGTTTGTATTATTAAAATTTGTTGGTATTGCATATATTTTGGGCATGTGGAGGAAGATGCCGGGTGGGGGCCGTGACAGTTTGCACAGATTGTTCTTATGCATTCAGTTTCAGGGTGGGGTGGAAGATTGCATGTATTGCATGCCGTTGTATTTTTGCACCATTTTGCCGTGTGGCCTAGTAATTGGCATTGTCGGCAACGCATAGGCCTCGGAATGTATTCCTTGACCTTGGTCTTGTACCAGCCGATTTCAATTGTTGTTGGTGGTCGAAGACGGTCAAATGAAAATAGCATTAGGCCCGTGGGCTTCCTTTCTCCATTCATCATTTTGGTGAATTTAAATACATCAACAATGCCTTGGGAATTCATTTCTGATAATATATCAGGTTCTGGGACGTTTATAAGACAGGGGGCGTAAACGGTTCCTTTAGAGATGTTTAGTTTGGGGTGTAGTCTTATGTCGACCGGACAGATTGATTCGAATCGTTTGGATTGGATGAATCTATCTGCTGTATCTTGGTCTTTGACTAGAATTAGTATGGAGCCATCCCTAAGCAGGGTTATTCTTTCGTACTGTGTACTAATAGAATCAATTATTCTCTTCAGCACAAAGACGTTAACAGATGTTAGTGGCCTTGAAGCATCGGTTGGGTGAATTTGAATAAACCGAGGTGTTTTTAAAATTGCTTTGTTCGGCATCGAAAGACAATGGGCTGCGGGATTGTCTTTTCTTTTTTGTTGGCACGTTGGTTGCAGAGCCTGAGAGTGAGCATTCTCCCAGTTCTAGGAACCTGTTGCCGGTATGCTGGCTTGGCCCTAGGGCCATATTTTGGGTTTCTTACCTGATGTGTCTTTGTTGTGTTTTGTTTGTGAATTCTTAGGAGTTTTATCTGTTGTCAAAATTTCTTTTGAAATACTTTTACTTTTTAAATAGGTAATCACTTCACTTTTTAACTGGCGCACTATTCAAAACTGGTGTTCTCTGTAAGAGAGTTCGCGGCTGACTGCCAGTAATTATTTGTATGAATTGGACGAAATTCATATGCACGGTAGTCCGCTTTGATTCGACCCGATGTGAAAATAGTGAGAAGTCGATGTTACATAGCGTTACGTGTGGATAAAAATGGTCAAAAAAGTGTTATGAGGGTTATGGACGACCCCAAAGTATGTAAATATGGAGTTACCATCTGAAACGATTTACGAGATTACTTTGACCCAATTTTGGGGTCAGAGGGGTCCGATGTCCGGTTTCACCAATACGAATGTAAACACCGTTCACCAATATTTTCAAACAGCGAAGGCTGATATCCTTGCCCTAACTGAGACCCAGGTCGATTCGTCAACTGATACGACATATCTTCGTTGCTCAAGATACGACTTACATTCAAGATTCCGTTTTAGGGGTGAAGTCTGCGTTTTCACACGGTCTCATTTGGCTCGCCAGAGGACGGAGGCGTTGGAACCCAATAACATGGACATCATGTGGAATTCAGCAGAGAAATTCTGTTAAATTTCTTTTGTTGTCTTTATCGGTCGCGAATGATGATCGACCAACAACATTTTTCGAACATCTTTCACGTACCGTCGAATGGATACAGATCAAAAACCCGGCTTCTGAAATTGTCATCCTTGGCGATTTTAATGTACACAATTCGGGCTGGTTGGTACATTCTAACAGAACCGATGAGGCTGGAGGAACCAACTCATGGAAGAACCTACGCGAGTACCGGATGCCCGAGGTGATTATGCGAACTGGATCTGTGTTTGACATCCGCACCCAAGCTTGACAATGGTTGAGATTTGACTTATTAAGCGGCGGTGTGACCAACCGCGATAATGTTTGTGTAACGACTGACTTTTAAAAGATCGCGAAATAAAATTCGTCTCCGAGGGGCGGCGTGACCGACCGCGGTAATGATTGAATAGCGACTGGTTGGAATTAGGGATAAAAATGGGATTTTTCTTTTGCACAACGATCAGCCAATGGGCAAAGAGAGCGCTTGTGTTTGCTTCAATTCTCGACGCTCATCGAGGTGGATAAGTACTTGCGTATACATTCGACGTCGATGGGCGTAGAAAGGATGAAGAAATCAAAAGAAAAGCGCAATAACCCAGGGTTGATCTGGCTTAGTGTGTGTGTATTAATGCAGCCTCTGAGGATGATCCACTGACCTAGTGCGGTAACTGTGGTGATCCCAGAGTGCATTGAACTATGGAAAGACAGAATTGTGAAGGAGAGGAAAGTGTAGTTTGCCCTATTCACCTGTAAGAAGAGATCATTGATCCCAAGCGAATAAATGGTCTGGGACAAGTCGAAGTGACGCTACTTTGGCTAGGGTAATATCGTCGTGGGAAATACTCTGTGGAATTCGATAATTACCCAAGCCATTGGATAACGGGGCACCGGCGTCGATTGATTCGACTTGTTGTTGCTAACCAACATGAATTCGAATTTCCGGTGAAAATCTCATGGGTTAGACGACTGGAGTTGCCGTATGGCAAAAAGGTAGCTGAATTCAAGTATGCATTACCTGCATAGAATAATGAATTCAACTATGCGTCCGTTTAAAAATCATGATTTCCAGGTGAATAGGTTAGTAGGAGGAATTGGGGTTGGTTTGACACGCTGTTAGCGGTCGAAATAAGGCTGAAATTGTGGGTTGGTTCTCCATGTAGTATAGAGAACCCCCACAGACCTATGCAGCTTCGCCAAGGATGGAGGTATGGGGCTGCCAACTGGGACGATTTGCGAGATTTCTTCGCAACCCCTCCGTGGTCGCAGGTGTGCTTTGGAGACGCCGATGTTAGCTCATGCGCGAAGTCGGTCACAGAGATTATTCATGTCGGGATTAAGATCTACATTCCACATTCCATCAAAAGAAGTTCATCTGATAAACCTTGGCTTGATAAAAAATCGAGCAGATTACAGCGGCAAAAAATAAAGCTTCTTAACAATGACGCACCAATTCCGCTGAGATTAACAGAACGAATTTTGTTAGAAACAGAAACGCGTGCAACTAGGCGATTGATATTGCGAACTCTTTAAGTGCCCAACTGGTTCACATCCCTTCTGGTCAATGGCAAGACCTGTCAGCAGTAACTTCGTTTCCTCCTCTTTTCCTTCGTTAGTGACGGGCAGCGGGACCTTGGTCACAAATTCCAAAGATAAAGCTAATGTGTTTGCGAATTTATTTTCTGCTAATTCAAACTTCGATGTCGGTCTTTTAGAGCCACCTGTGATCGCGTCGGTACGGTCTTCGATGCGGAATGTGAGGTACCGCCCGGGTACTATTCAACGGATTCTACGTGGACTGGACTGTAAGAAGGCAATCGGCCCGGACGGAATACCAACAATAGTCCTTACGAACTGTGCTCCAGAACTATCGCCAGTTCTTCGCAGAGTCTTTGGCCTATCTTATGCACGGAGGACATTTCCTACCTGGTGGAAAATCGCTCGAGTTCAGCCAATCCCAAAGAGGGGAAAAAAGTATCTCCCATAAAATGACCGACCGAGAGCATTACGGTTTATGTTATCTAAGGTGATGGAAAAGGTCATTCTTACAATTTTTTCTTTTTGGTCGGTTGCCGTACCTCCGGAACCAGAACCTTTTCAGGACGGAGGGTGTTTGTATCTTGCCCAGTACAGCTCGACTTCGGGGGTCAAATTGTTACCAATGGCATTTTTCACAATAAAATTTTAGAGAATGTAATTGGGTTTTACTCACGTGGCTGTAGACGTTCGTTTCAGAATCACCATTAGCGTTATAAAAGGGGTAAACCAAAAGAAAAAATTAATATATCATCGTTGGCATCAAAATAATCCTGATGGAAACTACGTATTAGTTTAAAATATGTTTTCCACTAGACGTAAGTATTAAAAACAATAAAATTTTATTCTGGACGTATATACATTTTATGCTATTTGTTTAATGTGTGCTGCAACAAGTTTGTAACTAATAAATTTTCATTTTATAGTGTCATTTATTATTGTTCAATACATGATAATGGTATAGTAAATTCTCACACTACTTTCACTGTATTAATTGTTACTTAATTTTGGTCTTTTTGAGTATTTTTGGGTATTTTAAATTGTTATTGACAACATTGTGTAATTTATTTTGAAGATCTAGAAGGGCTGCGCGGAAACAATAACTATTATACCTTTCGACTAGATCGTTTCTTTGTTCCCTTTTTTTGGATTTCTCGTTTCTCGCACCGAACAACAACTAGATTCTTAAAACTGTCACCACACACTGTTTTAACTGTCACCACAGTTGGGACTCCGTTGTTTCTTTGTTTCATTTTTCTCGCTAGCCCAACGAGAAAACTGGGTCATACCATGTAACTGTAGGGAAGAAGTATGTTGCACCGGCATACGGCGCTGATTCACTTCACTCCCCATCGGGAATCGCTGTAAATAGTTCACTGGACACAACGACAGGAGTGCACCGCGGATACCAGGATAGTGTTTCTACTACGCGCACACAATTGATTACGAATTGAATTGTCTTTGTTAAATGATTGATAAGAGCGTGAACAGTGCGCGGCAAACCTCAAACCTTACATACAGCGATGCTTTCCGTAGTCCAAGAGACAAATAAAACACGATTTTCACTATTTAGTATAAGGTTTTTTTATTTTTTCGGGCAGGTGTACACGTACTTCAGTTGTCATATTATTTAGTAATTTCTCTTATAGTTGCTATAAAATTCTTTTCACACAAATAGTTAAATCTCAATGTTCACAAAAATGCCGGGAAATATTTTTTAGACACCACCGTAACCTTTTTCTTCTTTTTCTCAACAACCGACACCACGACCCTGGTCATATACCCGTCTCCGCAGCGCTACGGAGAGCGGGGGGTGAACTGACCGGATCGGCTGTTGCAATAAGACTCAACGATATTAATTCGCTGGCTAAGGAAATTTGGCCAGTGATACTGGCTCTCTTAATTGAAGGCTGCATTTTCCATCCCAAGAGAAACGTGAAGTCTCATAGCGGAGATCATAGAGATACACATGTATGTGTGCACATTGGTTCTTTCATGGGACAAAGCCATGAGAACGAATGTGAAAACAAAGAAAAGGGCATAATGTGCATCAATGTGATGTGAGTTCGGCTAAGTAAACAGGCCGTATCTCATTGGGTGCTAATTGGGGTTTCTGTTTGTTCGTGCCGCTAGTCATGAGAAGCAGATCCAGAAATATGGGAAGGCAAAGAGATCGGGTAGATCATTGTCTAAGCTATGCATTGCAGCTGTAACGATAGCCGTAATGCACCATGCACACAGTGCTAATTGATTCTAGCTTATTTACAGGGAATTGGTGTTTATTGCATCGCTGCCAAGGGTAAGTATACCATAACTATTTGCGTTTGCCTATGCTGTAGGATTTAATTTATTGTTTAAGACGCGAGATGCGTATACTTGCTTTTGTCCCTTGGGTGTAGTCCGCCAGCCAATGTATATGGTGAGGCTGGGAAGAGGCGACGCAATGTTTATGATCCCTGTTATGATGGTTACATTGTATGTAAACCAAATTGTTTTGTTTTCAGGAATTCGACTAGGGAAAATGCGTGTGTAAGATTGAGATTTGCCTGGCAACCGAAGTTGCCGAATTGGGTTTGGGATTAATGAAGTTTGGAAAAGAATTCTTATGGGGAATTTTGAATTCAAATAAATGAATGAAGGTAAGAATTCTCTTCCAGGAGCTTTTAGCTAATTACATTTGATAAACTTAATGCGTGAAGCATTTACAGGTGCTAATGTGATTGCATTAGAAGAAAACTATGAAGGTTGGGTTGTAGTTACGGGGGTTTTTCGGGTAAGTAGACAGTGGGGTTTGGCGGAACCGCCACATAACCGTTACGATATGACCCAATCAACGACGATAATCGATTACAATTTTAACGAAATAACTGGGCGTTTGCATGTCAGTTCTATGTGTTGTTTTATATTTTCAATTGTTAAATGTAAGTTATGTTTTAAAATGTGTAATTGTACATTGTATAAATGAATGTGTTTATTTTATGTTGTAAATGAATGTAAGGTAAATTTATGTGTTATGTATTATATGCGTAAATGAAAATGTACATTGTGTTTTGTATTTAAGTTTAATTTGAGAATGTGATAATTGTTTGTAACGATTTAATTAATGTTTAATAATGTAAATGTTTACTTGTCAAATGTAAATGAATGTTTTTAAACTAAAAACATAAATTGTTTGTAATGTATGTGTATAACATTGAAATTGTTTAGATGGTTTATATGTTATGTACTTTTGTCTATGTTTAGTATTTTCTCGCTGGGACAACGGTGGTCGGGGAGTTACTACGTAACATCATCAACGCCGAGTTAATTAAGTATTTAGAGTGCAACGGACTTCTGAATGATCGTCAGTACGGATTCCGTGGTAGGCGGTCCATGGGACACCGTTTCACCCTTATAACCGTTATATGGACATCTGTGACTGAGGGGCGTGGTGAGTCAAGGGCGGTCGTATTAGATATCTCCAAGGCTTTTTACCGCGTCTGGCTGCACTGCTGAGCAAACTTCGTTCATACGGACTTTCCCAGCAGCTTTGCACCTGGGCGAAGAGCTCCGTCGAAAATCGATCGATCCGGGTTGTTGTGGACGGCAAGTGTTCGGATCTGTATCCTGTTATTTTCGGGGTGCCTCAAGGTTCCATTTTGGCTTCAACGTTGTTTTTGGTTCACGTAAATGATTTGTTGGAGACAACATGGTATATATATATATATATATATATTTATATATATATATATCATCATCATCATCATCGGCTACTACAACCGGGGACCGGTCTTGGCCTTATTTAGCAAGTCCTAAGGCTTGTTAAATTTTCCATAATGATTTATTTTTTCTGGGCAAGGTCATTAGTCTTGCGCCAGAGGCTCCCCGACGGGGAATCGAACCCCGGTCTCCCGGATGACAGGCGGTATACTAACCACTATACTATCGAGGAGCCCATATATATATCTACATTTATATATAACGGGTTTTCCAATAGGGACTTGACAACGCACCCTTTCACTAATCATCGAACTGTCACTGTCAATTTATTCAGTAAACTCAACATTTTCATCATTGTTAAGTACACGAACGAATGACGTCTGCAAATTATAAAAATTTACTACCGAAAAAAGTTGTCAAGTCCCTATAGATAAACCTTATATATATATATATATATATATATATATATATATATATATATATATATATATATATATATATATATATATATATATATACATAAATTGGGTGTACAAGTAAGTTTCTATAAAAAATTAGGAATTTATTGTGAAAAAAACATTACGTTTTATTCAAAGTATTGTCCATTAGTCGGGGGATGGAAGCGAACATACAGGGCAAAATCTCTGATTGCTTTCAACTTGGCGAACGCCAGGACGATCCGTGTCCCTGTTCAATCCAAGTTGACATGCAGTCTCCACGTGACACTCCTGGATAGCTACTTTGGCACCCGCCAAGTAGTGAACCAATGCATGCAGCCAACATTGGTTGGCGCACGGCTAACCTTACCCGGAAATATAAAATTTTATAGGAAGAAATAAGGCCAATAATGATGATAATTACTAGACTACTTTTTCCCATCTTTCTGGCAGCATCCGGACACAACGTCAGAAGAACTCTTCATCTTTTGAGGATATCCACGAATCGACTCTTTTTTTGTTATAATGTGCTGCTCGGACAGACCAAGAAATAAGTGATAATCAGAAGGGGCAAAGCCTGGTGAATACGGCGGGTAGGGTAGGACTTCCCAAAGAAGTGTTTCCAAATAGTTTTTCACTGCCACAACAAGATGCGGACGAGCATTATCATCATCATCAATTATCGGCACTACAACCGGGATCCGGTCTTGGCCTTATTTAACAAATCTCTCCACCGGTCCCGATTTCGAGCCGATGTCATCCAGTTTGGCACTCGCAGGCTCTGGGCGTCCTGGTCTACGCCGTCCCTCCATCGCAGACAAGGTCTGCCGTGCTGTCTCCTTCCATACATCCTGCCACAAAGGACCTTCCGGACAGGCTCTTCTTGACTCACTCGAGCTAGGTGTCCCGCCCATCGGAGTCTACCGAGCTTGATTTTGCTTACAACATTAGCTTCAATACTGGTAAGCCCATGGTCTTGTACAGTAGTAGCTTCGATGTTCTGGATAAATGTCGGGATTTAAAGAGCCTTGATAGACGATAGTAGGCTTTGTTGGATTTCATCAGCCGTTCGCATATTTCTTCTTCCATATTGTTATCGCCTGATATTATTGAACCAAGGTAGTTACAGGATTGCACTACTTCAAATTCGTGCTCCACTACCCTGATAGTTTGACCAATGTTAGGTCTTCTCTTCGTAGAAGTTGCCACAATGTACTTAGTTGTCCCCTCATTAATGTGCAGTCGCAGTTTTTGTGCCGCCTCTTCGATCTGGGTGAAGGAATCCTGTACAGCCGAATCGGATCTACCGATGATGTCGATGTCATCTGCAAGCATCTGGACTTGGTGATAGTAGTCCCTCTAGTTGTGACGCCAGAGTCACGGATTGCTTTTTCCAACGCCAGGTTTAAGAGGAGGCAGGCCACACCGTCTCCTTGTCGGAGTCCATTAAAGATGTTTATTGGTTTGGACAGCAATCCCACTATTTTTACTTGACTAGTTACGTTGGTCACGGTCAACCTACAAAGTCGTATCAATTTGTTTGGAATGCCAAACTCTGTCATGGCATTATATAGTTCTACCCTGGCTATGCTGTCGTAGGTGGCCTTAAAATCGATAAATAGATGATATTATGAAATCTTAAATTCCAGACATTTTTCCATCGCCTGCCTAGGGGTGAATATCTGATCAATCGCTGATATGTCTGGGATGACGCCACACTGATATTGGCCAATGATGGCTTTAGCGTATGGGGCTATTCGATCTTGTAGGATAGTGAAGAGTATCTTATAGACGGTACTCAGCAATGTTATACCCCTATAGTAGCTGCACAGTGTGATATCTCCCTTCTTATGTATGTTGCAAATTATTCCACGACGCCAATCTTCCGGCATCTCTTCTTGTTCCCATACGTGCTCCACGATCTCATGAATTGCGTGATGTAACGCTGCCCCGCCTTGTTTGATCAGCTCAGCTGGTATGCCAAGAGAACGGCAGTAGCTTCTTCTACCTCTAGGTGATCAAAGCGAAATGCGATTCTGCTAAGAAGCTCATTTAATAGGCCAAAGTTAACTTTGCGGAGGTTTGGGATAAGTTGTCACGATAAAGGGATACGAGAAGTGAGGGGGGGGGGGGGTGGTGGTGGTAATTGTCGACGACATAGAGAGGGGCAACTAAGGAATTAGTGGGGTCCGTTGTAAACACAAGGTCAAGTTGCCTCTTCATATGATTTGTCACATTACTTATTTGACGGAGACTTGAGTCGTTGAGACCGTCTATAAAAACACATTCCTTGGTACTGTTGGGGTTCTCTGTACCACATGGAGAACCAACCCACAATGCCAACCAATCTTGACCGCTAACAGCGCGTCACCTTACCCTAACCTGTAACCCATTTCAAAACATGCAAAAACAAATCTGCAAGCGCATCCATCCCAAACTTGCAAGAGTCCATCTCCCAATCTGCAATGAAAGGCATTTCCCAAAACTCCCAACAGAATACAATTCAATAGAATACATTCTAAATCATCTCCCTCAATTACATCACCCCACATATAATTTTTCCCGAAACTGCTTCGGTCAATTCTTTACTTAATTCATATTCCCTCCTTGCGACCAAGCAATCTTAATTTCCCCGAAATTCGTACGTTGTAATAAAACGCATATTCAAACCTACAACGGAACATCAACCATCACCGCCAACTATACTGAGCCGCATACATTTCCCCGAAATTACTTCGGTTAATATCTTATCTAAACGATATTCCCTGCTTGCATCCAAGCAATTCCAATTTTCCCCGAAAACCATTTCGGTTCATTTCCTCCTTAAATCATACTTCTCGTCTGTGACCAAGCGACAGCTAATTTTCAACGAAACAATCACAACGATCAAGACCCTTGATCATACTTGGCTATGCCAATTTCCCGGTATACACAACCACCGAATCCAACTCAGCTTATACGGAGAGGATTCGCTAGAACTGAATTCCTATGCAAGCATAGCAACTCTTCTCGAAATTCCTCGTAAGTGGCAGTGAGTTTATCTTAGCTATGACTCCACTGCCACGACGCGATAAGCTTTTTTCTCCCAATAATTTGTCAGTCGAGTAATGACCACCACGGAGGACAGACGTACCTTCATACCCTTCAGCGCGCATCCCTGGATAGTCAGGCCATCAGAGTTTGTTCCGAGTGCGAGGAATTTACGCAAACGAACTTTGTAAAATTAATATATTGTAGTGAGCTTAGGGTTCGCTGGATTGATTATTTTGAATAAATAAGAGCCGTTAAATCGATTTTTAATGAATATCAAACTTTATTAATTCATTAATCAAAACCCGTACTTATCCCGTACACTCAATGACTTTTCTTCACTTCTCGCTTGCTTCGCTCTTTCTTCTTTTTCTCTGTCACCATCAGCTGTCTCCGTCTTTTTATCGTTTTTCACATTCTCATTTCGTTTCCGTCCGTTCCATAATCTTGGATGTCCTAGTCTCCAGTTTTCCAGTACTTTATAGAATATTCCAGTGCTTGTTTTGGACTTTCCCGAATATTCCAGTACTGACTGTCATATGCGTCACACTACCCTCCACCTAGATTAGTTCGTCCCGAACTAAGTTCACTGGTCTTCTGGGTTAACAAAAATCGCCAGTCAGTCACGATGTACCACTTTCATTTTGGCGTTCGGTCTTCGCTGAATCCTATAGACAACGTCGTTAATCCTTGTGAGGACCTTATACGGTCCTTCCCAATGTTGCTGCAACTTCGGGGATCTTCCTCTTTGCCGGTGATGGTTGTTGAGCCACACGGTATCGCCTGCATTAAATCCGAATGCGTTGGCTCGAACGTCGTACCTTGTTTTCATCCTGTCACTTGATACTTTGATTAATCTCGTCGAGGCGATTTCTCCATTCGGCTACGTAGTCTTCGGTCTTATCTATGGCGTCTGGAGGTATTCCGAATCGCAGATCGGCTGGTAATCGTATCTCTCGTCCAAATATGATTCTTGCTGGAGAATGGCCTGTCGTCTCGTGATTAGCCGATCTATAACTCATGAGAAAGGTTTGTACATATTTGTCCCAGTCTCGTTGGTGATCACTGACGACCTTCGATAAGTGTTCTTTCATTGTTCGGTTGAACCTTTCGACCATTCCGTCTGACTGCGTATGTAAGGGTGTGGTCCTGGTTTTCCTTACGCCCAGTGCCGCACAGATGCCTTGAAATATCTGTGATTCGAAATTTCGTCCTTGGTCGAAATGCAGCTCACAGGGAACTCCATATCTGCTGATCCAATTATTGATTAGCTGCTCAATGACGGTTGTTGCTTCTTGGTTTGGAATTGGAAGGACTTCTACCCACTTGCTGAAGTAATCCATGATAACTAACATGTATTTGTTGTTGTCGTTTGTTTTTGGGAACGGTCCTGAGATATTAATCGCAATTCGCTCGAAAGGGGCACCCACGTTGTACTGCTTCATAGCGCTCCTTGGTTTTGCCGTTGGTCCTTTGGTCGCAGTGCAAGTTGTGCACTTCCTACACCAAGACTCGACGTCATCTCTCATGTGAAGCCAGTAAAAACGAGATCGCAATTTTGAAAGTGTCTTATTAACTCCCAAATGTCCACCGGAGGCCCCGCCGTGCATTTCTGTTAGAACATCTTTCACTTTTGATGGTGGGACTAGAATCTGCATTCGATGGGATTTTCCGTCCGCGGCTTCCCATTTACGCTTAAGAATACCATCTTCCACCAACAAGGAATTCCATTGTGCCCAATATGCTTTAAATGTTCCACTCTTGTCGGAAATATCGTTCCAAGTTGGCGGCTCGTTCTTTTCTTTGTGTTCCAGGATTCGCGACATATCTTCATCCTGAAGTTGAACTCGTCCACCCATCTAGTACTTCTACTTGTACATTTCGCAGGTCGTACGCCTCTTCTTTCTCTTCCGCTCTATGACAATGTTTACAATCTGGCTTACATGGTCTTCTTGATAGAGCGTCAGCGTTATTATGCACCTTCCCTTGACGATGGGAAATTTGTAAATCGTACGTTTGAAGTCGTTCGATCCATCGAGCTATCTGTCCTTCCGGATTCTTAAAATTTAACAACGATTTCAGGGCGGCATGATCCGTTCGAAGGTGGAATCGACGTCCGTAGAGGTACTTGTGGAAATTCTTAACGGCTTCTACGACAGCCAGCAGTTCCTTTCTTGTTGCGCAGTAGTTTATCTCTGGCTTAGATAGAACTCGGCTATAATATGCGACAACTCTCTCTTTACCATCGACTTCCTGTGACAACACTGCTCCGATTCCTGTGTTACTTCCATCAGTATCCAATATAAATGGGCGATCCGATCTTGGGAATGCCAATGTTGGAGTCTTACATAACTCGGCCTTCAATGTGTTGAATGCTGCCTCACACTTGTCTGTCCAAATGAATTTTTTGTCTTTACCCGTTAGTTCGTGTAGGGTTTTAGCCACGTTAGCGAAACCTTTAACAAACCGTCGGTAGTATGTGGCTAGTCCCATAAAGCTTCTTAACTGTTGCTTATCTTCTGGAGTAGGCCACTCTTGGACAGCTGCTATCTTATCAGGATCCGTTTGGACTCCTGCAGATGAAACGACGTGTCCCAGGAATTTTACTCTCCTTTGGAAGAGTTCACATTTCTTCGAATTGAGCTTTAAGTTGGCCTGTCTTAGTCGTTCGAAGACGGAGCGCAGATTATTGATGTGTTCTGGTAAATTCCTTCCAACAACGATGATATCGTCCAAGTACACAAGACACGTCTTCCATGTAAGTCCCCGTAGAACAGTTTCCATTAATCGTTCAAACGTTGCTGGAGCATTACATAATCCAAAAGGCATCACGTTGAATTGATAAAGTCCGTTTCCGGTAGTAAACGCTGTCTTCTCCTTGTCCTCCTCCTTCACTTCCACTTGCCAGTAACCGCTTTTTAGGTCCAATGTTGAAAACCACTGAGCTCCAGAAAGGGTATCTAGTGTGTCATCGATTCGAGGAAGTGGGTAACTGTCTTTCTTCGTAACGTCGTTTAACCGGCGGTAGTCGACACAAAATCTAGTTGTCCCATCCTTCTTCTTGACGAGAACTACCGGCGAAGCCCATGGGCTCGATGATTTCTCGATGACTCCTTGCTCTTCCATATCTCGAATCATGTTGCCTACTTCTGATTGTTTGGCCAACGGCAGTCGACTAGGTGGCTGTCTTATAGGTCGTGACTCACCCGTGTCAATGCGATGTTTAACTATACCGGTGCGTCCGAATTTATCATTTCCTGTCACAAAAATATCAGAAAAATCGTTCATGAGTGATTCAACGCTTGTCTTTTCTCCGTCTGTTAATCCGATTTCCTGGGGCATCAGCCTATTAACCCAAGGGGATGCACCAGAGGGCTTTTGAATTGAATGATCCTCTCCCCTTGTCTGAATTGAACTTATCACTGACACGGGTGCACATTCTGCGATTACCTCTCCTTTTCTTATTGCGATCGGCTCCTGGGACGCATTTAGTACTCTGACGGGTACGATGTGCTTCTTCGCATCGATAAGGGCTTTCTCAACAAAGATGTTCCCCTTATGCTGATTTTGTACAACTTCGGTGATGTAAAATCGATTGTCAACGGGATCACTCTCGAGACTGGTCCAAATTACAGAGTCCAAACGAGCTGGGATCTCATCCTCCTCACGCACATAACATTTCAATCTTCGCAATTGTTCGTCCTGCAATGTAATAGCAACCTCCAAGTTACCAGTTCGCAGTGCCCGATATCTAGAATAACGTGGTGCTCCTTCATGAAATCCATTCCCAGAATGCATTCGTCCGTAATATCGGCGACCAAAAATGTGTGGGAGATGGAAATGTTGCCCAGCGCTATTATGCTCACGACTTCTCCGTAGACTGTAGAGCATTCTCCTGTAGCAGTCCTCAAAGCGTATCTTCTATTTTTATTAAGGGCAATTTGGCCCACGACGTCCGGCCGAATTATGGATCTCGTTGCTCCAGTGTCGATTGTCACTGTTGTCGTCCTTGCATTAACAATCGTAGTTGTAACCAAACTTTGGTTATCCCGTTGGAGTTGTGATACAGTTACGATGCTGGGGCTGCACATTCCACCAGGCGACTTTCGCCCCGTAAAGTCTGCCCTTACAAGTTTCCCGAGCTATTGGCCTCAGGTTGGTCCGTTGATAGTCTCCTCTTATGATTAGCGCATGAACAACAATTCTCACTTGATGTTTCATTCGTTCGTCGACGTTTCCTACAGTCAACAGAGATGTGGCCGACTTCGCCGCATGTCCAACATTTCATATCAGGTCTCGGGGTTCTCCGTTGTACATGCCTGATTCTTTGGCAGGAACATTCCTGGACGGATGTTTCTCGGACTCTATATGTACTCCTGGTAGCCAGTTTAGAAGATTCATACGCCAATGCGAACGCCAGTATTTCGTTAGTCGTCTTCTTTCCCGCTAAACGGACGGCTTGTTGCAAGTCCCGATCTTGGAGTGCGTTTGTGAATGCATCCATTGCTACCTTGTTCAGGAATTCCTTAGTCATATTTGAATAAGACAAGTTTGCCAATCGCTCAATGTCTGCCTGCAATTGTTGAAGATTTTCTCCAGGTTTCTGCATTCTGCTCCGTAGTTGCATGCGGTAGACCTGCTGCATGTGGTTGTCTCCATACCTAGCTTCAAGGCCGTGTCTTACTGCTTGGAAATCTGTTTGCTTCTCTGCTGGTATGGTTTGTAGCAATTCTGCAGCCGCCCCGCGGAGTGACAAGATTAGTGATGTTGACTTTTGCTCACCCGACCACTTATTATAATTGGCCTTGGCGTCAAACTGACGTATAAATACGGAGAAGGGTCCCGTTCCATCGAAGGTTGGCGGTTGCATCCTTGTATCTTTGTAGTCATGTTGATTGCTAGGCGATGTCTTATTTCTCTCAACATACTCAAGTCTCTTTTCGATTCGCGCTATTTCATCAGTGACTTTAAGATCCAGATTTTCTACTTCATTTCGAATTTCTTCCTTAAAGTGTTGAAAATTACATTTCATCCACTGCGTTTGGGCATCCAACTTTGCATTAACATCTGCAGCTTGCGCGTCGAATTTTGAATTTTGGGCATCCATTTTTGTCATCATCATCCTGAACATCTCCGAAATGTCCAACGGTGGCGAACTCTTCTCCGTTACATTGGCACCATCTTGACTCGCTGTTTCTTCTCCATCCGGACAATCTGGTCCAATAGTAAAAACATATGTGTCGACATTAATACCCTCTTCCTCCATTGCTGCTTGTAGGCGCTGTCGAAGAATTTGCTTCTGTCCTCTGCTATCCAGATTCCGGTCCTCAAGTTCCTTCTTCAACTCAGGAACGCGAAGATCCTCCAAATGTCGATCTAACATCGTCGTAACACGCTATCACAGCTTATTTACTTCGCCAATAATCAATCCCACCTCTGACACCAATTGTAGCGAGCTTAGGGTTCGCTGGATTGATTATATTGAATAAATAAGAGCCGTTAAATCGATTTTTAATGAATATCACACTTTATTAATTCATTAATCAAAACCCGTACTTATCCCGTACACTCAATGACTTTTCTTCACTTCTCGCTTGCTTCGCTCTTTCTTCTTTTTCTCTGTCACCATCAGCTGTCTCCGTCTTTTTATCGTTTTTCACATTCTCATTTCGTTTCCGTCCGTTCCATAATCTTGGATGTCCTAGTCTCCAGTTTTCCAGTACTTTATAGAATATTCCAGTGCTTGTTTTGGACTTTCCCGAATATTCCAGTACTGACTGTCATATGCGTCACAATATGATAAATAAATGAGAGTTAATTCAAACGACATACCAGTGCTTGACATTTTTTTACCTTTCTAAAGCCTGCGGGTGAACTTGGTGCCTTTCGCTCTCGGTGGAACAAGTAGGTGGGAATACCGATGAACCCGTGTCCTTGCCGACACACATACCTATCCCCCACTGTACTAGTGAGGTTTGAGGCGCAAAAGGATTGATCGCCTGACAGCGTCCATTTGAGATGAGGAAGGCGCTTAAGCGGCGCTTCCTGCACTTTTCAGTCTAACTTGCCCTCACCTCCCGCTTCTACTGTTGCCTTTATAGTTTGACCTGGTCGCCTTAGGTAAATCTTAGTTAAGCTAGTTTTACACTCTTTAGTTTGTAAGTATTTATATTGCTTGGATTAAGTTAATAAAAGGGGACTAAACCTAAGAGTTGAGTTTGATTATCAAACGACTGTAAAACACAATGTACTGTGTTTGTTTTTGAAGTGAAATCTCTCAAACAATGCTCCAAATCAAATCACCCAGATCAGGCTGATTGGTTAACTTCGCTTTATCCCTTGTTTCGCGAAAGGCAGGAATATTGCGAACAGCTATGAGATACCCCACAACGGTTGTAATAAAGATTCTTTCTAAACTAATATGCATACGGGCAGTGTTCTTTGTTTTCTTGTCTTTTTCTGTTTTACAATGTGAAACGCCTCATGAAGCATTTATTGTGTAAATGTAATGAGACAAACATACCATATGGAATTGCAGCATCTAAGAAATTAAACACATGTTTTAAATATAATTTCCAGTAACAATTGATGAAAGCAAAACGTCTGTGAGCCGCCACTAACCGCCAGGGGTCACTTGTGTCGTTTTTTCTTATTCTCTTATTTCACCACAGCACCTATACACTATCTCTTTCCGTCTGCTAGTGGGCCGTGGATAGAGAAAAGGGCAACACGATACGTGAGAAGTGGTTGGTGTCAAATAAAATATTTTGCCGTCATCAGAATATTAGTTGGTGTGGTGTACTAAAGTCGATTTTCGTGCTCGTGCCCTGTGGTCCTCCTGTCGTTTAATTACATCAAATAGAAAAGAATAATTTTTATATTGTAACTAAAGGCCGGTACTTCCGATTGATTATTAATCAGTATAATGCTCGGAACAAGTGTGTGAAAAACGTAAAGTGCTCTATGAGAAAGATCCCTGGCGAACTTGAGTCTTGAAAAAGTGCAAGTGGCTGTGCCTGTGCCGCTTGGCACACGGAAAAGCGAGCATTTGGGGAGGGAATCCGATTGGTGTCTTGTGTGCGCCAACCATCAAGTGCAAGAGTAAGAAGTTCCCGACCGGAAAAGTGAAAAATGTGCGAAAATTTCCCAGTGAAATCGGTGCACGCGGTGTGAGTGAAAATCTTTTAGTGTCTCGTCGATTGTTAACTTCGCGACTTGTGGGTCTCGGTGGTGCCGCTCGTGTTTAAATTTCTCGAATGACCGGCACCGTTATTGTGCGCTAAATTAACCTGCGACAAGCAATTATATAAAGACACAAAAAGGCAAAAATGACCTCCACCGACATCGGTCTGGATATATCGGCCCTACCCGAAGACGTCCGGGAGAAGCTGGCAGAATTGGATTTGGAACTTTCAGAAGGTAGGCTCCTCCACTTAAATTGCACCGTATTGTTAATTGTTTACCTCTCAACGCGTTAAATTTTATTTATTTTGTTAACAAAGTGTTACATGCCAAAGTACGGATGGGTCGATAAAGTTTCGCTGTCAACTTTTTCCCAGAGATCCTTTCGTCGTCTCTTTCAGTCGGCTAGTTGAGGTGTTCCTGTCGCATTCTCTTGGTATGTCAGTGCTTGTTTGAATCTGACTTGGTCGCAGCTGGGTTCAGGCCTTGTCAGGGAAGGGACGAATTAAAATTTGATTATGCATTCGTAGTGTAATTGGAAAGTTGAAGGGTTTAAAGATGTCGAATCCGGCATATAGAATTCTTGAACTCTAACTCATGGTAGGATGGCGTATACGTCAGCTCCAAGTACTTAGATGTTGGTTGGAAGAAACTGAATCATCGAACTGTATTGCCTGAAGAGTCGTTATGGGGCTAAATTTTAAAGGGAACACTGTAATTTAAAGTCAACACCGTGTAATTGCTAGTTTCGTCTTGATGAACATGAGTTTCTACAAAATATCTCCTTTGTGAGAGGTGACTTCCTCCTTTCAAAGCCTAGAGGTTAATGGCCCATCTGTGCCACGATCTAATTCAAACCAAATGAATAGTTTGATTTCTTATAAATCTCTGACCGCAATGGGCTGATTATTTAATCAACCAACCGCTAACGAAGCTGAACATGAAACTGCTTATTGGGTCTCCGTCAACTTATTGCCGGCGACATAGTAAAATAATTCCTTAACTTTTTTTATCCCAGTTGCTCTACGTCAGGAATATTTTTATTCCATGTACCTATGTGGAACTCGGAACTTTCTACATTGGTTGTCGATAAGACTAACTTGTGATAGTCCTTCAGAGGTTGTCTTATCCATATTATTCGAGTAATCCTTAAGAGGGCAAATTTTATTCTATTCGGTCAAATTGGTTTCATGAGGAAGCAGCATGATTGGTCTTGGCTAACGCATTTATGGAAGCCCAATGTTTTCCAAGTTTACAATTGCGCTGAGAGCGTGCACTATTATACTGTCGAATAAAAACTAAACTTCCAGCGTTGTTAAATGTTAAATTTAAGCTTAAGGTTGATATTCTCTACCATTTTCTATTTTCTTTTTGAAAAAAACTATCGTCATATATAATCATGTCGCATACTTCTGAGATTACCCTCATACACTAAAATTGGAATGATACAAAAAAGGATTTAGCTCAATGCTTGCTGCTTTATTTTTACTTGAGATTTGCTCGAAGAAGGATATTGTTAGTTTCGGTCTCACTGATTGGGATAGGTTCCCTCCTTTTCCTTTTGAAAAGGAGTTGCAAGTATTAGGCCGGTTCTGTGAATACATCGATCTCTTCGCTATTCATCATCATCAGGGTTAATGAAAAAGCTCTCAAGAGAATATTACGGATCTACGAGAAACCCATTTGGAACCTCTGAACGACTTTTTTGGAAAGTTTAGTTGCTAGTTATTTGTTCTCAATGACGATTTTAACTCCACCATCATCATCATCGGCACTACAACTGGTATCCGATCTTGGCCTTATTTAACAAATCTCTCCACCGGTTCCGATTTCGAGCCGATGTCATCCAGTTTGGCACTCCCAGGCTCTGGGCGTCCTGGTCTAGGCTATCCCTCCATCGCAGGCAAGGTCTGCCGCGCTCTCTCCGTCCATACATCCTGCCACAAAGGACTTTCCGGGCAGGCTCCTCTTTGCTCATTCGAGCTAGGCTTCCCGCCAACCGGAGTCTACCGAGCTTGATTTTTCTTACATTAGCTTCAAGGTAGATTGCGTACAACTCATGGTTGTAGCGTCTCCGGACTCGTCCTCTCTCACATACGGGGTCAACTATTCTCCTTAAGACCTTCCTCTCAAACGCGGCTAAGAGTTTAGAGAGCCTTTTATTGAGCACCCATTTTTTTTTTTTACATTTCTGTATTTATTGACCATAAATAATTTTTACAATAAGCAATACAGATAACTTATGATACCTTAGCTATAATTGTTTACATATACTTACTAGTACATTTTTCAAACAATATGATAAAAGTTATATATTGGTTATGGATTAAGATTTTAGTGAGTAGAGCTTCCTGGAAAAGGTCAGAAAACCAGGATATAGTTATTTACTTAACCTATGCTAATTTACTTAACTTAACTTAACTTATCTTAACTTAGTCTAGTTACCTAATTATTATTGAAATAAGTTAGTGTGGTGTGGAAGGGGGTAGCATTGTGATCAATGGGTTAGTGAGGATATTGTCAGTCAGGGTGTGGGTTGGGGAACTACTTTCCGTTTGTTCGTTGAAACGCAAAATATTGGAGAAGGGTTGAATATTACTATATTTAAATTGGTGAGGTGAAAGTTCTGTATTGTGGTATACAATCTTATTAGAGTTATTAACCAACCTGCCAGAGGTGAAGAACGTTCTGATGTGGAGACAGTTCGGGTAGGCAGTTCGGTTATCTGACGGAGTCGATGTGAGCGCATTTATTATCGGGTTGGGATTATTGGGAAGATTTTCGATAAATTTGATGGACAGTTCGAGGAAGCGTCGATCTATACGTTCAATATTAGCGGCATAGTAGAGCGAACTACTGTTGTAATATTTGTGGGAGTTGGGATGTCGGTTGAAGCCAGTGATAAGTCTGAAGCATTTCCTTTCGAAGATGCGTAGCTTCTCCATTTGGGCGGGTGTGATATGGTACCATATCGGGCATGCATATGTGAGAGTGGGTCTGATTATCTGTTTGTAGATAAGTGATTTAACTTTGGGAGAGAGACCATTCGGCTTGTACATCACTTTTCTGCAGAGATTAAGTTGAATTGCGGCTTTGCGAATCGAGTTTTTGGTGTGGGCGGAGAAGGACAGATTGTTGGTGAAGGTTATTCCCAGGTACTTTAAGGTTTTGGAGGGTTTAATTATATTGTTATTTAACTTGATTCTGATTTTGTTATGGCAGCGTATGGTGTTGTTAGTACAATTCGCATTTCTGCCTTTAAACACTATGAGTTGAGGTTTGGCTGGGTTGAGTCGGATTTTCCACTTAGTAAAATATGCAGAGAGATTCGGGAGATAGCTGTTAATACAGTTTCTTGCCTCCCTGACAAACTTGTTGCTTGAATAAATTAAAGTGTCATCGGCATAATTCAGCATTACTGTATTAGGTGACAGTGGCTGCGGGGTGTCTGAAGTATAAAGGAGGTATAATAATGGTCCGAGAATGGAACCTTGAGGAACACCCGCGGTTATACTGTATGGTGTCGAAAGAGTTGAATTTATTTTCACCATGAACTTTCTATCAGAAAGGTAGGAAGCGAGAAGTTTTATGGTGTGTGTGTTTAATCCGAACATTGAATGTAGCTTATAGAGCAGTCCTGCAACCCAAACGCAATCGAATGCTTTTGCTATGTCGAGAGAGACGCATATTGTAGGGGATTGGTCACATCATGTGTCAGTTTTAGCAGAGCATGACAAGTTGAGTGTTGTGGACGAAAGCCAAATTGAGAATTCGGGATAAGGGAGTTGTCTCTAGCAAATGAGAGAAGATTTTTGTATATCTTACATTCCAAAACCTTACTAAGCGAATTTAGCTGTGATATGGGACGGAAGTTAGCCGGGTTGTTGGAAGAACCGGATTTACTAATAGGGACTATCACCGCTGTTTTCCAACATTTTGGGAAATGTGAAGCGTTTATTATGTGATTGAGAAGAACGAGAATGGGGAGTAAGTTTTCCGGGTGAAGCCTTTTAAATAGAAGGTTAGGGATTCTATCCAAGCCTGTAGATTTTTTATTGTTACGCGAAGTAATCAATTCAGATAATTCTGTAAAGCTTAAGAATGTGTCGGTTCCCATGGGATGTGACGCTTTATTGGTTTCGTTGAATTCAGTAATGAATGGTGGGAAGGATGGCTCAAGTGTGCCTGAGGTGAATTCATTCACGGTGTCGTGGAAATTAGTGACTGGGAGGGAATCGTTTTGTTTATGAGTTTTACAGAAGTGTTCAGCGAGACAGTTTGCTATATCAGTGTCCGATTGGGCGATGTTACTGTTAGTTGGTTGGATGAGATAGTCTATTCGAGGCTTGAATTTACGACCAGTTAGTCGATTTATATTTTTGAATAGGTTACGGTTTGGTTTGATACTGTTTAGAGTAGACGTGTAGGTCTGATCGGTGAAATTTTTAAGTTGTCCATTTATCAGGGTGGTCAAAAGCTGTATCTGTTGTTTAATAAAGGGTGAGTAGCTAATATGCAATTTACGTCGGAGTTGTTTTTTTATGCGCAATAATTTTGTGAGGAGGTTGGGTAATGGTTTTCCTAAGTGGTTATGAGGGACGGTCGTAGGGGTATGGCTGAAGAGAGCATTTCCCAGTATTTGCTCTATTTTTACAGCTCCCTGGTCAATTTCAGTAGGGAATAGATTTGAAGATGCCGGTAAAGAATAATTTGAAAAACTGGCAGCAATATCGTTATTGACTTTTTTCCAGTTTGTTTAGGAAAAATTTGGGATAGGATTCACTGTGTAGAGTGGTTCCAGCGAAGGGATTTGAACCGTGGAGTGGACGGACCCATGATCGGATGGGAATGTAAAGGACACTGTAGGGGGATTAGATGAATAGATATCTGTGGATTTTAGGAAGAAATCGATTGTTGATTTGGTTGTACTACAAATTCGAGTAGGTTGCAATGGACAGTCTGCGTAAACATATGGGTGAAGTGGGAGGAGATCTAGGAGTTGGTAGCCATATTTGTTGCACTTGATATCATTAAATGATGTATGTCGAGCATTCCAGTCTCCCCCTATGATGAAAGGTGCCGGCAGAGACTGCTGGATTATTTGAGAAATGTCTGCACTAGGGAAGTTAGGTTCACGAGAAGGGTGAATGTATATAGACGACAAAACCAGTTACTTCTGCAGAAGAGTTTAACTGCCGTGTATTCGACATTAGTTATGTTAGTGAACCTGATTTCAGTAAATTGGAATTTCTTGTGTATTAGAATTCCAGTACCACCATGAGGGCCAGTGGTTCGCGGGTTGGACACAAATGTGTAATTAGGAATGTATACTCGAGAGTTTGATTTAAGCCAAGTTTCTGAGAGAAGAAGAACATCTGGGGAGGACTTTTCAACAAACAAACGGAGGTGTTGTCTACGAGTTGAGTACCCAGGTCTCGTGTCCATACATGAGTACTGGTAAGACCATGGTCTTGTATTGATTGATTTGAATTGATTGATTGAAGGCAGAACCCCCATTTTTATTTAGCTTAATGCAAGCTTAAAATTAACTTAACATAAAACCTTACAGACTATCTTAAAATCTAGAGTAGTGGTTAAGACCTTAATCAATTATTCAATCGAAAAAAAGGAGAAGAAAACCAGGAAGTTGAAGATTACTGGGCAATAGCGGAGGTAGGAGGCCAGGGAAGGGCGAGTGTATGTGGGGGTGGTAAACGCCGCCTTTGGGGGGGGGGGGGGGGGGGGGGGTGCAGTGGGCAAATGTGGCGATGGGCAAAGATGATGTCGGCATGGATTCTGCGCCCTTCAAGTGTGCTTAGATTAATTAGAGGGAGCCGGCTTGTGTATGGTGGTAGAATCAGCGTATTTTCCCAGTTTGGTCCGCGGAGGGCAAAGCGCAAGAAACGACGTTGAACACCCTCAATCCTGCGAATGTGAGTCACTTGATACGGGGACCAGACCTGACTAGCGTATTCGCGTAGTGGCCAGACAAAAGTTGTGTAGACATAGGGGTTAAGGAATTCCTTCGACCAGCGTTTGACAAACCCAAGGGCGGCGTTGGCCTTGAGGATTATGTAATCAATATGAGCGGTAAATTTGAGCTCCTTGTCGCATAGGACGCCCAGATCGCGAATCAATTCAACCGATGATATCGGTTGGTCCAGTAAGAGATAGGAGCGCGGTTGAGTGGGGGAACTCTTCCGAGAGATGGTGATTGTGTGACATTTGTCGATATTCATTTCTAGGCAATTATTTTGGCACCAAGTCGAGAAGCTCTCAAGATCCGATTGGAGAAGTGAGGTGTCCAGGGGAGAGGGGATTGTCTCGAAAATTTTGGAATCATCCGCGTAAAGCGAGATGAAGGAGTGATTAATCCAAGAGCCTATGTCGTTTATGGTTAGGATAAATAGGAGAGGGCCGAGATGACTGCCCTGGGGGACACCTGAGGTTGGGAAAAAAGGATCGGAGAGGGTGGATCTAAATCGCACGCCGCAGATTCGATAACTAAGATAGGATGAGACCCACTTAACCAGCAGGGGTTCGAAACCGAGGGAAGATAGCTCGAAGAGAATGAGGTTATGGGAGAATTTGTCGACGGCCTTGCTAAAGTCAGTAGCGACTACATCGACCTCATCGCCGTTTTCTAGGGCAAGGAGTGTGTGGGATGTGAATTCGACAAGGTTAGTAGTAATGGACCTGCCTGAGAGGAAGCCGTGCTGGTTCGGAGAGATGATGGGTACGCAGTGAAAACATAACGCCTCATACAGAAGGCCTTCGAACAGTTTGGGAATGTGCGGAAGCTTGGCAATGGGGCGATAATTGGATATATTGTTTGTATTTCCCTTTTTATGTATGGGGGTTATGTAAGAGGATTTCCAAATGTCAGGGAATAGACCTTGTGCAAGGTGTTTATGAGATCATGCGGCGCCATTTGTGCGGTACCATTATCATGTTTACGAGCATGATAAAACACTAGCCGCCGTACTTCCTTGCACCACACGATTTATGACTCGGCCATAAACCCGAGTATATTTGCATGCCGTCATCATCCACAGTTGCCCGCAACCGGCAAATCACAATAACCAGCAGCAAACATCTTTAACACCAGAAGGTGTTAATTGAATCGCCGCCACCGCAAAAAGGGACCACCATCAATGCAATGTTTTTAATTTTTTTGTGCAAGAATGTGCGTCCTTTTTTCCTTGTTTTCTGTGTACACCAGTAATTGGTGTGTATTATAGGAACTCTCCTTCCTATTGTCTTTGTTTTCGTACTCATGTCTATTGTAAACAGGAATTTTGAAATCCTGTAGTCAAAATTAGAGATACGATTCGATGTATGTATTAGTAATGCTCTGCGGCGAGCATGATTTTTTTATCGATTAGATGTAAGAGTATTAGTATAAGCAAATTGTATATATAGCTTAAGGATTGGAAAAATAAAATTAGAATGCATCCGACAGTAACCCCGGCGTGTTCTCATTTCTCATATTTCAGCTAACTTTTATCCTATGAGATATTTAGTGGCGTTGCGCCCAAATATTCAGGATTCTTTTAGATATTTAGTGGCGTTGCGCCCGAATATCGCCATACAACTTATCACACTAAGGGTGTTGCACTCTAGTGTACAATAGGTTTGAGCAACAGTTCGGTACAGCGAACGAAATACATCAGGTCAAAAGAGGCCTGATTCAACACAAGGGATAGATTGAAGATTGACGCAAGTGGGAGAGAGAGGGTGTGGGGCTAGGGACGACTGAGGAATTAAATGGGTCTGTCGTGAACACAAGGTCAAGTTGTCTGCCCAGATGGTTTTGGACATTGCTTACTTGGCAAAGGCTAGAGTCGGTCAAATAGACATTCCTTAGTAGTAGTGGGGTTTGAGATGTAGTGGGAGTAGTCGTCAGACAGCGTCCATTGGAGATGGCGGAGATTAAAATCGCCAAGGACTACAATGTCGTTTTGGGAAGAACTAGGCTCAGTTATGCGGTTGATTGCCACAATAGCGAGTCCCTATGACCCGATAGCTTGCGATGGCGGTATGTAAAAGCATATGATGTACACAGTAGCTTGGATGTTCTGGATAAATTTCGGGATTTAAAGAGCCTTGATAGGCCATAGTAGGCTTTGTTGGATTTGATCAGCCGTTCGCGTATTTCTTCTTCCATATTGTTATCGGCTGATACTATTGACCCAAGGTAGTTAAAGGATTGCACTACTTTAAATTCGTGCTCCTCTACCCTGATAGTTTAACCAACGTTAGGTCTTTTAACTCCATACCTGACGTAATAAGCGGTATAATCTAATTTGGTATGCGAACCTAAGCGGTAACCAAGAATGTGTGATTTCACTACGGAAAAAAAAGGTACCAAAAATAGCTCGTTTGCGATATCCGCCATCCGTTTGTACAATACGACCTTGTCCCATCTATTTACAAGCTGCAGATGCCAGTATTAAAAACTCAAAAAACGGTGCTACCTCTACTCGAGTTGTAAACTGCCGATCGCGCTTGTAATTGTCCATGGTCAAAAAGATATGGCAATCCGAAAATGCAACGTTTGGTGAATATAGAAAATGAGGTAAAAGTTCCCAGCCTAGTGAAGAAATCACCTCTAGGGTCACCCTTGCTACTTGAGGTTTCGCGTTGACTTGCTGGAAAAGAACGCCCTTCCTATACATGGTGCCGGCTGTTTTTTGTGAGTTCTTCAACTACTCAGTCCAATTGTGCTGAGTAAATCACATTGGTAATGGTTTTACCATCTTCCAAAAACTCAGAATGCACAATCCCAGCCGTAGTCCACCACACACACACACATTAACACCTTCCGTTAATGAAGGCCAGGTTTAGTGTGACGAACGCCAATGGTATGATCGCTTCCCGTTGTAGTATATCGTCCACTTTTCGTCACAAGTCAAAATCCGGTCCAAAATTGGACAATTCTAATCGCTAGAGTCGTGTCGCAGCAGTAAGTTCATGCGAGACCCATTTACTCATCTTCCACAATTTTCTCAACTGGAGCAATTGTACACGAATTGTTTGATCGCCTACTCCAACTCGTTGAGCAGCTTCCTGACACGTTTGAATAGAACTCTCTTAAGCTACAACATTTAATTAGTCCAAGTAGAAATATTTTTGTCTACCCGACCGAGGTGTGTCTTCGGAGTCTCATCACCAGCTGAAAAGGTCTGAAATCACGTTTGAGCTGTTCATTGACTAACAGTGCTCTCTTCGAACGCTTCACATATTTTTCTTCCTGCTTCGGCATCTTTTGCACGAACTTGTACAGCAAATAAGCCCTAATAATTGCGTTCGACACAGCCGTACTTAACTACGAATTTCGGAACTATCAGTGTCATTCTATTGCCTATTCTCTACGATGGCCGACGCCTTTAATTGGTTTAAATCGAGAGATTTTTAACCACTTTAAAGCTGTTCGTTCACTAACAGTACCCTCTCTTAAGGTTTCACATATTTTTCTTGCGCTTCGGCATCTATTGCACCGAGTTCTAACTCGTGTAGTACACAAGACTTAATAATTGCGTTGGACACAGCCAAACCTAACTACGAATTTCGGAACTATCAATGTCAACCTGTTCTCTACGATGGGCGACGCCTTTAATTGGTCTAAATCGAGAGATTTTAGTCGACCCAATAGGGATTTATCTTCAAGGGTCTCATCGCCAGTTTAAAAGGTCTGAAACTTTTAAGCGGTTTGTTCACTAACAGCACCCTCTCATAGGGCTTCACATATTTTTCTTGCTGCTTCAGCACCCACTGCACCCAGTTTGAACGCGTGCACTAAACAAGACTTAATAATTGCGTTGGACACATCTATAGCCCGAACTCTCGGGCTGTTACCTGAAATTCATGGGATTTTACAATTACAGCACCCTTTATCGCAACTATCTTACCAAAACTCAGACCAATCTCAAAAATAGTCCCAAAACTCTCTCTCTTTCAGTGCGCCAATCATAAACATAAATCAGATGGTTACTCCACATCGCTTACATTAAACTCTCATAGCTCATCTGATACTGTTACTATTGCTAACCTATTCGCCACTCACTTCAATCAGTCATTCACTAATGACTCTGTGGCGTTTCTAACAGATATACAAACAGTACACAAGCAAATAGAGACGAACAACACAGAAAGAAAATCGAACAAACAAAAACATCAGCCGTATATCAACCAAATAACATAGCAATTCCACATCAGTTGAGTGTACTTGAGTTTAGAAATCGAATTCGTACACGCGGCAGTGGCCTGATGTGTTGAGCATGGGTTCAATTTTTAGTGATTCTTACCGTCATAGCGTCGGTTCGAATCACACGGTCTTCACTATCCTCGCAAACGCTATAACTCCTTTGTCCCTGACCCGTCCTACTTCAACTACCTACCTAATTGTTTTCTTCGGGCCCCTTCTCCACAACTCCTTTGATCTGCCCTTAATTGAATCTAAGCTACTGCAACTCAAAAACGAGTTTTCACCGGGACCTAATGGTATCACTATCATTTTCCTTAAGAAATGCTCATTCATTCTCTCTCACGCTCTTAAGGCGTATTCCCCCACATTTGGAAAAACTCCTTCATCACCCCCATCCACGGGAAGGGTTCCAATATTAATGTCGCGAACTGCCGCCCCATCGTCAAACTGTATCACTTACCCAAGATTCTCGAAAGCATTCTTAGTTTTCGTTGCAAATCTTTTATTTCACCAAGGCAACATGGTTTTCTCAATGGCCGATCAACTACAACCAACCTTGTTGAGCTCACTTCGTTTACCCTCTCAGCACTAGAGCACAGTAACGAAGTCGACATGGTCTCAATCGACTTAAGTAAAGCATTCGAAAAAATCTCCCACAATCTAATCCTCTTTAAATTATCCGCCCTCGGCTTCGAACTGGACTGCTGAACTGGATTTATTCCTATCTAAAGGATTCGGTTCGATTCAGGTTCATTATATCCAACCCTTCCTTGCCGCCTGTCGGGTCCCTCAAGGAAGCCACCTGGGCCCTCTCCTATTTATATTTGCCACTAATGACATTGATAAGGCCATTAAGAATTCCTGTTTGTCCTTATACGCTGATGGCACTAAGTTATATAAGATCATAAAGTCACCACTTGATTCTGCACTGCGGCAACCAGACCATGACCACTTCTCGACTTGGTGTGACAAAAATTGCTCTGTACTTAACATTGCCAAATGCCAATCTATAACCTTTTTCCGTAAGCCTATTCACTCATCCTTCATCATCAACCCTTAACCCTTATCCAATCTATTCTAGACCTAAGGATCCTTTGCGACCGGGACGTAACTTTCTCTCTCATATTGACGAGACGATCCGGAAAGCCAATTCTGTGCTCGGGTTCGTGAAACGATGGTCTAAGCAATACTCCAACATAACTCAATCCCTTTACCTCACCTTCATCCGTCGACTGCTTGAATATGCTAGCCAGGTATGGCCCATATCCGTAGAATCGAAAGTATTCAACGTCGCTTCCTTCGGTTCGCTCTCCGAGGGCTAGGAGGGGAAAACCAATTAATTCT
Source organism: Microdon myrmicae (assembly GCA_963931805.1). Taxonomy (NCBI): domain Eukaryota; kingdom Metazoa; phylum Arthropoda; class Insecta; order Diptera; family Syrphidae; genus Microdon; species Microdon myrmicae. Next base: position 8,007,280 of record OZ007498.1, read on the forward strand.
ATCTCCGTACATTAACTGCCCCAAATTAATCAACCTCAGAATTCTTGAGGACCGCAGAGTCCTGGCTGACACAGTGTTCATTCATCGGGTCCTCTCCGGCTCAGTCGACTGCGCCTACCTCCTTAACTTAATTCCTCTGAACACAAACTTTCGAAATATGCGCAATCCTCGTCTTCTCTATATTCCCCCTCACCGAACCTCCTATGGTTTCAATGAACCCATTTCGTGGATGCTGAGAAATGTCAACTCCAACTCCACCTTGTTCGACTTTGACCCTCTACCCATACTCTCAAGCACCGCCTCCTAAACTATTCTCACCACCGATCATAAGCGGTGCTTTCTACACTTTCCCCTCTAACCTGTCCCCATCTCCCAACCCCCACCTTTGCCTTCATAATATGTCCTGTCTACCTTAGGTTAATCTTAGTTAAGTTGGTTCTTACGTTAATCTTAGTTAAGTTGGTTCTTAGTTTGTAAAGTTATACATACTTTAGTTTATAAGTACTTATATTGCTTGAAGTAAGCCAAAATTATAAAAAAATACTTTTGATGGGGTGTTCTTTTTTACTCGTTAAACCGCTACGAAAGCTCTTACATGGGTGGCTGAAAAATTTCCGACCTCAACGTGAAGATAGCACCACTCGTCAATAAAAGCTAGTGAATGTAGTTGTGCATCTTTTGACAGTCACTCACCAAAATTTCAGCCATTTTGGACGCGAAGTTTTTATTTGACAGTCGACAAGCTTTTATTGACGATGCCGCTATCTACACGTTGAGGTCGGAAACTTTTCAGTCCACCCTCGTGCATTCGTCCTATTCTTTTGGTCAGTTCCCAGATAAATTAAACTCAGTGAATATCCTAACAATCCCCAAACAGGGGATCAAAGCCAAATTGAATTATTCTATAAAAGTTACTGCTTAAATCAACTTTTTGTCCTCTTTAGTTTCAGCAGAGAAGAGGTTTTTTGTAGTAACTCGTTCATAGGAAACCTATCGAAAGGCAGAACCAGTTCATTTATTGTTTGGATGGATGTAGGCGGTCGCGCTGGTTAGACTAAAAGTTTGACATTCAGCCCTATTGAGTTGCTTTGATATTGATTTCATTTAATGGATAAAGGACTATGGTTATTTCGATTCAGTTCGAGCATTTCAAATCTGCCTCCTATCTTATTAATGCTCTTCCACAGGACCCCGTAATTGCACCCACTCTATTTCTAATTTTTAAAAATGATACACTAATACCAAATTCACTCGATTGTTGACGTCGCGTTGAGTTTGTCGTATTCATTCGATCATGCTCAATCAATGTTTTCAAGCCCCAGTTTCAGACACCTAGTGGGGCAAACTCGCTGAATTTCGGTATCGACAAAATGTGATAATAGAGATATTCTGTTGTAGAGCCGACCAACGCCGACCCTTTGCCTTTCTTAACACTCGAACTCATTCGACTCTTAATCGAAGTAACTACATCTTTGAAGCTGCGAAAATAACGGGGCCAAATCTTTGGGATTTCTTAAAAGATGCAAGAAGTAATTGACCCTAATCCACTTGCCGATTATTTACAATACATATATCCGACCTAGATTGGAATTCATTGCTTGAAAAGATATAAGAATAAACCGTGAAACTCATTGGAGACCACGGCGCAAGTTTTTCAATATAACTATTAGAACATGGGGAAGACGTATCTGGTGTCTTTCCGTTCGGTCGTTGTTAAACTGAATTTGTTAAATGAAACCCTTCGTAATACTGTGGCGGTGCCGCCAAACCCCACGGTACACTTACCTAAAAACCCCCCATTACCTCATCCCTAGACGCATAAGTTTTCGCCAATGCAATCGCATTCTCTTTGCATACCAATCCCCTGTAAGATTTCTTTATTGGGTTATCAGGAATTCGAAACCAATTTCGGCATCTACGTTGCCAAGCAAATCTCCCTAGACGAATTCCTGAAAACAAAAGGATTTGAATACATACTTTGTAACCTTCACCAGGGATCATAAATATTGCGCCGTCTCTTTTCCAACTTCGCCATGTGCATGACAAATTTCTTTATGTACACATTGGCCGGCGACCTTTTTCTCCCAGCAATAAAATTCTCTGACTCGCACAATGTGCAAACCAAACCAAATATGCATTCCGCGTCTCTTGGCATCAATTGAATTCAAAGCATAAACAGTGCAAATATAGAATCCGTTTTCCACAAACGGATTTCCCTGCATATACAAATGCTAGCAAGGGATTTGTTTCGTTCATCAACCCATTAGCACTTTTCCCAATGTCTATTCGTATATTTACACAAGGACATCATTCATCTAAGACTTTTATGATGCCCTCGTCTCATCTTTTCTTTTACCACATTTCTTCGCTGTATCGTCGTCTATTTATTTAGACGCGATGCACTCCATAGACGACGATCTCTTCGATGCTTTTGTCTTTACCGCCAGTCTGCTTCGTTTACCCCTTGCCCTCGAGCACGTGTAAACCACACAGATCTGAACGATCGCACACATACCTACCATGATCACGATGAGCGAGTGAGCTCTGCACGAGCAAGATATCGCTGAGTCTTATTCCATCCGTTGACCACGCTGGTCACACGCGTCACTCCCGCTCCCCTTACAGGGATGCGTCAATTCCAGAGTCGCGAGATTAAATCGCCAAGCTAATAGATTGGTCCGAATCGTGTGAGTCGTCTGCGGGATTAATAGATTAAGTGACGAGTAAAGTGTGTAATATTATACTCAGTGACTGTTCGTGATAAGTTTAAAGAAAATATGTAACGTTCCATCTAAAATTAACCTGATTAAAAAAATAATAAAAATAAAGATCCTGCAGTGTTTTATTGTGCCCTGTGTTCACTGGACGTGGCATTGTGAAGTCCTGTTGTGCTTTTCTTTTTGTGTCCGTCGGAACAATTAATTATGATGGAGGAGGAAGTAGAACTCGCACCCATGCCGGTGCCACGACTTTCTCCCCATAATACTTTCTCACAATACCCGTTAAACAGAGAGCATGTATCAGTTCGCGTTAAAAATTAATTTCAGATAAACAAATAAACATAAAGGATTACTCTTTGGCCCAAAAACACGAATGTGGAATGTTCTGCCTAATCTGTGTCACTACTTTTTAATCTCTACATTTATTCTCTTCTTTTTTTTCGCCCGCTCTAAGCTTTGACGTTTATTGGTATCAGTAATACCCTTTGTGAGACATGATGAAGGACATACTTTTCATTGTCTCGAAAGTCGGCTTTCCTTCCACCTTTGTTTTTAATCACTTCACATTTAAAAGATTTGTGGCTATAACGACACGCAAGGAACGCCATAGTAGAGAACAGCACCAAAGGTAAAATCGAAAAGATGAAAAATCATTAGAGCCGAATACCATAGTAATTAGCTAGGACCCTACAGCCGTAAACAGTAGTGGCAAATAATAAGTCATCTCCCACACGCGGCAGTGGTATCATATTGTAGCGAGCTTAGGATTCGCTGGATTAATTATTTTTAATAAATAAGAGCCGTTAAATCGATTTTGAATTAATATAACACTTTATTAGTCCGTTAATAATAACCGTTACTTATACCGTGCACTTAACGATTTCTTTACTTATCGCTTCCGTACTTATCGCGTCTTTTACTTCTTCACTGCTTACTTCTCACTCGAGACTTATCGCTTGCTTCACTTTCTACTTCTTATTCGTCTCCGTGATCTGTGTGCGACGTATTTATACCGTTCCCTCATTCTGATTCGGCGTTTCGTTTCTGTCCGTTCCCTTGAATGTTCTACTGTTCCTAGTCTCCAGTTTTCCAGTACTTTATAGAATATTCTAGTACTTTCTTTCGGACTTTCTCGAATATTCTAGTACTGATTGTCATATGCGTCACAATATGTTGTGGTTTGGGTTTTATCTTTTGCTGTGATTCTAATCGTCATAGCGTTGGTTCGAATCACATTCTTTTTACTAGTGTCGCAAAATGCTAGAGATCCCATCAGAGGTCTACAAGTGTGATAATGGTATTCGGGAGTACAAAAAATACTTTATTGCTCGTAGGAATTGTTTTGATTTCCGGGCGGAATTCAAAAAGTATTTAGGAGCCGGGAGAAAATAATTTTATACAATAGAAGATCTTAATAAAAATGTAGGAGTGTTTTATTTTGATTCTCGCTGTATGACTAAATATAGAAGATTTGCGAATAACTATTTGTGCATATAGTATTTATTATATTTATGGTTTATTCTACAAGCAGACGGGTCGCACCCGTTTGTGGTTCATCTCCCGACGACGCGAACATCCCTACATCAGAACTCGTTCCGCTACAAAGCGGGAAAGCTGTGGAACTCCCTTCCCACGCGAGTGTTCCCGGAACGTTACAACCTGCAACTGTTCAAAAAAAACTGCAACTGTTATTTGATGGCATCTCGGGGCGCCCACTCGGCGCTATAGGTTCGCCTCTCCCGAGAGAAGTCTAATAAAAAAAAAAAAGCTCGTGAAAAAATTGGCTTTTCTCAGACTAAATTTCAAGGCACATTCCGGTAAAATAACAGGCATAAGAACAGGAAAGCAGGTATTATTTTACGTTGGTCTTGAATAATTGGAACATAATGGTGATGATTTAGATCACTCCACGCCTATGAGGTTCGTCTGAGAATTTATTTTCTGTCTTTTACTGTACGTCTGAAGTTAATCTTTAAAATAATTGATGCTTATTCACTGATTGACGGAGTATAGGCATTCATCAAGGTCAGTTCATTAAATTTTAACAAGATCATAGCACAATAAGTTGCGCTTATGCCTTAATAGTGCGATTGATCCCTAATGAGTTTCACTGCTCATTTCTGCATCATACGGGGGACATGCAACCTTGTTTTAAACCGTCTGGTAAGTTTTTTTTTTTACACTAACGTGCGCACAAAAGGGGATTTTGAAGTACCCTTAAATATCAGAGCACAGTGCGAACGGATGGAGAGGAAGCGGAGAAGTAAAGGAGGTGTCGATGTATATTGGTCATAGTAAGCTGGACCATACTGAATGCATGGACATCACAACGACGAGGAAACATATGATCAGGTAGAACATTCCACATTCGTGTGGATCGGCTAAAGAATGACTCTCTATGTTTATTTGTGCGCCTGAAGACCACTTTCAACGTGAACTGATGCGCATTCTCAGATTGAGGGGTATCGCGGGAAAATGTCTGAAGGGGCGGAACACATTCAGCAAGTTTAGTTGAGCAACGACCGTGGTAATACCTATAGAAAAGAGATAGGTATAATACGTTGCGCTTGTGTTCTAACGACGGAATTGATCGACTCACAACTGGGTCCTTATAAGGTTTCATTGCTCGTTTTTGCATCGTATCGAGCACATGTAATACAGTTTTGGATGCGCCTGACCAAATATGGGAGTTGAACTCCATTTTGGGACGAATATACCCCTTGTAAATAGTGGCCAGGTTGGATGGAGTGAAGTTTCTTTTGCATCTCTTAAGGAACCCCATACATTTGGCTGCACTTTTCGCAGCTTCAAATATGTAGTCGTCCCAATTAAGAGTCGAATGAATTCGAGTGCCGAGGATTGATAGTTCCTTTGCTTCGTCGATGCAAGTGCCGTTCATCGATAGTATATTTACTTTGGGGTTCGCCTTTGACGACTAGAGGCAGCACTGAGTTTTTGAATTGGGTTGTGAGTAATTGACAAGAGATCATTTATAAAGATCACGAACAGAGTGAGTGAGAGTACCCAACCCTGGGTAACTCTTATATTAATTTGATGGGAGACAGATTTGACACCACCAAGAACCACTTGAATTGAACGGCCAGAAAGATAGTGTCTTATCCATTGGATCACGGAATTGCCCGCTCCATAGAAATTTAATTTTGATAAAAGGGCTGGATGCCAAACTCTGTCGAAGGAATTTGAAATATCACCGAGGTAGTGAATGGAATGGATGGCTCCACTTTTCGGTAAGGTACGCCATCATATCTCCTGTGGACAGGTTGCTACGAAAGCCATATTCGCGATCATTGAGGAGGTCATTTCATTCCAGATATTTCGAAAGTTGACGGTTGATAAGTGATTTTATTACCTTGGAGAGAATAGAAGTTAGTGCTAGGGGTCGATAAGAAGAAAGGGATGATTTGTCACCCTTTTTGGGAATTGGTTGAATTTTCGCTGACTTCCTTCTATTTGGAAAACGGCTAGTAGAATAAGACAAATGGAAGAGTTTCCGCACTGTTTTAGCGACTGAAGAAAAACATCTCATCAAGAAGATTGGGGGAATGCCATCCGCATTAGCGGATTTGTGTGCGTTTAGCTCTTTGAGTGCGCGGGCAACAATACACGTTCGGAAGCGAATCTGGCTCATGGTGTGCTGCTTATGCTGAAGTTGAGGCGTAACTAATGTGGTATCAGGCAGCGTTGAGTTGGCTGCAAAATATGCAGCAAGTAGATTCGCTTTCTCTATTGCACTGGTGACTGATCTCTCATCGACTATTAGCGAAGGAATGAATGAGGAGACCTAGTTTTAGATGTTCTTCACAAATGCCCAGAAGTATCTACTACCTGTGTGAGAGTGTAGTATTTTTTGTCTCACTCTCTGGGCATGTAAGAACTTGGCGTGTTGAATATGCGCATTGCAGTAATTTCTAACTCTCTTAAATCTTTTCCGGTTTTCCTCAGTATTGTTTGATTTATACAACCGGAAGCTCAACTCTCTAGCCCTAATCGCTTCTCTGCACCCAGAATCGAACCACATATTTCTCTTGAGTTTGATACTCTTTACTCTGTGTAGAATAAAGGTTCGCATGCCAAGTAGAATCGTGTCTGTCAATGTATCTGCTATAAAGTCAATATTGTTATTGAGGAAAAATAACGACCAATTTAACCTCCCAAAAAAGTCGTTCAGACTTTCCCAGTTGGCTTTCTCGTAGAACCGTATTGTTCTTTTGGGAGCTTTCTCATTAACGTTACTGTTGGTTAGAGCATATTTAGCTGACACGACACAGTGGTCTTAAATGCCCAAGGGCGAAGAAATTCCAATTGTGTATTTGTGAACGTGAAGTTTTAGCGACGAGAAATTAAATTCTGTATTGGAGCTGAGCCCATATTGTGGCAGAAGCTGATAAGCAATATGTGGCTATACCATGATCATCATCGGCATTACAACCGGGATCCGGTCTTTGGCCTTATTTAGCAAGTCTGAGGCTTGTTAAAATTTTCCATAATAATTTCTTTTTCCGGGCAAGGTTATTAGCCTTGCGCCAAATGTGGCTATACCACGATGTGGAAAGAATAGAGGCACTAAGTTATATATTGATTAAAATCGGAAATATCTGTATTAGTAATTACCTGGGTTTCGCTAAGTGCAAGGATAGTTGGTTTCTGGTTAGAAACGTGGCCAGACACAGATGAGAAATTGCATCTCTAGCCGCGAATGTTACACAAATCAACGCGAAATTCCCGTTACATTGAAACGGCCTGACACAGAAAACCAATACCGCCTCGGGAAAGGATACAAGTCGGGACCAGCAATAGATAAGCGCAAGCAACCACTACAGGTGCTATGCCCTTGAAGTAGGTGCCCCACTAGAACCGTGCCGAAATCCAGGTCACGTCCCTTCCATGATGAACATTATGCCACTCAAACATAAAAAACTCTCCAAAAATTATTAATCAATCGAGAGTATCGATGCCTGAGGGACGCAGACAAAGGCGCGAAAAAAAGGAAAACAGACACAGGGGATGGAAAGTGTAGAAAGTTTTCCCGCACTGCACATCACTCGCGTGTATATCCTCGCACTGTTCACTGCACTAAGCCGCGTGTGTGGAGGTCCGTTTATTTGTGTAGGACCGCACAGATAACTTTGCACTGCACTCGACCGCGTGTGTGAAGAACCCTTCGTTTGTTTACGATGAGTTCCAATTGGAACGAATGTGCCCCTTGTATCTTCTGTTTGGGAGTAAAATAATGCAGTCATCACAATTGCATTTTAACACAATTCGCCCCACAAATGAATCTTAAGCAGGGAGAAAATGCATATATAATGAAGAAAAGTCTGTAAACATTATCAAATAGGTGAGAATGCGAAGTCATATGTTTGCTGTTTTTATAAAAGATATAAACAGAATGTCTCTTCTATTGTTTTAAACCGTGTGGTAAGTGTAAACATTATCTAATAGGTGAGAATTCGAAGTCATCTGTTCGCTGTTTTTATAAAAGATGTAAACAGAATGTCTATTCCACACACACGCACCCATAAGAACGTATTATCAAAAGAGAACCAAAGGAGAAATTATCAGAGTCGTTCACTAGAGCATTAACGGAGCAGTCCACAGATTAACTAGCGATACTCGCATACACGCGGCCGTGATATGATGCGCCTGTTCTTTGGTTCCAGCATTTTCATAGCGTGGGTTCGAATCACGTTCGTCACTACTTCGCAGAACGCTATAAGCTCTCTTCGTTAAGTTCTGCTGTTTCACTCTTTCGGCATATGGATCGATAAAACACATATTCCTTATTTTTATTTTTGAAACACACTAATGTGTTATTATTATTCAACATAGAGTTTTACAATAACTGACTATTTAACGTTATCAAATTAAGCATGGCATAATTATAGAGTCATATGATACAGCGATGTCAATGGCATTTTAATATCGATATTTTCGTGAATTTATCTATATGGTAATAAAAACGTTCATTCGGTTTTTAAAACTAATAACATTTTTGTATTAAATAAGACTCATGTTTTCAATTTGTATCTCCTATTATTATAATGATGATATTCGATAAATTCATTCTATAAAAAAAGTAAGCTTTTGTTTACGATTTTATAGGCATCGATAATGTCATCATACACTTTCTTTACTATTGCTGTAGGGTGGGGAAGTAGCACGCATGATAAGTGGCCATTATATCTGAATTGAAAATAATACATAACTTCCTCTGTACTCTCAGAATTATTGAGTGATTTTACTATATTTCAAGTTATGTTCAAATGCGAAGTTAATTTCTAACAATGCTTTTTGTCATGTAGATCGAATCCTTGTAAGAATTGGAAGAATTAATACTTTAAATATGAAGCCTTAAAATCACATTTAAGTGAACGTTGTCTTCCGGCTCTCCTCTTCTTTGTCTATAACTTTCAGTTAGAAGGTTTTTCTGCAAAATCGCTAAAACAAATCAGCATCAATGGTTTTGCATACCTACCTATGCAGCACCAATCGCCCTCCCATAACACTGTAATCGCCTTAGTCTCGTTCTCGCTCAATTGCCGGCCAAGTGAGTCAGTCAACAGTTGGTGTTCAAGTTCTCACCTTTGTGTAGGTGCCGCAAGCTTCTGTTTTCCCGGACGGTGTCAATAATATTTCATTTGCAGTGGAGTCACCTCACTAATATACTTAACAGCTTTACTGGTGGGGTCCATTTTCTGGGTCATCGGGCGACTTGAATCATTTTAGCCTATTCCTACCCTCTGCAGCCGAGTGAGTCACATCGTTTTTCCACTGTTGATGTCAAGTGAAAATTTCATAAATATTCAGTTCACTCGTGGACTAGTCCCATTCAATATATTTTATATTAGTCCATACATTTCCTATGGAACAATTCAAAGGGTTAAATGAAGTTGACACGCATGTTGACAGGGTGCTTCTACAACTGCCTCACGCCCACAGCTTCTTCGTTCATTTCCCTTTCGGCCTAATAACAGATCTTCCACAATCGTTTGGAATACACAAATGCATATAAATTTGCCTTTATCGAAAGGCGAGGTCGGTCCCAGAAATATTCGTTATATCGCGCCACCTGTTTAAGTTCTGAGTAGAAGTTGAATTGAGAGTAAACACGAACGAAAAGTGGGTAAACAAATAAACAGGTCTTAGGAGATTAGTAGAACCGCACTTGCGACGGATCGTAATTAAGGGTATTTATCCACACAACATTGTATACACGGTTTCTGTTTCCTTACCCCGAATTGAATTAGCAGATAAATTCTCGGTTACTAATCTGGCGGGACCGCAAGCCTTGTTTTCGTCCTTTAGCTTGTACGTCCAAAAGAATTCATAGTAGCTACACGATAGACATGGTACCATTGATTAGTTTGTTTATGCAGGCCATAAAGATTTGCGACAGCCAGATCAGCGCCCGAATCGACGATGTACATAAATAAATATGATTCAAGTATCTTAGCATGGATAAGAGTCTATTGCGTGAGTCAGGAGACCGCTTGGTTAGTCACTTATGTAAGTCTGTGAATACATGGTAGTAATGACTAATTTACACTATCGCTACATAGAAATATTTTTATTTCATCTCATCATTAGCTTTTTTCAGCGCTTTTTTATATTTTAGATTGGCGCAAATATACGAATACATTTTTTTAATTAATTGGGCAGATGTTGGGGCAGTAAGCTATTGTCGTCTCACCGTTAATAATATTTACGAATTCGTCTATCGAGACTAGATTTAGACAGCCCTATCCTTGTCTTTGATTGTGGATGTCAAGTTTGTTTAAATATTGACATTTTAATGCACTTTAGAAAAAATTGGGAAACTGTCAATTTCTCTGCTATTTCCTCTTGCTTTTCTTTTATTCTATTTATTTGTATTGTTTTTTAAATTAACGAAATATTTAGACTTTTGTAAAAACACAGCAAAGAAAAAACATTGTGAGTGAACATATCATAAAGGATATGCCAAAATACGATGGTTATACCGTTGAATATGGAAACAGGTTTCTGATATGTTCCACAGATAAGTCCATCACCATAACAAGCGGCACACAAACCTAGCACAACACCACTAAACAAAGACGAAGATGAACAGCTTATATAATTTTTTAAATACAGACTGTCGCAAATATTTTGCCTGTACGAAACAGCAAGTTAGTTTACCTACTAAATAATCATCCTTAGCTATAATTGCCGTCAACAAAACTGACACCAACTGAACTGAACAAAATAACCATGCGGGTACTCATATCGAGTTTTATGTTTTTGAGGTGAATGGCATGTGGCAATTAGTCACTTTTCGCCGCAAGCTTGCCCAACTATTCGAATGCCCAGGAAAACGCGGCAGTGAATATAAAACCAATCCTAACAAAACTGTATCAACTAAATTTACCAATTGACATCGTCAACTCAACTCTTGAAATATTAGTGATCTACTGTTGTACACAAAAACACCCATTAGGGCTGGCTCTCACGAATTATTTGGAATGTTGATTAACCATAAATTAATTACGTTAGGAGAATTCGATTGAATGGGAGCGGAAGGGAATGAACAGGACAGGGAACGACGGCGCAGCCGACTCGGTGAGGTAATGAACTTTCGGGTTCCTATAGGCCAATAAATAGTATAAATCGTAGGGGGGGCGTCCAAATGGGTAAGTATAAGGTGTTATTATTTATTGGCCTGTAAGAACCCGGAAGTTCATGACCTCACCGACTCGGCTTCGCCATCGTTCCCTGTCCTGGGCACACTCCTTCCACGCTTGGCCATTCGATCCGATCTCCTCAAGGTCAAACCTAACATTGTCCTCCCATCTCCGTCGCGGCCGTCCTACCGGTCTCTTTCCCGTTGGTCTACCGTCAAGAATTCTATGCACGGTCCTATCGTTCCCCATTCGCGCCACGTGTCCAACCCATCTTAATCTTCGCGACTTGATTACTCTCACCATTGTAGGTTTGCGATATAGCTCTTCCAATTCGTGGTTATGGAGTCTCCTCCATTGTCCTGCTTCCTCGTCATATTTACCTCCAAAGATGCCCCTCAAAACATTATTCTCGAATACGCGGAATTTGTTTTCTTCCCGTTTTGTGAGAGCCCATGTTTCGCATCCATATAGAACAATCGGCATGATTATGGTTCTATAGACACGGATCTTTATGTTACGTGATAGCAGTCTGGATTTAAGCAGTTTACTGACTGCATGCCAACTCGCGTTGCCGGAATGCAGTCTCTTGTTAATTTCCTTCGACATTTCATTACTGGCCGTCAGTATCGTTCCCAGATATTTAAATTCTTCAACTTTTTCAAATATCTTACCTCTGACGTTTATATGTGTTATCTGAGGTCCACATGCTCTCGCCGTAATCATGTATTTTGTTTTGTCTTCATTTATATCTAGGCCCACCTCTTCGGTCGCTTGCATGATGATTTCACAGTTTTTACTAACAGTCTCTAGATAACTACCGCTTGGTATAACCCTTGAAGTGGTGCGGGGGCTTAAACTACGATGAATCGCTCAGGCTATGCTGACGGAAGCATACGCTTCCAGTAGGGCCACCCATGTCAGACAGGCTAGCGAGGAGTTGTTACGTACGTCGGCCACCACCATCATTTAATAATTTACACTTAATAATAATAATAATAATTGAATTGAATACTTTGTTTCAACATAGTATGATGGTAAGGTGGTGGAAGAATTGCATGATCCTGAAGTGAGTTTCTGAACCCACCCTGATTCGGGTGTGGATCGTGCAGTTCTTCGAGTTCGAATTTGTTTTTCGAAGTGGACGTGAATGGAGAGCGAAATGAGGGAGACAGGAGGATGTAAGAATTCGGTTTGTTGTGGTCCCGTTGTTGACAGTTGTCGACAGAACGATAAGAAGAATACGGTTCGGTGTTCCGTGGGCAGAAGAGGAAGAGAATATAGAAGAAGAGCCGGTTCCCTTTGATTTTTTGTTCCTTTTTTGTCTTAAAAACGTAAAATGAATAATAGTAATGATTGTAAAGAAAACAAAAGAGAAAAACTAGACTGGAAATAAAAAATTATAAAACACTAAAAGTGTTCGTGGACAAAAAGTTCTTCTTATTTGATTTAAAAGTGGAAACGTAAGTGAAAAAGGGATCGAACTGGCCAGTAACAGCCATATCGAAGGCTCCAAAAATCCAACGATTGGTAACCCCAATTGTCCCTCAAAGGAAACGAAGACGTCTTGCAGTGAGGAAGAAACGTTAAGCGACACCCAAGGAGGTTGCGACTGAAGAAATTTCTGCTAAAGTGTTGGCCCAAAAGAAGAAGAACCTGGACTGAGTCGGATGGAAGCTGCTGCACCGACCTCCAACTCTCCCCGGCAAAGTACTTGAAAACGGCAGGAAACTCAAGGTAACCAAACTATTACTACTTTAATAAAATCTTGTGTGGCTGTATATGCTACAAACTGGCGCTGCGGACAAACCTTCTCGAGTGACCACGGCAGGTTTGATTGGTATGATATTGGAGATAACCACACGGTCGTGAGCGGAGACTGGCAGAGGGAGCAGGCGCAAAAAGAAAGAATAATTTTTTTCTCTCTCGTTGTTTATTTAAAAATTTATTTATTTATTAATTAATTTATTTGTCTGTCTTGTGTGAAAGACATTTGTTGGAAGCTTCTTAATAGCTCTTTTTATTTATTTGAAAAAGAAATTTATTTATTTATTTATTTATCTATTTGTCTGTCTTGTGTGAAAGACATTTGTTGGAAGCTCCTTCCGGTGAAATTTGTGATATTTAAATTGTTCTTTATTATTTATTGTCGACCTTGATCGATCTTTTGAAATTTTTTAATGTGATTCTGTTTTTCTTCCTTTTCGGCTGCGCGTTTGTTTTTCGCGTGGATTTTTTTTGTTGTGTTACAAAAGTGACCCAAAAGTGGTCATTATATTTGCATACCCCCTTTCTCTCTCTCCAATTCGCTCCCACTGAGGACTGCGTTGGTTAATAGAGTAGTGTTTTTGTTTGTTTATTGTGACCGACGGGTGTGGTGTGTGTTTCTTTTTCTCGTTGCGAGACCGTTTGTTTTGTAGATTAGTGCACCGTTTTTCGGTCCCAAACATTGGTGAGTTTTTGGATTACGGGCTGACCTCCTCTGATGTTCCGGGCTTCCTTGATACGCATCAAGCCACTATAGTGATTGCGAGGGAGGAAGGTTCGTCGACGTCTTGTTGTATATTGGGAGCGTGCTTGTTTTGTTTTTCGAACCCCTTCCTGTTGGTGGATACTGTCGGTGACGAGGTTGTTTTTTCTTTTCTCCGCGGGGTATCCGGGAGTAGCTTTGGTGTAGGTGACCTTGAGATCTGGTTAGACGGCCGACAATGCAGACAAGGCAACGTCAGAGAGATGTCCGAGAGGGCACTCCTGCGCGGGCACGACCCGAGGCATTTCCCGAGCCGCCGGTTGACGAGGTGGATCCGGAGGCGTTCCATGATTCGAGGGACGAATTTGTGGACGACCGATCGCCAACACGCCCCCCTCCCACCGTCGGTAAACAGCCTGTCGGGAGCATGGAGGACACGCCGATGCCCTCGTATTTTAAACTGGGCCCACAACCATGCCCTATACGGACCATGCTGGGCACAGATAGGGTTTTCGACCTTGTGTCGAAGGCGGTCCCCATGTTTTCGGGACAGGAAGGACCGGATACGGCCGAGAGACTCTCTTCGTTTCTCAAAGGCTGTAGAAGGACCTTGGATGGGCTGGCGGTGGAGGAGGAACATACCTTCCTCCGGTGGCTGCCCTCTAGGCTGAGCGGCGAGGCCTATCGAATGTTCGAGGAGAGACCACCCACGACATTCCTTGAAGCGGAACAGCGTCTTAGAGAGGCCTACGAACCCCGGGTGTCGTATGAGGAGTTGTGTGCACAACTTTCCAAAATGCGACAACTTCCTTCCGAGGATGCCACAGGCTTTGTTTCCCGAGTGAAGCGGGCCGTGGTACGGTGCGAGGAGGCAGCTGAGCGCTTTTATGGTCGCCAGGGTAGGTCCGTCTTCGCCAGCCAGCTTGAGGGCATGGCCAAACCGGTGTTGGTAAGGGGTCTGAGGGAGGAAGGACTAAAGCACTTCCTTCTCACGTTGGGTAATGTCCCTTTTCGTAGCCTGGTGGACCACCTGACCGGGTTTGAGCGAGCTCGAAAGGAAATGTTGAGGCAGGACGACCTGTTTGTGGATGCGCGGCCAACGGCGTCAGAATCATTAGGTGTAGGACTGGGAAGCTCTTCAACTTTTATGGAAGACACATACTCCACTTTTAGGGATTGTACCGCGGCGCCGGCGCCGGTTTTGACGAACTTAAATCCCCGGGCGGTGTCATTCGTGTTGCCGGCCGAGGAGCCTGATAGTCGTCGACGGGGGGAGGATGGTTTCGTTCGGGAGCAGTCGTGCGGGCCTCTCAATTATGGACGGGATGCTGGTGCCTGTGCTCCGGCCTCCTCTAGCGAGGGAGCGTGGTCAAATACCGTGTCTCCCCCGGGTCGGAGTGAAGGGTCGCAGGGTTTGGTTCAGGGGGCGTATGTGCCTGGAGATCGATCGGGTCGGGACAATTCGGTCCGGGATTCGGTTGGTCGATCGGCTCGCCCCCTGGAATCCCAGGCAACATGCAGTTTCTGCAAAGTGAGGGGTCACGTGTACGACGAGTGCCTGAGGAGGAGGAACACTCCTTTCTGTCGCGAGTGCTGGCGGTATGGCCACGACATAGTGGACTGCCCGGATCGTCCGAGACAGACGCGCCAAGCCCAGGCTCCATACAGGGGTGGTGGTCAGCAGAGCGGGACCGCGCGGCATGGGCCACAACATCAGCGGCCGCAGGCTCAGCGGAGAGCCCTACCAGAGCCGCAGCCCCCGTCTACGGGCGGTGGGCCGGCGACATCAGGCCCAAGAGTATTCAGCGTCCGGTGCTGTTGCGAGTTTTGTGGCCGACAAGGTCATAGCTTGCGCGGGTGCGAATACAGGCTAAGGTGGGAACAACAACAGGGTTCCCAGGGTTCTCCCCACAAGCGGCGCGCCGGAACAGCACCTGCTGCGAGTCGAGAGCAGGACACCCGTGTGGAGAGTAGGGCGGGCGCGAGTAATAGACGCAAACAGCGTCGGCGAAATCGGAAAGCCGGTAATAGTCGCGCGGAGAGTGTGATTTACCGGGGGGTGGAAGGAGTTGATGGGCGAATATCGCCCGCGTCGGTCGATGACGAGAGACGAGCCGACTCCGTAGACTCGGAGTCCTCAGAAGCGGGTGCGAGGCATGGCACCTCACCAAGGGATAAAAGAAATACGAGGGAGCGACCTCAGCACCGTGGGCCCAGGTTGGGCCAAGGCCAGTCCAGTCCCGCTGGTTCGGAGTCTATTGAGACTTCCAAGCGGGATAGTCCTGAACGGAAGGACAGGGCCCGGTGCGAATCTTGCAGCCGACGCACTTATGCGGCGACGGTGCGTCGGCGGGAGACATCTAATCAGAGGTCGGAAAACTCCCAGAGGTCGGGTCGGGAGACCGTAACCCGACCGCACTGAACACGTTGATTGGCCAATACTGCCCTCAGCTTTTGCCAGTAGAAGTCCCCATGGTCCAGCTTCCTTTGGACATTGGCCGTAGGAATACTACGCGTCTCATGGTGGACACTGGCGCTGAGGTCAGTCTCTTGAAGCGAGGGGCCCTTCACCGGGGCCAGGCGGTGGACGTTCGGCAATCCACACCATTGCAAACCATATTTGGCAACGGCAGGTCGAGTGGGTCCTGCCATGGGACTCTCAAGTTGCACCATGAGATTCCCTGCAGTTTCCACGTGGTCGACTCCATGCCGGGGTTGGAAGCAGATGGCTTGTTGGGTAATGACTTCCTGTCCAGACATTGCAACATCAACGGACCGGGTGGATGCTTGGAATTTCCCCGAACAACCATAAACCCCGAATTCTTCTCCGTTGGTTTTGTTAATGGTGGGACAAAAGGGCTGAAGCATAAGGTAACCAAACGGGGAGTTGGGACACGGGGACCTGTCAGGGTCGATACCGAGGTCCACACTTCACCGGAGACCCCACCCACACGGGGAAGGGATACGAAAAAATGCTCAGCCAGGTCACCCCAGCGCGAGGAAACATCGTGGATGGATGAACGTGGGCCGCCGAGGATCGAAGTAGCCCTGAGTAGGCCGGTGGAAGTGCCGGCACGCTCCCAAATGGAGGTGGCTATCCCCATTGACATCCGGGAAAAGGCCATTCTGGTGCCGCAAGACGCGCGAGGGAAGATTTTATTCTCGCACTGCGTTTCTAGTAGGGCAAGGAGTGCCAGGTTATTGGCACTTAATACCCAGAGTGGCCCTCAGAGGATTGAACAGCTCACGGTGAAGGTATACCCTACCAAGGACTATAACACCATCCCCTTGGTCAAGCGTAAAGATACGTCGCCGGGAACTGACTCTGACGACGAGTCAAGCAGGCCCGTGCCCGAGAACCAATCTTCGGAGGGACGATCCCTCCACTTCATTCGACACCTGTTCTCGGATGGTCAGTCGCCTGATGAACCCGATTTGAGCTCCAGGTTGGCACAATTGCACGGGGAACTTCGTTTAGGGGATACCCTGAACACACCCGAGTGCCAATCGATAACGGAGTTATGTCGAGAGTTCAACGACATATTTCATTTACAGGGCGACTACCTGACGTACA
The DNA here is from genome assembly GCA_963931805.1 of Microdon myrmicae. Classification (NCBI taxonomy): domain Eukaryota; kingdom Metazoa; phylum Arthropoda; class Insecta; order Diptera; family Syrphidae; genus Microdon; species Microdon myrmicae. Next base: position 8,024,701 of record OZ007498.1, read on the forward strand.
CCAGTGCAATCTCGCACGAAATACCTTTGGTACGGGATCAGGCACCCATTAACCAAAGAATGTACCGATTGCCCGAAAGCAAAAGGCAGGTTATAAACGAGCAAATTCGGGAAATGTTGGATAACGACATTATCCAACCAAGCAAGAGCCCGTGGAATTCACCCCTTCTAGTGGTTCCCAAGAAGGCGGGCCCCGACGGAGAAGCCCGATGGAGAGTTGTGGTGGACTTTCGCAAACTAAACGAAAAAACCATCGGGGACGCGTATCCTATTCCCCGTATAGAGGACATTTTAGACCAGCTCGGTCGCTCGCGTTACTTCTCCACGCTCGATTTGGCCAGTGGCTATCACCAAGTTTTGGTAGATCTAAACGATCGGAATAAAACCGCCTTTAGCACCAACTATGGGCATTATGAGTTTCGACGTATGCCGTTCGGGTTAAAAGGAGCCCCGGCTACGTTTCAGAGACTAATGAACCATGTCCTTACTGGTCTGCAAGGGGTCGAATGCTTTGTGTATCTGGATGACATCGTCATATATGGTAAGAACCTGGCTGACCATAATGACAAGCTCCGGAGGGTGTTCGACCGGTTGAGATACCACAACCTCAAACTTCAGCCGGAAAAATGTAGATTCCTGCAAAGGGAAGTGGTCTACCTGGGACATGTTTGTTCAGAAAAAGGGGCTTCGCCAAATCCTGACACGACAGCTAGTGTCAGAGATTTCCCCATTCCAAAGACGGTACGTCACGTCCAATCATTCGTAGGGTTGGCGAACTATTACCGGAAATTTGTGCCAAGTTTTTCCCGGATAGTGCGCCCCTTAACGAACTTATTGAGGAAGGACGTGAAGTTCACGTGGTCGTCCAAATGTCAACAGGCATTTGAAGAGATAAAGGGGAAGTTAATTTCGCCACCACTATTGGTTTACCCCGACTTCACTAAACCCTTTAATCTAACCACGGATGCGAGTAATGAGGCGCTTGGAGCGGTATTATCCCAAGGTGAGATAGGCAAAGACCAGCCTATTGCTTATGCCAGCCGCACCCTGAATGGGGCCGAACGTAGATATAGCACAATCGAGAAGGAGTTGTTGGCCATTGTATGGGCGGCGACGAATTTTCGGTGCTATTTGTTGGGTAGACGCTTCACCGTGTACACGGACCACAAACCGTTGAAGGGAGTGTTCGGCGTGAAAGAACCCACCTCACGCCTTACCAGATTTCGTCATAAGCTATCGGAGTTTGACTACTCAATCGAGTACAAACCCGGTAAATACAACACCAATGCGGATGCGTTAAGCCGTATTCCCCATTCTGTAGACGAAACCCCTTCACCACCGCGATGCAATGTAGTCACTCGCTCCCAGGCAAAGACCCAACGGGACAGCGAGGGATCCCCGGGACGTCCAAGTGACGAGGAGTCACCTTCTGAAGAGGACGCCATTCCTTCCTGCACGGAAAAAGGAATGGAAATAACTAATCCCGAGGAGATCCAACACTTATTACGGGATTACCATGATCACCCTTTAGGTGGGCACCAAGGGGTGATCAAGACGTATAAGAAGATACGCAGGCACTATTGGTGGAAGAATATGATGCGCGATATCAAGCAATATATTAAAGTATGCAAGATTTGTCAGCGCATGAAGTCTTCCCCAAATTTACGAATGCCGATGGTAATCACCGACATTGCCACGAGGCCCTTCGAAAAGGTTTATTTAGATATCGTGGGCCCCCTGGACCGTACTCCTGAAGGCAATCTATATATACTTACGTTCCAAGATAATTTATCGAAGTATATAGATTGCTATGCCCTGCCCAATGCAGAGGCTGAGACGGTGGCTTCGGTCTTTTTCGACCAAATAGTTGCAAGGTATGGTGTACCTACACAACTGGTCACCGATCAGGGCAGCAATTTCCTGAGCAGCCTGTTTAAAAGCGTGTGCAGGCTGCTCCGCATCAAAAAACTGCAAACCTCAGCGTACCACCCACAATCGAATGGTGCCTTGGAGCGAGCCCATCGACCGCTGGTAGAATACCTACGCAGCATTGTGGGCACAAATCCCCAAACCTGGGATCAGTACCTGAGGGCGGCCACTTTCGTGTACAACACCAGCGTGCACGAGAGTACCCGATTGACGCCAATGGACTGTCTCTTTGGTTTTACTCCGGAGGTTCCCTCGAACATCAAATTACCTCCGGAACCGGTTTACAACCACGAGAGCTTCCATAAGCTATTGAAGTACAAGCTTCAGAAAACGTACGAAATAGCTAGGCGCAATCTGTTGATCTCGAAAAGGAGGTCCAAAGGGTATCATGACCGCCAGTTACGCCCGTTCACGTTCCATGTGGGCGATAAGGTCTTGATGCGGGAAGAAAACAAAAAAGGAAAATTGGCACCCCTATGGAGAGGTCCTTATGACGTGGTGGAGGTGAAAAGTGCGGTCAACAGCGCGGTGAGGCTAGGCAAGAGGACGGTGGTTGTGCACAACAACCGTCTGAAGCCCTACTGGGAGTAGGGGAGTCGTGAGCTCGAAGTTTGGAAGACGTATAAGAGCGGGACGCTTTCGCCGGCCGGGTGACATTTCGGAGGTTGAACGAGAGGGGATCGCCTCGCCTTAGCGGGGGAGTCCTAACCGGATCGTGTGGGCGGTCGAGCTGTTGGTCGAACCATCGGATGGAGTGTCGGACCCGCCGTGGACGTGTGTGTTGTCATTGTTTCTGTGGAGCGCTAGTCTGTTGTTCCCCCCTCTTATATTAATAACTACGTGTTAGTTAATTTATTTATTTATTTATTTATTTGTACTAACCCTCATATATAAATAGTATAATCCCTACTAACATTAGCACTTAAGCATGTAGACTAATTTATTTATTTAGTTATTTATTTATTTGTTGATTGGTCTGCTGTCTGTTTGTTTGTTTGCTCTCCGCCGTCCACTCTCCGGCGTGACATTCCTCTCCCAAGAATGCCACGCAGTCTTGTGCGGGGGGGAGGTGTGTTACGTACGTCGGCCACCACCATCATTTAATAATTTACACTTAATAATAATAATAATAATTGAATTGAATACTTTGTTTCAACATAGTATGATGGTAAGGTGGTGGAAGAATTGCATGATCCTGAAGTGAGTTTCTGAACCCACCCTGATTCGGGTGTGGATCGTGCAGTTCTTCGAGTTCGAATTTGTTTTTCGAAGTGGACGTGAATGGAGAGCGAAATGAGGGAGACAGGAGGATGTAAGAATTCGGTTTGTTGTGGTCCCGTTGTTGACAGTTGTCGACAGAACGATAAGAAGAATACGGTTCGGTGTTCCGTGGGCAGAAGAGGAAGAGAATATAGAAGAAGAGCCGGTTCCCTTTGATTTTTTGTTCCTTTTTTGTCTTAAAAACGTAAAATGAATAATAGTAATGATTGTAAAGAAAACAAAAGAGAAAAACTAGACTGGAAATAAAAAATTATAAAACACTAAAAGTGTTCGTGGACAAAAAGTTCTTCTTATTTGATTTAAAAGTGGAAACGTAAGTGAAAAAGGGATCGAACTGGCCAGTAACAGCCATATCGAAGGCTCCAAAAATCCAACGATTGGTAACCCCAATTGTCCCTCAAAGGAAACGAAGACGTCTTGCAGTGAGGAAGAAACGTTAAGCGACACCCAAGGAGGTTGCGACTGAAGAAATTTCTGCTAAAGTGTTGGCCCAAAAGAAGAAGAACCTGGACTGAGTCGGATGGAAGCTGCTGCACCGACCTCCAACTCTCCCCGGCAAAGTACTTGAAAACGGCAGGAAACTCAAGGTAACCAAACTATTACTACTTTAATAAAATCTTGTGTGGCTGTATATGCTACAGAGTAACACACAAAGATCTACCGCCCCTAATCCAGGGTGTTACGCGTCACCGTGCCAATTGGATGGTTTGCAGCCAGGGGTATACCGGCTGTATTATAACGGCGCCTCTCTGACACCGGGTCGAATCAGAGCAGTAAGCAGACCTTACCATATCAAAGAGGGGCTCTGATATGGCGGACCATTTGAAACCCCAGAGTGATCCAATGAAATGAATGATCAATACACAAAAAACAATCTCACAAAAAACCCGGTAGGCGTAGGTGTGATGAGCCAACACTACCATAAGGGAACAAATCATCAGGAAAACACCGACTCGGCAAAAAGAAAAGAAGTACAAGGTGTAGTAAAAAGAAATCCATTAGGCTTTAGGAACCTGTATCTCGCGTTGTATAAGTGCTTTCGAGTTACGCTAGATGGCGTTAGAAAGATACGATTTAGTAAAAAAAACTTTTGAGCCAGCTTTGTAATTGCTTGACTCAGTTTTGTTTGAGCGCGAGTTAATATGGACACCAATAAAGAAAATATATTTTACAGTTTCTTCGAAGGCGAAAACGCAACCCAGGCGGCTGAAAATATGAACAATGTTTACGGTCCTGATATTACAACAGCCAATCACGCGCGATGTTAGTTTCGTCGAACCCGTCCCGGTAATTTTGATGTCAAAGATGCACCACGCGATGGACGGCCAATTGTCGAAAATGTCGATAAAATCATAGAAATCGTCGATTTCGACTGTCATGTACCCACTGTGTCGATTGCCCAGTAGCTAAACATTGCACAAAAAACCGTTTGGAACCGCTTGAATAAGGCTGAATACAAAAAGAAGTTAACGCAAAAAAACCTTATAGACTGATTGCCATCTTTTTTAAAAACTTTTTTTATTACACTTCTCTCGGGAGAGGCGAACCTATAGCACCGAGTCGGCGTACCGAGATGCCACCAGATAATTGTTGCAGTTCTTTTTGAACAGTTGCAGGTTGAAACGGTCTGAAAACACTCGCGTTTGGAGGGAATTCCACACTTTTCCCGTTCTGTAACGGAACGAGTTCTAACGTAGAGATGTTCGTGCCCTCGAGAGGTGAACCGTAAACTGATGCAATCCGTCGGATTGTCTCGTCGAGCGCATATAAACCGAACTGCGCCGAACAATACCACGAATCTCGAACAGTACCCGTGATAATATCTGTAAAACAGTCATAGATCAGTTACGCGCCGTTGATGTGATAACGACTGTGGTTCCGACGTCAGCGCCGTGTCCCCGATCAGGTGGATCTGTGGCGTTTCCGCTAAACCCCACTGTCTACTTACCGTAAAACCCCCATAACATTCAACCAATTTCCTAACTTCACTAATGCAATCGCATTAGTACCTGAAAATGCTTCACGCATCATATAGATCAAATCTATGATCTTAAAAAGTCCCTGTCAAAGAAAACTTACCTTTCATGCATTCTCTTCGCATACAATTTTCCGTAAGATTTCTTTCTTTACCTTATCAGGCAGAACCCCCATTATTACAACCCAATCTACATCAGTTTCGGCTAATGCAACAGCATTAGCACCTGTAAATGCTTCACGCATTATATAGATCAAAGCGCAGGTTATCAGACGGCAAAGGCGTGATCTGCGTTTACTACCGCACTCAAGACTTACCAGTCTTGTATGATTTCTTTCCCACCATCCCTCTATTCGAGTAGTTAGAGAACATTTGAACCATCCCTGTCCACACTATCCTTATTTGGAATATTGGAATATTTGGAACCATTTGAATAAGGCTGGATACAAAAATAAGCTAGATGTATGGGTGCTATAGGAGTTAAAGGAAAAAAAGTATCCTGCATCGAATTTCCATCTGCGAATCGCCCTACGGGAAAATTAATTCGGACATGTACTGTCAACAACATTGATAAACTTAAAGACCTACGTCGGAATAGAAGGGCGGAATATCAAGACGAACTAACGAATAGATTTAGCATCCTAGAGAGTGACAGTAGTGAGGAAGAGGAAGCCAATAGTGTGGACACTAAATGGGCATCGATAAGAGACACAATCAAACAAACAGCCCAAGAGGTATTAGGATTTAAGAAAACAACTAAGTCCAAACCTTGGTTTGACGATGAGTGCAGGGCAAAGATCGAAGAACGTAAACGGCTCAGAATGATCCACTTAGAAACATATGATGAAGTCAACGCAGTAAGATACGCGACAATTCGGAAAGTAACAACTAGACTTTTCAAACGCAAAAAACCCGAATGGGAGAAGACTCGGATCGAAAAAATCATAGAAGATAACAGAGCAAAGAACAGCAGAGGTATGTATTCCGGCATAAATTCAATTAGAAATGGCTACCGAGGGAGAGCCAAAATAATCCGAGACACAAACGGCTGTCTGGTGACAGAAACAAAAAAATATCGTGACAAGATGGAAGCAGTACTTTGAAAACCTGCTCAATGTGCGCACCCATCAACCACAAATAAACGCACCAGACGTACAACAGCCGAGCCCCAGATCCCAGAGCCTTCTTTCGACGAAGTTATAGACGCGATAAATCGACTGAAAAACAACAAGGCCCCCGGAGTCGATTGCATACCGGCAGAGCTTGTGAAGCATGGAGGAGGGGCAACCGCTCGAAAGATCCACCAACTGGTTAAAATAATATGGGATAAGGAAGTCATTCCGGAAGAATGGAAAACCGCAATAGTCATCCACATTTTCAAAAAAGGCGACAGATCTGACTGCAAAAATTACAGAGGAATATCATTGCTCCCAATCACATACAAAATATTAACAAATGTCATACTGGCAAGAATCACACCGTACGCAGAAGAAATATTGGGAGACTACCAATGCGGATTCCGTCGGAACCGGCCAACAAGCGACCAAATGTTTACAGTGGGGCAACTGCTCGAAAAGAAGAGGGAATATGGAGAGACGGTTCACCAACTGTTCGTTGACTTCAAAAAAGCCTACGACTCAGTCGCAAGGCAAAGACTCTACTCTAGCCGCCCTCATTCAAATCTGCATGAAAAACCACCTCTCAGAACCATTTGAAATCCGGGACGGACTAAAACAGACCTCTCACCATGTCTTTTTAACCTTGTGCTCGAGTATGTCATCAGAAAGGTACAAGACGACAACATGGGCGGATCATCCCTGAACAGGGTCACACAAGTGCTCGCATATGTGGATGACATCGCCGTTTTGGGCGATAATCTAAAAACTGTAAGTAAGAACAGTAAAATCATCATGCAAGCGGCAGAAGAGGTGGGCCTAGAAATAAATGAAGATAAAACAAAATACATGATTACGGCGAGAGCAGGTGGACCTCAGAGAACACATATAAACGTCAGGGGCTTTGAAAATGTCAAAGAATTTAAATATCTGGGAACGATACTGACGACCAGAAACGAAACGTCAAAGGAAATTAACAAAAGACTACATTCCGGCAACGCTAGTTGGCATGCAGCCAGTAAACTATTAAAATCCAAACTGCTATCACGTAATATAAAGCTCCGTGTCTATAGAACCATAATCATGCCGATTGTTCTATACGGATGCGAAACATGGGCTCTCACAAAACGGGAAGAGAACAAATTCCGCGTATTCGAGAATAAAGTTTTAAGGGGTATATTTGGTGGTAAATATGACGAGGAGTCAGGACGATGGAGGAAACTCCACAACCACGAATTGGAAGAGCTATACAGTAAACCTACAATGGTGAGAGTGATCAAGTCGCGAAGATTAAGATGGGCCGGCCACGTAGCGCGAATTGGCGATGATAGGACCGTGCATAGAATTCTTGACGGTAAACTAACGTGGAAGGGTCTGACAGGACGGCCGCGACGGAGATGGGAGGACAATGTTAGATTGGACCTCGAGGAAATCGGATCGGATGATCGAACGTGGAAGGAGAGCGCACAGGACAGGGAACAACGGCGGAGCCGAGTCGGTGAGGTCATGAACTTCCGGGTTCCTATAGGCCAGTAAATAAATAATAAATGTACTGTCAACAATTGGATAGTGTGAAGGAAGCATCCCCCAGAAGTGGCCAGCTTTAGCGAATAAGAGAGAAGTCGTGTTCCACACACATCGATAGTGACTCGCCAGAAGCTCCGGAAACTTGGTTGGGAGATTCTTATCCACCTAGTGATAGTACCTGTTGCTGTCTATGGCGAATGATTTTGCTGGTGAAATATTCGCCTCAAGAAAGGTTTGTGGAAATCGACTGTTATTGTTTGCCAACAGAGACGAGGGTTTGTGGCGGTGCCGCCAAACCCCACGGCCCACTTACCTGAAAAACCCCCATAACTGCTACTAACTTCCTTAAGTTCGCTAATGCAATCACATTAGCACCTTAAATGCTTTACGCATTAAGTAGAGCAATTTATAATCTTAAAGTCCCTGTTAAGAAAACTTACCTTTTCATGCATCTCTTCGCATACAATTTTCCGTAAGATTTCTTGCTTTACTTATCTGGAATTCCAAACCAATTCGGCACCTTCGGTACTGGACAAATTCCTGTAAACAAAATAATTCGGTTTGCATAGAATGTAACTGTCATGACAGGGACCATAAATATTGCGCCGTCTATTTTCCCAGCCGGGCCATGTGTACAACAATGTTCCCTACATACACAATGGATGGCGACTTACACCCAAGGGACCAAAGCAAATACGCATTCCGCGTCTCTTGGCATCAATTAAATTCTACAGCATAAACAAATGCAAATAGGAATTCAATACCTACCCTTACTAGCGATGCCATAAACACCATTTCCCAGTAACCCAGCTAAAACCCATTAGCACATTTCCACATCGCATCGTCGTCTCTTTGCGACGCACATTTCCAAGAAAGATCCTATTGGCATCCGACGAGTTCGGTGTTATTTGCTTTATCGAAATCGTATTCCATGAATGCACTTTATGCCCTTTCTTTGTTCTAGGTCCGTTCTCATCCATGAAAGAACCATGCACACATACCACCATGATCACAATTAGCGAGTGAGCTCTGCACGAGCAAGATATCGCTGAGTCGTTTTCCATCCACTGACCGCCACGGTCACGCGATCTCTCGCTCCTCGTAGCCACCACGGAGACGCGTATACATTACCAAGTCGAGTTCGAGCTAGCGTTAGCCCATTTTACGAACGTGTTTGCAACTAGCGTTTGCGAAGTGCCAGTGTTATATTAAATTGAGTTGTCAAGTTGTGTTGTTAAGGAGTAAGCCTGCAGTAAGATTAGAATGCCATTTGTGAAATAGTGTCCGCGTGAACAATAGACGATGGGGATGGAAGTGAACCGAGGGTCCGTGTTAGGCACAATACTTCCTCCCCACAGATCGTTTGTCTCTGTATGCTCTCAAGTAGGTCGAGGTTATGATTAGGAGCGGTCTAATTTGGGATTTACAGAGAATAAAAAGTTGGCCTGGAGTAAAATAATACATGGCTCTAAAACGATAACTCAGGTTTTCTGAGGCCGATCTGGCGATGTTCGACACGCGTTTATACCACGATACATTCCCACCGGCCGTGACGCCGAGTGATTTCAAGCTTTCCCCAGATTCGAGGCCCTGGCCATTCATCGTCGTATGTGAACCGATGATCCACTTTTCTTTGTGAATGTTGTATATTGTGTTTTCGTTGCATTGATGTCGACGGGAGTGGCCTTTCCCCATTGCAGGATCTTATCCAGATCCCGATTCAGAGAGTCGATCTGGGTACACCTCAGCTGATGCCACGTTGACGCACTAATCTAAATGAGGAAACAATTTATCATACGCAAAACTGAACACCCTGTTATCCGTTCACTCTAACAAATAATTTGTGTGAAGCAAAAACAAGGTTGGAGCCAAAATACAGTAGATCCCTGAGGCATCCCAGAACTAACAGGACACAGATCCGAACACTCGACGTCCACAACAAGCCAGATCTATCGATTTTCGAGCAAGCTCTTCGTCTAGTCGCAAAGCTGCTGGGAAAGTCCATATGAACGAAGTTTGCTCAGCAATGCCCCGTGCCAGATGCGGTCAAAAGCCTTGGAGATATCCAATGCGACCGCCCTTTACTCACCATGCCGCTCAATTGCATGTGTCCATATATCGGTTATAAGGGTCAAAAGGACCGCCTGCCACGGCATCCGAATTGACAATCATTCAGAAGTCGATTGCACTCCAAGTACTTAATTAACTCGGATGACCTTTTCTATGGCCTTAGATAACATATGAACACCATTCTGCATATTTATTCCAACTCGCGGAGCTCTTTTTCCCTTTATACAATAATTATTCAAATTTATATATGGATACTGCTAAACAAGTGTGATTTTACATAGCGTAACATTGTTGTTAGGAGTTGTGTTTAAGTTGTAAATACAGTTTTAAATTTTTGTGATCAGTTTTGATGTTTATCTTGTTGCCCTTAAGTGATTATTTCCAATTAATGTAGCGCTGTAGTAGTGTTGATCTCGAAAATATGTTTTCGTTGAAAGGCGTCAAATGGAGTCAGTAAAGTGAATAAAAGGTCATAAGATATAAAATTTACGAGGGACTACAACGCTAAGTAAAAACAAGTACAGTAAAAGTGATTAACATCACTTGTGAACAAGAATCGTCGGCGGTTATATTCAAATTTAAAACCTGTCAAATGTGACTGAAGGTGTTTAAAACTAGTTTGAGGTTCACCGACATGGGTATTTACGCCTAACATTAGTGCATCAGTAAATTGAATCGGTTTAATGATTTTCATTGAAACGTCTGCCCTTACATCTTAAGCTAATACTGTTACTAACGTGAAAATAGCTGAATCCATTTGGTATGAGCAATCATTCGTATTTAACTCTAATTGCAGCGGCAGCTAGATTGGTTCGACCTATCTTTGATTAAGACGCACAAGAATATCGTTCACTCTTTACACTAAAGCCTTCGTAATGAAGGCGCCACTAAGGTCGTGCATGAAGCGATAACCCCGACGATACTGTATTTTACAACTAATAAACCGAAAACTTAACTCACTGGAAACTGAAGGGTATCTATAAATTGATGATCAATAAAACATTTCTGATGTTATCAGGAAACCCAAAAAGGTTCTGCTGGGCCTATCTGTCAGCGGGACGTCATGTTGGGGATCATATTTCGGAATACACTTAAGGCAATTGATTATGTAAAATGTGTTGAACATTGCACTTCTTGTGCTTTTGTGATACAGAAATCCGAGTAGTGAAAAGATGTTGGATTTTGGGAGTTCCATCGAATGCAGTTGTGTGAATATTATATAATTGTTTGGAGTCAGTAATGGTTGACGTAGAGCAACGACTTCAATCTAGAAATGTTGGTAATTCAATTCGAAGATGCAGTTTGAAAAATGTCTGAAACACAATAAATTTTGAGTTTCTCTGAAGAACTTCTCGTGTATTAGAGAAGATACTCTGTCAATATTCGATGTTTTTACATATTTTTCAGCTCCTGTATAAAATTGGTAAATTGGTAAGATTGATTAAAAAATGTGCTATGTACGTTTTCTCGTTCAATGTGACTAAACCCAATTTTTCAGGGGCAATCAGGCAATCGGTCGCTGTTCGAAATGGGGAAATCAAACTGTAACGGTTTCCTTTGTTTAATACACTTTCCTCAGTTCGTTCACTCCTTTTATGTAGAAACAACCGTCAGGCAATTGCGTGAAATGAATATGTTAATGACCAGTCGCTCGTTTAGGCGACCAACACCGTCAAGATTGTCGTTCTTCTTAAATTCGTTAATGGGGGAATAATGACTTGTGACAGCAAAAGAGGTCAGATTCAGTTTCAGTGGTGTGCTGGGACGTGTGATGATTTTATGTTATTGTGTCGATTACAATATTCTCTTTTATTACCCTCGTAATAGCAGGTCTTTTTCAATCTCTCTATCTGCAAACGTTCTGTGTGAATAAAGAGGCAAGATAAAAACGTTTGGGTCTTATTACAGCCGCATAGTCCAAGGTATTGCAAACCACAGAAAAACTAAGTTGTGGTTAGCATCGTTAATGTCGTGTCTAATTATAGTTCCCCAGCACATCTAACATCCAGTCTATCAGCTAGAATTAATCGTATCTGCATATACAAAAGTTCTTTGAATAGATTATATGCATTTTTTATTGTACACTCCTTTAAAAATCTCAATTGACAGCAGCAGATGAATCAAGCCCACTGAGTGCTAATGATATTATGTTGAATTTGTAATACTGCTTTCAAGGGCATCCGCAGAAACACATCCGACCAAAGTCCAACTTATTCGCTGTAATGAATTTGTTCTAAATTTGCGCTACAGTAGGAAAATTGTGTGAATATAGAAGACTTCTAACAAAACTAGTAACAAACTCGGAGGTATTTATTGATTCATCTTCTGCTTTGTAACTAATGCGTAACTTCCTTTATTGTCTTACATTAATATGCTTCTTTTTAATATATTGTGCCCTTAATTATGCAGAAGGAAATGGTTCCGCTTTTAAAGATGTTCATCTGTTGCTGGTTCTTACATTTGTACTTACAGATTGAAGATTATATTGTGTTACTATTCATTCATACTAGTTTGGGGAGAAATAAATCCATTATTTTAGATTTATTTCAAGTCATTATTTAACCAAGTTTGGGTTGAACGATTTGTGCCGTTCTCAAATTGATCGTATTTTTACAATTTCCACAGTTTCCTCATCGTACCAATTATGTATTGTCGAATTTTGCAATGGTAAAAGGAGATTGCAATCGCTTGGTGCTTGGTTACAGATATGTGTGTGGTTTGGCGTTCTTCTGATGAAACACAACATCTTTCTTGTTCGTCGATTCTGGTAAAATTTATTTCTATGTGGGTATGCAACTAACTCCCAAAAAGGGTTACAAAACATTTCCCTTTCCCTATTGACCTGTGGCGGTTCCGCCAAACCCCACGGCCCACTTACCTGAAAAACCCCCATAACTACATCCCAATCGGCATAAGCTTTCGATGCTTCACGCATCAAGCTTATCTAATTTATTTATTTAAAAGCTTTTGGAGAAGAATTCTTACCTTCATTCATTCATTCGAATCCAAAAATTCCCCATAAGAATTCTATCCAAATTTATCACAGATCCCAATCTTACATACGCATTTTCCTGGTCGAATTCCTGAAAACAAAACAATTTGGTTTACATACAATGTAACCATCATGACAGGGAGCATAATCATTGCGTCGCCTTTTTCCCAGCCTCACCACGTGTATAATAAATTCCTTGACATACACATCGGCTGGCGACCTATACCGAAGGGACAAACGCAAATATACGCATCTCGCGTCTTAAACCATAATTAAATCCTACAGCATAAGCAAATGCAAATAGGTATGGTATGCTTACCCTTGGCTGCGATGATATGAACAGCAATTCCCTGTGTATACGGTAAAACCAATTAGCACCATGTCCACCAGCATTGCGGTCTATCAATACAGCTGCAATGCACATTCCTAGACAATGATCTATACGATCTCTTTGTCCTACATATTCCTGAATCCGTTACCAATGACCTTCTCACCTAAGCAAACAAAGACTCAATTAGCACCCAATGAGATTCGGCTTGTTTGCTTAGCCGAACTCACATCGTATGGATGCACATTATGCCCTTTCTTTGTTTTAGATTCGTTCTCATGGTTTCGTTCCATGAAAATGCACCCTTAAAAGTAAGAGAGCCAATTTCACTGGCCAAATTTCTTTTGACAACGAATGAATATCGTTGAATCAAATTACATCCGCCGACCACCACGGTCGTTTGCGCTCCCGCTCTCCGCCGCGCTCCGGAGAAGCGTAGGTCGTGTCGAAAAGGAGGTGTTTCATTATGTTTAAAATTCATAAAAAACAATTTAATATTAATAATCAGTTTAAGTGAATTATAAAAACACTAACATATTTGATAATGGCTGAGAACAAACTGGTTTTTTTCTTAGAGAATAAAACGTAACAAATAAAGAATTAACATTGTTCAAACCTGAGTGTTTTGTTTCTGTGTTGTGTCGTCTCGGTTGCGAAGGTCAACCATCGTTTTCTTCCTCCTTGCGCTGTGAGCAGTGTCCGCGTGAACAATAGACGATGGGGATGGAAGTGAACCTAGTGCCCGTGTCTGGCACAATACTTCCCCACAGACCCAAAGCACTAACTTTTAATTTGTCGGGGATTATGGAATCACTGATTAATCATTAACTTTCGAAATAGTTATTGTAGTAAAAAGAAATCGCATAAAATTGAAGGCTCTATTTAGCATAGTTAGAATGATTTGATTTAGGTCAAATATGCACCGTTTTGTTCGATAACTTGTTGCCATTTCGAAGGTAATTTCATTATGCCTCTCTCATAGAAACCTGTGGGGATGTGATGGTCTGTGCGGTGGAATGGACGCAAATTCTACCATCAACCCACTCGCTGCTAAATGAAAGTTCTTAAAAATGTTCCGCCAAACATTACGTGAAAGCACACACGAAAACTGTTCACCAAAAGGCAGGAGAAAATAAAACGAACGCTCAGGAGGAAAAATCCATAAATAAAACACGCTAGTTATAAGTTGTCAAGTACTTTTATTTTATCACTCGGCTATTGCTTTTGAATTTATTTGATGGAGTTATTACTTATGGTAGGTTGAATCTCTATATTTAGGTCGCGAGGCACAACATATCGCGAGGTGACGGGGACTTTATTACAAAAAACACAATCAATTCACATGGACGACTCGTTGCAACTCGCGGCGGTGTTCATTGCGACCCAGGAATTAACGCATCTCCGCAGCCGGCGGAAAGGTCGGCAGATGTAATTAGACTCCCCGAGGATAGAGCTCTGACTTGAATTCCATCCTCGGTTAGGGTTAAGGAACGGAAGAGAGAGAGAGAGAAAATGTTTCTCATAAGGGTGTAGCCACCAAGGAGATGCGATCTTTTGGTGCAGGTGTTTTTTTTTTTTTTTTTTTTTTTGTTGATGCGCCAACGGATGTGGAATCTTCATAGATACTATGTGGATTGTTTATGGTATCGCCAGAAAACCTTTGAAGGACAGCGTTCTTTTGTTTGCACATGGTGCGAGTTAGGGAATTAGTTTCAACGTCTATGGTGCTAATTACATGCAGCCGCGTTGGACTGTTTATCGTTGGTTAAAGTGGTCGCCAGCCAATGTGTATGTAGGTAGTTTTTATTGTACACATGTTGAGGCTGGGATAAGACAACTCAAGGGTAAGATTCCCTGATTATGCGGTTGTATTATATATGAACCGATGAATTTTCTTTCAGGGAATTTATGATAAGTTAGGAAGGAATTCTTATAGGGAATTTGTATGCGAAGAGATGCATGAAAGGTAAGAATTCTTTACAGGGGCTTTTAGATTATAAATAGCTCTATTTAATGCGTGCGTAAAGGTGTTAATGTGATTGCATTAGCGAACTTAAGGAAGTTAGTAGAAGTTATGGGGGTTTTTAAGGTAAGTGGGCCGTGGGGTTTGGCGGAACCGCCACAAATCTCGTCTCTGTTGGCAAACAACAACAGTCGATTTCCACAAACCTTTCTTGAGGCGAATATTTCACCAGCAAAATCATTCGCAATAGACAGGAACAGGTACTATCACTAGGTGGATAAGAATCTCCCAACCAAGTTCCCGGAGCTTCTGGCGAGTCACTATCGATGTGTGTGGTCTGGCACACCTCCTGATGGAACACGATTCCTCCTATTCGCCAAAGCTGGCCACTTCAGGGCGATTGCTTCCTTCACACTATCCAATTGTTGACAGTACAGGTCCGAATTAACTTTCCCGTAGGGCGATTCGCAGATGGAAATTCGATGCACGATACTTTTTTTGCGCTAATTCGTGTAGCACCCATACATCTGACTTATTTTTGTATCCAGCCTTATTCAAATGGTTCCAAATATTCCAATATTCCAAATGAGGATAGTGTGGACAGGGATGTTTTAAATGTTCTTTAACTACTCGAATGGAGGGATGGTGGGAAAGAAATCATACAAGACTGGTAAGTCTTGAGTGCGGTAGTAAACGCAGATCACGCCTTTACCGTCTGATAACCTGCTCTTTAGTCGGCGTGTGTGTGTGTTTGTGTCGTCTTGTACAGTGCGTGCGTGTGTGTGAGTGGTGTGTTAGCAGTAGACGCTATGGGATGGGTCCAGGAATCATATATTATAGAGGGGAATGTTGTTGGGAATGGTGCTTTCTTCAGTTTTGTACTGAAGAAGAAATCGTGGGGTCTTGTGGGGGTTCTCTATACCACCTGGAGAACTAACCCACAATTTCATACTTTATTTCGACCGCTTTCAGCGCATCATTTCTACCCTTATTCCCCTTACAAGCTATTCCACCTGTAAAACATATTTCAATATCGGACGCGTAGTTGAATTCATTATTGTATGCAAGTAATGCATAATTGAATTCAGTTACCTTTTCGCCATACGGCAACTCCATTTCGCTAACCCATGAGATTTCCACCGGAAATCGCTTCATGTAGGTTAGCAACAGCATAGTCTGATCAAACGACGCGGTTGCATAATCATGCAACCGTTTGGGAAATTATCAAAACATTTAATTTAGTTCCCACGATCAGATTTCCCTAGCCAAGTCGGCGTCCTATTCACTTTCCCCAGACACGCCATTCGCTGGGGATCAATGATCTCTTTTCGCTGGTGAATAGCACCAGCTACATTTTTCTCTCCTCCACAATTCTGTCTACAGTTCCATGCACTCTGAGATCACCACAGCCATCGCACTAGGGCAGTAGGTCATCCTCAGAGTCTGCATTGATACAAGCACACAAGCTAAGCCAACCCCGAAGTTATTGCGCTCTCTCTTTTGTTCTTTTCATCCTTCGCATGCCCAGGGTCTGTCGAATGATGTGCAAGTATTATTCACCACGCTGAGACATGCAAATGAAAAGATTCATGAGAAGAGCGCGATGATGATTGGCTAATAGCCGTGCGAATGTAAAATCCAAATTTTCTTCCCTAATTGGGATCAGTCGTTACACAGTCACAACCGCGGTCGGTCACGCCGCCGCTCTGGAAAATATTATTTCGTGTCGGTTTAACCACGCAGTCGATATCCACCAACCAACTGGAACGCACGTCTCCAGAGAGAGTCGCTTGTCATACATTATCGTGGACGGTCTCGCCGTTAACTAGTCGTGTTAAATAAGTTTACTAAGCGTTGTCGAGATTTAGACGTGAAAATAATTTTACTAAGCGTATCTTAATTTAAAACCACTATCTTAATTGGAAACGTCTGATTTTGTAAATAGATTAGTGTGAATTCACTCAGTTATATTCAGTAATACAATGTTCAATTGAAATAAATAAATAAAAAGAAAAAAATACTTTAAACAACTAAATCAAGTGATTCTCATTTCTCCTCTTCTTCTGGATACTTTTGCGAAGTGTGTACAGCATAACTAGTATCGGGGATACAAGTGAATCCGTGCCCCTGTCTTGGCAAACCAACTCGTACCCCACAGTCTAATCCGAAGAGATCGAGAGAGAGAAGGGTCAAGAACGCATCCCATACAAGCAGGTTCTCCCTGTTCTGAATGTTTTCGAGGTACTTGTATGCTAATTGTAGCAAGAACTCGTCGATAGGGGTAATGGAGGCGCCTTCGTCTAGATGAGAGTTGGGGTAATGGCGAACGTCGGGTCTTCTAGAGTTGTTGGTGCATTTTCGGAGGAGTTTCCTTTTGAAAACTCGCTCTTTCCATTTGGGCCGAAGATATACAGGACCATATGGGAAAGGCGTACGATATGCCAGATCGGATTAGCTGCTTATAGCAGGAAAGCTTAACTTTGGTTTCAACTTTGTTGCTCCACTTCAAAAGGTTGTGCAGTAGCTTAGACCGACCGAGGCCCAATGAAAGAATGTGGATCACATGTTTGATGAAATTCATTTTTAGGGTATAAATGACCCCAAGATATTTCATCCTATCCTGTGGTCTAATTGTAGTACCTCCTATTTGAATTCGAATATTCTGTGAATATCGAGAAGTGGGTTGGGAGTGTTTACTACTCAGAATTATAGCTACTGCTTTGGATGGGTTAAGTCGAATTTTCCATCGACTGTAATACTAATACAGTTCGTCCAGGTGGGGATTGAGTCGGTTTGTTGGAAGTTTAGGGCTTTTGGATGAGGTCTATATTATGACGTCATCCGCATAGCATATCTGGTTTACTCTCCCAACCACAAGACGAGAAATATTTCAGGTGTAGATATTAAATAATCTGGCGCAAGACTAATAACTTTGTCCGGAAAAACAAATTATTATCGAAAATTTAACAAGCCCCAGACTTGTTATATAAAGCCAAAGACCGGATCCCGTTTGCCGATGATGATGATGAGATATTAAATAAAACCGGGCCTAGAATAGAGTTCTGTGGCACGCCTGCAGCAGCGTTGGAAGTTCGGGAAAGCTTTCCATTCACTCGGACTTGGAAGGTTCTGTTAGAACGAACTGGTAGATGATCCTACACAGCGTTCTACTGAGGCCAGTATTCAGTCATTTAAAAACGAGACCTTCGATCCAGGTTGTGTCAAAAGCCTTTCCAATGTCCAGGCTCACCGCAATGGTGGGTTTTGTTATGTCTCCAGCGCCGTGCTTCCTCTTTATATTCGAGGGAAGAGCATGGAGGTTTTGATATAAGCATATATCTCCTCTTGTTTGGTTTAGTTTAAAATAATTTTATTTCATTTTAAATTCTTTTATTCTTTTGATTTAATTTCTCATAAACGAATTGATTTCTCTATTCATTTACAACTTAACTGATAACTCAAAACTGAACTTTAACTCTAAGCTGTATATTCAACTCTATCCTTTTCTCAACTGTTTAGAACTGAATACTAAACTGAACTAATTGAAACTCAATCTCAAACTGATTTTACAATTAAAATTTCTCTCTTCTTATGCTACTTATTGTTCTAATTGGTTGTAAATTATAATGTGAACAAAACTATTATTATTATTATTATTATTATTTATTACGATGTAATTAATTACACAATAACTTAATTCTAAATAGCGCTAGCTGCTAGGGCTTCGGCTAGTGAACAAAACTAATTTTATCAAAGTATTCCTTTAGTCTCTGTGACTTTTAAATTTTGAATAAACTTTGAACGATAATCAAAGTGCTATGTTTTGAATGAAAAAACGTGCATGAAAAGGGGCATGTTATTAAATGTGCTGTAACTGGCTTGATATAGAATATTGTGAATTTTTATGAATGGTACGTATTAAGTGGGTAAGTTTTAAGGATTTGTTAGAAAAGTAATGAGATTCAGTGTTAAAGCTAATAAGGGTAGTATTCTGGAATACTACAGTTCCTTATTAAAGAGGTGCTTCTCGTATATGAAGTTTTCATATATTTTGCTGATGCAACTGAGGAGCGAGATAGGACGAAAGCTTGAGGGGTGATAATTTGGTTTCCAAATTTTTGCTATTGGATAAACAACAGCATGCTTCCAAGCTTGAGGAAAATACCCCATGTTGTAGGCATGGTTGAACAGAATGGAGAGCTTTATAAAGAATAAAGCAGACAGCATTCGCAACGAGTGGTATGGCATGTTGTCGATACCGGGTGACTTCTTGGGGTTTCTAGATTTAACTAGGCTCTGTACGATGTTTGGTGTGACGAAACCGTGATTGTTATTACGTGCGGCATTGAAGTATGCACTGTTAGCTGAGTTGAAGACAACTATTGAATCATTAAAGTTGTCTAGTTTATTGTGAACCTCTGAACTCATTATCGCATTAGTATCCGGGTCGCCATCTTCGAGAGTGAGCTTGTGGTTATTTTCATAGGTCTCTCCAATGATATTTGTTTTATTGGTGTCATTATTAACAATAACACCCTTGTGTATGATTGGTCCGCTGATACGAGAAGGGTCAGATATCTTTTTAATATTTTTATAAACGTTCTGGTCCATCTGAATACCCTTCAGTTTGTCTTCCAGTTGTCTGGTACGATTGTTTTGGGTTCTTTGTTTTATCAGTGTGCCGATATTATGAATGATGGGTTGCAATAATGGCTCCCTTTGCGTAAAGTGGTAAGGAGATCTCATTCTGCAGAGCTTTTTGCGCTCCAGGATGAGACGAAGAGTGAAGTGGTCATGGGGAATCTGATGGCTTTTCAAGTTTGTACTTCGGGACATGAGTCTCCGAAGTTTCAACTAGAATCTCATGAAGTCGAGCTACAAAGTTATTTATCTCAACTGTCGTTAGGTTCTTGTCAGTGGGAAGAGAAAGTTGGTGGAGTTTTGCGTTCAATGCGACGTTGAAATTGTCCCGATTTGTGCGCCTATAATCGGGTATGTATCTGCTATGAGAGCTCATCGATAGTATAGTGGTTAGTATCCCCGCCTGTCACGCGACCGGGGTTCGATTCCCCGTCGGGGAGCCTCTGGCGCAAGACTAATGACCTTGCCCGGAAAAACAAATTATCATGGAAAATTTAACAAGCCTCAGGACTTGCTAAATAAGGCCAAGACCGGCTCCCGGTTGTAGTGCCTATGATGATGATGATCTGCTATGAGCCCGGCATGCTCGGTAGCCGCGGATGAAGATGGTCACAGCGTTGTGGTCAAAAACACTCGCCGATACTTGGACAGGAGTGATTTGGGAAAGTAAATCTTTGGACACAAAAAAGATGTTCAGAATTGAGTTACCTCGCGTATCAACCGTAGGTGCGACAATTTCGAAGTTGAGGCCATGAGAGTTTTCGGTGTACCATTGGTACAATTTTATGCCCTTTGGGCAAGAGACGGATTTGTTCCAGTGGGGATGTCTGGAGTTAAAGTCATCACCTATCATAAAGGGTGTATTCCCCGAAGACCTTGTTAATTTGCCGATATCTTCGGGATTAATGGGGCCATTATTGGTTTTATACGAGTGGCATACGGAATATACATTCACTCTACCATTATTAGCCAGATGCAGTTCAACCTCGGAGACATCTATGGACTCAAAATATGGTAGGACAATAGCTTCATTCCGAAGTCCGCTATTAACTAGTATATAGGTGCCACCACCATTGGGATGTTCGATAGACGCGGACGAACATGATTACAGCGTTGTGGTCTGATACGCCCGCCGATACTTGGGGAGGAGTGATTTGAGGAAGTAAATCTTTGGAAAGATGTCTAGAATTCAGTTATTTCGGATACCAATCGTAGGTGCGACTATTTCGAAGTTGAGGGCATGAGAGTTTTCGGGGTGCCTTTGGTACAATTTTGGCCCTTTGGGCAAGAGACAGAGTTGTTCCAGTTCACTTTACCATTATTAGCCAGAGGGAGTTCAAACCCAGAGACCTCTATGGACTCAAAATGTGGGAGGTCAAAGCTTCATGGGGAAGTCCGCTATTAACTATTATACGAGTGCCACCTTCGTTGGTGGTTGGGCCGCCAGTGAAGGTTCGATCTCTTCGAATCATGGAAAAGTTTGGGAATACGGGATGGTGACATCGGTGCAACCTAGTTTCGGTTACAAAAACCACGTCCGCCCGGTTATCCTTTATGAAGTTAGAGACTATCATACGCTTTGAAAGCGAAACAAGGGAGTTGAAATTTATAAGGTTAACTTTAGTTTTGGAATACATTTTGGTGGGTATGTCTTGCATATGTCGTGAAAAGGAGTGTATCCCTCTCAGCCTCGGTTGTTAGTTTTTCATATCGGGGTCGAATATCTTCAATCAGACGGGAGAAACTAAGTAGTTTCTCAAGCATTGAATAGGCTTTTGTAGCGGCGCTTGAATTTGTATCGTTGTGTTTTGGCAGGATTTATGGAAGGAGACAGCGCGGCAGACATTGTCTGCGATGGAGGGATGGCGTAAACCAGGACGCCCAGCTTGAAGTTGCCAAAATGGACGATATCGGGTCGAAATCGGGACCGGTGGGGAGATTTGTTAAATAAGGCCGAGACCGGATCCCGGTTGTAGTGCCGGTGATGATGATGATGATGTTTGGCTTCTACGGCGGCTCACCCCGAGTCCAAAATGCGCCGCCTTTTTATACCCTGCATCTACAGAGATTTGCTTAAAAATGTGTATAAAAATTCCAACAAGCACAAACAAGATTTTGGGTGTGCTTCAATTGAAATGTTGTGCCAGGATTGATATGGGAATTTGTTTGAACAAATTCCCGGAAGGTAAAATCATGAAATGCATTTGAAATGTGCGTTTCATGATGCTAGGATTTGAATCAATGTGCGACAAATGGACTTTTGGTTCAATGTGTCACGCATATGATTCAATTGGGACTATGAATTGCTGATTGGGTTTTTTATGCATTAGGCGCGCAACTAAGTTCTCGCTGTTTTTTATGAAAATGAAACATTATTGGGAAAGAATGGTTACGAAAGAATGGCTCCTCGATAGTATAGTGGTTAGTATACCCGCCTGTCATGCGGGAGACCGGGGTTCGATTCCCCGTCGGGGAGCCTCTGCCGCAAGACTAATGACCTTGCCCGGAAAAAAAAAAGCAAATCATTATGGAAAATTTAACAAGCCTCAGGACTTACTAAATATGGCCAAGACCGGTTCCCAGTTGTAGTGCCGATGATGATGATGATGATGATTACGAATAAATCGTTCGTAGTATTGCTCATCGCTAGCTACAACTTTTTCCCATCTTTCTGGCAGAGCTCGAATACCGTTACGGTAAAAGTGTTTGCGGGTAAGAAGTATGTATCGGACACGGGAACTCGGTTCACTTCTTCTCCCATCATCACTCGCACAAAGATCCAAAAGAAAGTTCCACTGTTCCGCCGAAAATGCGAGCACCGAAATTGTCCACAACGCCGAAGGCTGAACGATAACGTCCAGGAAACTGTAGCACAGGGGAATGAGAAAAAAAAACCCACTGTCCATTGGTGATCACCGCTTTTTTTATTACTTTAATTGTTTGTTTCTTTTCTCATTTCACACTATTGTATCTAGACCGCGGTCGCAAGACAAATTACCTTTAATTGATTATTTTTGCTATCAACTTAATCTGACTCAATTTTCACAACTCCGGTATATACGCGTCCTCGGCGTGCGACGAGGAGTAGGAGGCAAACCGACCGTCGCGAACGGTGGTTGTAATAGGACTCTCTATTGCTCTGCTCGATGCAGAGCCACTTCGCAACTGGAGTGAGTTTCCCCGAGAGTGAAAGTGTTCCTCTCGTGGTGAAAACGAGGAAAGAGGATCTCACTGGTGAGGTCCTGTAGTGGTGTGCGTGAAGTCGATCGTTGAGATCAGATTGTTTACATAACGCTTGCAGGTCAAAAGCGAAACGAAACATAGACAAGGGATACAGACAGAGAAAGAAGGGACCTAATGCATCGCCCGGTAATGAGGGTCAGCTGAGTAAATAGCAGCCACTCATTAGATGCTAAAAGGGTTTGAAATAATGGAGATCGTATATCGTATCCCTGCCGACTGGGAGAATCGGATTCTTTTGTTTGCATATGTTTATGCTATTGAATCCAATCCGACGGCTAAGCGCGACGTCGGTGATTGTTTGAAGATTCAAACAAAGAAATATTTCCGCGAGAAGTGCTTGCAGCTGAATCAATAGTTGCAATTCTTTGGAAAGTAATTTAGATGGTTCAACAGTGACGTTGTGTATACCATCTGTGTTAATTGGGAATTCGGTTCTTGGTCGCTAATGCAGAGATGCATTGATACATGCATGAATGCCCTTGAAAGAAAAATTCTTTACAGGAATTTCCCGATAATGAATTGAAAGCATTAATTATCCTTGGGAAGGAAATGTTTATGCTGCGGGGAGATTGCGGTGCAGGTGTGGAAGGTTGGAATTTGCCTGGCAATCGAAGGTACCGAATACATTTTGGGATTCAAGAATTCTTATAGGAAATTTGTATGCGAAGAGATGCATGAAAGGTAAGAATTCTTTTACAGGGACTTTTAGATTATAAATTTGATCTATTTGATGCGTGAAGCATTTACAGGTGCTTAATGCGATTGCATTAGGAAAAGCTTATGCAGATTGGGTTGTGGGGATGGGGGTTCTTCTGCTAAGTAGGCAGTGGGGTTTGGCGGAACATGCACATGTTCATCTTTTGAGGCTATCCACGAATCAAGCCATGTTTTGATGTCTTCATATGACCGGAACTGCTGACCAGCCAGACCATGTGCCATCGAACGGAACAAGTAATAACCCGACGGCGCAATATTTGGGGAATATAGCGGGTGGGTTAGGACTTCCCATTTGAGTGTTTCCAGGTAGTTTTTAATGGGTTTGTCAACGCCAGGCCGAGTGTTGTGATGCTGTAAAATGACTTTTTCGTGCAAATGCTCGTTTTGTGGCCGTTTTTCGCACAGTGCTCGGATCAGTTGCATTAATTGAAGTCGATACCGTACCCCAGTGATGATTTCGCTCGGTTTCAACAGCTCATAATAAATGCCACCAAGCTGGTCTCACTAAATAAATAGCATAGCCCTCGCAGTGTGAATATTCGGCCGAGCCGACGAGGTAGAAGCATAACCGGCCAGTCCCCACGACTTTCTTTTCTTTGGGTTGCTGTAATAAATCCATTTTTCATCAATCGTCACGATGCCTCTGTGGGGAAGATGTATCGTGTCCAAGCGTACTGTGCTGGATTCCCTTCTTCCTCCATCATAATACCGCTGTAAATAGTTCACCGGACACAACGACAGGATAAAAGTGCACCGCGGATACCAGGATAGCATTTCTATGACGAGTACACAGTTGACTAATGAACTCGAATTGTTTTTAATTATTGATATATATGAATGTGAACAGTGCACGGCAAACCACAATCTTTACATAAAGCGAAAACACATCGTCGCGATTCGAAGTCCTCCACTTGTTGACACACTAGATAATCTTTACCAATGCATTTCGTAGTACTGGGCTTACTGCGACTATCCACCAAGGGGAGGAAAATAAAACACTTAGATTCACTTGTTTTTATTGTTTATTAATTAATTACTTCGTTGAAGGTAACCGATAGTTACTTTTTGATTGATTAAATGAAAAACATGAATTAAAAGTCACTTGGAATCTTTCAAATACCTTAATTTAAGCGTTCTCATTGCACCGTTCAAACGTACACAATTCAAGATTAGATGGTAAACGTTAATTACGCGACTCGTTGTTGAATTTCGCGTCCCGCAGCACTACCAGCTCGGCCGGGTGACGGAAGAAAACACTGCGATATACATTCGCTAATGGTTGAAATTTGGCTCGTGGTAAAACTCTCCCAGCTAAGGGGTGAGTTTCCTATTACAAGACGTGAAGTCTCTCTTTATGGAGTAGCGAACCGGATCTCGTAGTGAAGATCCTCTTGGTGTGCGTGAGATGATCGTAGCAATGTGCTAATGGACCACTGTTTGCTTATGCCGCGAGGTCATGAGAAACGAATTTAGAGATATTGAAAGGCATAAAGGAATTTATGAGCTGAGAGTTCGGCTAAATAAACAAGTTGCAACTCATTGGATGCTAAATGCATTTGGGATACTTCAAACAATTCGGATTGTTTATCGTATCGCCAGAATGCCTGCGGAACAACGGTATTCTTTTGTTTGCACATGATGCGTGCTGAAGAATTTGGTTTTAGCGGCTATTGCGCTAATTGTCTGCAGCTGCGTCAATAAGCTGCTTGAAGTTCCTCTGTCGTTGGATAAAAGAGTTGCCAGCCAATGTGTATGTGGGAACATTGTTGTACACATGGTGAGGCTGGGAATAGGTGACGCAAAGATAACCATCCCTGATTAAGATGGTTACATGGTACGGTAACCGAACTGTTTTCTTTCAGGCATAATGCTTGACCGGGCTCCGCGATAGTATAGTGGTTAGTATACCCGCCTGTCACGTGGGGTTCGATTCCCCGTTGGGGAGCCTCTGGCGCAAGACTAATGACCTTGCCCGGAATAAGACAAATCATTATGGAAAATTTAACAAGCCTCAGGACTTGCTAAATAAGGCCAAGACCGGTTCCCGGTTGTAGTGCCGATGATGATGGTGATGATGATAATGCTTGACCTTTAAGGAATTCTTCTAGGAAAATGCTATGAACTATGAATGCTTGAGAATTCTTTTAGGAAAATTTTGCCGATGCGTTGATGCATGGAAAATGCCCTTGTGGGCGAAATTTTTTTAACAGAGACTTTAAGGTTATGCTTTAGATAATCTTAAAGCTTGTAGCTTTGTAGGTGCTAATGCCATTGCATTAGCAAAGAACAATGGGGTAGTGGGAGCTTCAGGGCTGGAAGCTGTTAGGTTATTTGGGAAGGCAGTGGCGTTTATGGGAACCGCCACACCTTTTCTGAGCAGTTGTTCACAGGCAAAAAAAAAACGCTCAACGTCCCTAGGCTTAAAATCATAAGGAACCCAAATTGCTTGCTTTTGAATCATTCCCAATGCATGCAATCGCTTGGAAATGGTTGTCGGATAACTCCTAAAGCTCTTTTGGAGTATCGATCTTCATCGAGCAATGCCTCCAAATCAGCGTCTTCGAAGGTTTTTGGCCTTCTTTTACGCGGACGGTCGTTAACACCGAAATTACCGTCTTTGAAGCAACGGAACCAAGCACGGCACGTTATTTCATCTAGAGCAGCATCTCCGTAAAACTTGTGGAGCTCTCGATACGCTTCAGACGCCGTTTTCTTCAAATGAAAGAAGAAAATTAACACTTCCCGCAAATGACGATTATTTAGCACAAGATCAGACATTTTCACACAATCAAAAGTATATGCCGCCAAAATAAAATCACTACCGTATCAAAGCGATTTGTTTACCATCTCTAAACTGGGATTCTGCGCCCATATTTGGTCAGATGCGTCAGAAAGTATTATTTAATAAGATACAAAAATGAGCACTACAATTCGTAGGGTACTTAGGTGCAAATCGTTTTTATCCTGTTATTAAAACAAACGTATCCCATCTAATTCTTTTCCATAGGTGTTATTAAGGTTGTCAGGGAGTTCAGATCAGTTCACTTTGGAACTTAATTTCAGACGTCTTGATAATAACTGAGAATCGTTCTTTAGCTAAACCACCATAATATGCTTCATCGATAATAAAGTTTTACGGCATTGAAAACTAATGTGCACCTTTACCTCCTCTTTCTATCTGATGTCTTGTCTTCCGCCCGCAATAAAATAAAATCTTTTAGTATGTATGATACAACAAAAAGGACACCAGCTAAGTGTAACTAGAGCAGCAGAAAACGTGACGAAATTGCGATTAAATGTAAATCTGAAGGTAATTTTTTTAAATCTTAGGAAAACATTCCAATAGAATATGTACGCACTATTTCCTCTACGCAAGGAGTGACTTCCATATTTTCTCTGATTGAACACATTCAGTTCCACGTGCACGTCATGACAAAAGTAGCCAAATAAACCGCTTGAATGCGCTGCACAGTATTTGGTTTTTATCACGGATAGGGTTATTATATATAATATATTTTATATTGATAACATAAAAGAACTCAGTTGTGAAGTTTTCCGAAATTCCAAATGACCGGAGACAGTCTGGTCTTACTATAGCTGCAACTACTTCAGAATCAAATGCTGAACTTTATGTAATTGTTGGCAAATGTGCAGACAGCTGTGATGTAAATATTTATCACAAAGCAACGACGCGGTCTTTCAAAGCCCTCTAAACGCGGAAACTCGCCTTCGAAGGTTACAAATATTGATAAACTATAAACATATTTTGAAACACTTAGGACTTTCTTATCTCGAAGTTCGTATACAAATAGCACTACAAGATGCAGAGTTGTGACGTTGTTCCTGAACAGGGAATCAGATGCCAAACACCGTCATTGATGAAGAATAGATTTAAATAGACGAAAAATCAGCAATCAAACTTGCGTGATGAAATCGGATTCAGATAACTAAGGAAAGCTCAAGAGCGGCAAGAAATCGTGACACAGGCCGCCTTCCAAGCACAATTTCTCTTTGCGCCCCAACCCAGTTAATTAAATTTTTTTATGTTGTTTTTCATTCGATATGAGAACTATACAACGAACGACTGGACCCTAGGCTTCTGCTAAATGCGTCGCTAACGAGTAATAAAGTATCAGTCAGACGTACCAAAGCCTGAGCCACTTGTTCATTAATAGCAATTCAACGCTGTTCGTGATAAGTACAGTAATTTAATAGAGGCATTGTGGATGTTAAAACCGCATTGGAGACCAACACTAACCCTGTAATCGCCGTTGACCGATTTTTATTAACCTTAATAAGCGCATGATACATATTGCATATCATATTTACATTCTCGTATACGAACAAGCTAGTTGATTATGGTTGAGATGTAATCTGGACTGTAAAGCAGTCTGTTGCAAACACCAGAGAGCACAACTTGTGCCATACGAGACGTGATACTTCACTTCCTACAAATGCTAGATTGAGAAACAGTTTTCGGTTTGGAAGTTGCATAAGCTCAATGCAACAGCTTCTATGGTTAACGCAATCTTCTACCTGGTTAATGCAGTAAACACGTATAACCCAAACCCGCAGAAGATTAAGATTTAACATAACTATAACGATCAACTTCACCTTGAAACACGTCCGAGTCTTCCTCCTCGAGAGAATGTGAAAACATTGTGATTTGACTATGTTTTAAACTAGTTTTGTTTTTTACTCAAGAAGGTTTTTGACCGGCTCTGGGATTAGCGCAGGAAACAACTGCCAGTTTGAAATGTATTAGATATTATTGGCAACAGATAAGCAAACGGGAGAAAGTGAGAATTCATGGGCAACAAAAAAAGATGTCAAAGGAAACCAGATGCGTTACTTATTGTTCCAGAACAGGTTGCGATCTAACTAATGATATGTCAATCCACAACTAGTCACTCTAGTAAATAAAACAGCAGTTAGAATCGAAATCGGTTCTAAATCTATAAATCGATGTGTTGGACTTAACTGGCAAACAGTCTTTGACTCTTCATCAGTTATATCGCCCGGATGTGTGGCGTATGGAAACTATTTATTGTCTTCATTCGGAACTTCGCGGATCGCTGAATATTCGCTGTTTAAGTTTGGTTCTTTGCTGTATTATATTATTAGGGAGTCAACGAAGCATAACAATCTCTTCGCATGCTTGCTACAGCAAATGTTTCGCCTGTTATAGGGAACGAATGCGAAGGAACCAGAATAAAAACCAATAATTATTGTAACAGTAGACTATTCCAGGGCTATTAATAATAGTGTTTACGGGTGTACCCTGTCGGTATGGAAAAAAATCAGTCAACTTACTTCCGCGACCGTAGATGAAAATACTTCAAAACAGCAGGTGAACCGAAATCTAATCAAAGGATAACTTTTAATTTTAATGATGAAATGGAATGCATCAGGAATTGGTATTCATTTTACTTGGAATGAATCTTGCCCTAGTCGTGCCACAACCTCATTCGAAATGTACAAAATGATTCAAGTGAATGGCACGACTTTCCCCGAAAAATTCAATAGAATTCAAATTGATTTCATTTATATTAGATCTGGGTCATGTTGACTACTTGTACCTGTGGTTTTACCAACACGACAATAAAGCTCTGCAAGGAAGGTCATACGACAACGGAAAAATGTTGAAACGTAAAAAACTGTGCTTGGCACGGTATGCGGACGATTTAAATCCATATATATACAAATATGCAATGTAAATAGACATTATATATGAAAAAGCATTGTAGACAGTGATAAGTCAGAATCAGAAACGCATGCAATCAAACATTTCAGACCGCAGAGAAGGTTCATAACGACAAAGTGGGTGGCGGATATGTAAAGCACCAGCCTTGCGTGAAGTTTAAATATTGATTACCTCGAGTTTTGATTTTCCTCTCGACCGGACAACTTTAATGGCAAAAAATATTATAGAACCGAACGCCAGGGTTTGCTAAAAAAATGTACGCAAGGTATTTCCAAAGTGCAGTTTAAGCCAAACTGCTTGAATGCCCAACTGGTTCGCGTCCCTTCTGTTCAATGGCAAAGGTTAGCAATAACTTTGTTTCGTCATATTTTCTTCCGTTAGTAAGGCCCAGCATCACACAAGTTAGGAATTCAAAAGATATTGTAGCGAGCTTAAGGTTCGCTGGATTAATTATTCACACAAAATAAGCCGTGAAATCAATTTTCTATTAAATCTTTATTTTTCATGCTCTTGACAACCGTTCTTTCACTTTTCGCTCGTCCGTCAAAAGTGACACTTCTGTCACTGGAGACAACGTTTTTCCTCTCGTTTCTTTTTGCTCATAGTCTCCAGTTTTCCAGTACTTTCCAGAATATTCCAGTACTTTGTTTTGGAGTCTTGACAGCCCGTCACACTACCCTCCGCCTAGATTAGTTCGTCCCGAACTAAGTTCGCTGGTCCTCTGGGTTAACCAAAGTTGCCAGTCGGTCACGATGTACCACTTTCATCTTGGCGTTCGGCGGTGGAAGTTCTTGACCTTCTACCAAATTTTCTACTGCTCTCCTTTTCGCGTCAGCTCTAGCCTGCCGCCATTCTTTCTTTTCCTGACGACGGAATTCCTCTTGCATTTTAGGGATCTCATGCGAATAGTATAAGAGAAAATGCATGTGCACGCCCTTAAGCTCTTCTGGAGTTTGCACATCGCGTAAGCGATCTAGATCTTCATCCTTAATTACACGCATATCATCTGGTATTGGAGCATTTGTCGTAGCCAACTGGTAGTTCCGCATCTTTTCAAATAACTGGAGCGGTTTGTTCTTTGGAGCTGACAGTAAACACCAGCGTGCGTCGTAGTAATAGCCTTTCCATAGATCGTCGTACGTAAATTCTGGTTTCACGTGTTCTTCTCTATAGAACGCAATGAACGGCACCTCTAGCTGTTGATTACGCCTACAATCTAGGGCTTGCTTGATCTCTCCCCCCATATGTGGTGGCTTACAATAGCGGTCTCGACCTCCAACTTCCGTTGATCTCTCTTGTTCGGAAACAGTTGATTTACAAAACGCCTGTTTGTAAATCCATTCAGCTTCATCTTGTAGTTCATTGGGTCCCTCTGGAACAGGCGTTACCGGAACTTCGCGCAATTGCATTTGCTCAGGAATATACGTTTTACGGATTTCATTGTCCAAATCCGTAAAGTGACCCCTTTCCAATTCACTAGGTTCGTATTCGGGTTCATATCCGTCCTTCTCATAATTAGTGAAATCCTCATAGTCGAAATCTACACCGAAACTGTCCTGACCTTATTGCAATGACGCGTCAGTGACTAGAAGTCGTCTTTTCTTCTTCTTCTCAGCAATTGGCCTTCCTTCGTCGTCTACAATATAATCCTCAGCATCAGACTCCGATTCTTCATCATCATTGAAATGTTTTGCCGGCTCAGTTTCCCTGTGACTACGTTCAGAGCGGCGTTCAACATCGTCTTCGTCGTGGAATAGCTATTCGGCTATAGCCTCACGTGCTGAACCTTCATCGACGTGCTGTTCCCCTCCATCACTTTCTTCGTCCTGTGTACGACGTAGACGCTTGGAACGCTTTATGCGTTCGACTTTCAAACCAAGATTCTCTTCAATAAGATCACAGTCGTCGTCTTCCAGTCGGTCGTCCAACTCGTCATCAGCAATGTAAATCCGTTTCGGGGAACGGCCTGAAGCATCAGTGTCTTCACCATCACTGCCGTCCTCTTCAATCGGGTTATCATCGATGAGATCCTTCATCATCGTCATCTTCTTCCTCTTCCTCACTGCTGTCGGCCATAGCTTTGCTCTTTCTGAGTTTCTTCCTTTCATGTGGCTCCAATTCCTCCTCATCCGCAGATTCTTCCGTTTCCGAATCCCAGTTTCTTTCATACACTGCCTTTGGGCATTAATTTCGCATTAACCTCTGCAGCTCGCGCATCCAATTTTGCGCCTAGCGCATCCAATTTTACCTTTGGGCATCAATTTCGCATTAACCTCTGCAGCTCACGCGTCCAATTTTGCATTAACGTCTGCAGCTCACGCATCTAATGTTGCAGCTCGCGCATCTAATTTTGCCTTAAACTCTGCAGCCCGCGCGTCCGATTTTGCCATCATTATCCTGAACATCTCCGAAATGTCCAACGGTGGCGAACTCTTCTTCGTTACATTGGCACCATCTTGATTCGCTGTTTCTTCTCCATCCGGGCCGTCTGGCCCACTCGTAAAAGCATCTGTGCCGACATCAACATCCTCTTCCTCTATTGCTGCTTGCAGACGCTGTCGAAGAATTGGCTTCTCTGCTCTGCTATCCGGGTTCCAGTCCCCCAATTGTCGATCTGACTTTGTCGCCACACACTTTCACAGACTTATTTCTTCAATTAATCCCACTTCTGACACCAATTGTAGCGAGCTTAGGGTTCGCTGGATTAAGTATTCACACAAAATAAGCCGCGAAATCAATTTTTTATTAAATCTTTATTTTTCATGCTCTTGACAACCGTTCTTTCACTTTTCGCTACTCCGCCAAAAGTCACACTTCTGTCACTGGAGACATCGTTTTTCCTCTCGCTTCTTTTTGCTCATAGTCTCCAGTTTTCCAGTACTTTCCAGAATATTCCAGTACTTTGTTTTGGAGTTTTGCCAGCTCGTCACAATATATTCGCGAATTTATTTTCCGTTAACTCAATCCCGATCTTTTAGAGCCACCTATGATCGTGACAGTAAAATGTTCAATGTTCGGCGCCCACGTGCTGTTCAACGCATTCTTTGTGGACTAGACTATAAGAAAGGAACCGGACTGGATGGAATACCAGCAATAATTCTTAACAGCCGTGCTTTAGATTTGTCGCGGATTCTTAGCAAACTCCTACGCATATTTTATGCACCGAAAACCTTTCCTACATCTTGGAAAACCGTTCGAATGCAATCAATCCCAAAGAACGAAAAAAAAACTCACACAAAAATGTCGGCAATAGCGTTATTGCCTTCATTGCTCAAGGTGATGGACAAAATTATCAATATCCACTGATTAAATTGTTGGAATGCAATGAGTAATCACCAATATGGATTCCGTGGCAGACAGACTTTTGAACTTCGTGACTGACATCTAGATATCCGCGATGGAAAAACACGGTGAATCAAGAGCAGTCATATTGGATGTCTCCAAGGGTTTTGGCCGCGTTTGACACGGAGCTTTATTAATAAGCTTTGCAGCTGTATGAAGAGTTCGTTTGAAAACCGATCTGTGGGGGTTCTCTATACTACATGGAGAAACAACCCACTATTTCCGCCTTATTTCGACCGCTAACGGCGTCCTATCATTCCCCAATTTCTTCTACCAACATAATTCACCTGTAAATCATATTTCAAAAACGGACGCATAACTGAATTCATCATTCTATGCAAGTAATGCATAATTGAATTCAGCTACCTTTTTGCCATACGGCAACTCCATTCCTGTAACCCATGAGATTACCACTGGAAATTCCAACTCGTGTTGGTTAGCAACAACCAAGTCGAATCAAACGACGCGGTTGCATCATCATCCAATGGCTTGGGCAATTACCGCATTCCTTAGCGTTTTTCCACGGTAATATTTCCCTAGCCAATCCGACGTCCTATTCGCTTTCCCCAGACACTCCATTCGCTGGAGATCAATGATCTCTTCTTGCAGGTGAATAGCCACAGAACATTTTCCTCTCCTTCTCAATTTTACCTTCCCACAGTTCAGTGCACTCTGAGGTCACCACATTCTGTATTTTTAGCACCGACATTCGGTCTTTAATAAATTTCACATCTTTTACATGGGGCGTCATCTTCTTGCTTATGATGAAGCCGGCTCCGAGGTTTTGTGTGTTGGTACCTCCACACGCCAGTGTAAACCCGTTGGTTTCGATTACTTGATGTGGGAGTCGGACTTCCTGAAGCTGTCCATTTTATATTGTTTCGCGTTTTCTATAACGGTCTGTATCGCGCCTGGCTTATATAACGTTCGAACATTCCATGTGCCGACGCGTATATCCCGCTTTTTTCCGTTTTTCCCTATGTCTTCTTTTTGTCGAGTCGGTGTTTTTTTGATGATTTGTTCTATTGTGGTAGTGTCGGCTCATCACACCTAAGCCTACCGGGTTTTTCGGGGGATTATTTTTTGTATATTAGTTATTCATTTTTGTTCCCACGAGTCTTGGGGTTTCAAATAGTCCGCCATATCAGAGCCCCTCTTTGATATGGTAAGGTCAGCTTACTGGTCTGATTCGACCGGGTGTCAGAAAGGCGCCGTTATAATACAGCCGGTATACCCCTGGCTGCAAACCATTCAATGGGCACGGTGACGCGTATCACCCTGGATTAGGGGTGGTCGATTTTAGTGTGTTACTCCTCGCTAGTCTGTCTGACATGGGTGGCGCTACTGGAAGCATATGCTTTCGTCAGCATAGCCTGAGTAATTCATTGTAGTTTAAGCCCACGCGCCACGTCAAGGTTTCTACCAAGAGGGGGCTCGCGTAATATTTAGTAATGAAAATTGGGTTTCAAATTATTCGGTCATATACCGAATTAGTCGATTATGTGAACAAGTTGTTCTAAGTAAATGAAGCACCCTCCTCGTAGACGCTGACTTTCGTAATACAGCTAAGTGTTTCTGTGATGAAATCTCGGATAAAAATACCGCGGTATTTTGACATTCGATCTGTTATGTTGTAGTTATTACAAAAAGCAAAGGAGAATAGTATCTCAATTTGTCGGTCTTTATTTATCGATCTAAAGCTTTTTATCACTCATTCCCTTCTTTTTATTCTTTTTTTTAACTATCCCTTTCCCCCCCTTACTAACCCCGCCGCATCTTTTCATAATTTCGGTCAAATATGACCCCATTTCTTTTGGATTTGATGTGGATTTGGATCATAGCTTAGTAAACTATGTAATACATTTGAAAACGTATAAAGTTCTGGGAAGTGTTCAGCATGATTACATTATAAGTCTCTAGTGCTGACCTACTCAGGAGAACGACAACTTATGATTGACGGAGGATATTGAACGCGTACAAATAGTTTCCTTGAAGTAGGCCTTTGAACAAATTGAGACATAAACGAATGATAAATTACACTACGAAGTCTGCCTCGAAAATGAATGGTTTCAGTGTTTCAGCCATGAGTGTCAAATGACCACCACTTAAAACACTATTTTTAGCACTCTTCGTCAAAGCTATCTTTCTCGCATACCGGGACAATTTGACGGGTTAGGAATCAAGTCGGACGACTTTTCTAAATGATTTCTGGAACTAGTTTACTAGTTTCCTTAGCAAGCTTTGAAAGTTAATTTGGTACTAATTTCGTTCACTGTCATAGTTGGCCATAAAGAACCCCGCTGCGAGTGGCGTTTAATTGAACTGCGGACAACAACAGCAGCAGAATACGACCAAATGTGGGGATCTTGGAGGAAACGAAGCGCAAACCAACATTAAAGCCTATGTTACTCAAATAGTTTGTTACTGCAATATGAATGATGTCAAGGTTTCGACTTGAAATTTATTTCAATCCTATTAGTACACGTGATGCTTAGTTAAGGCTAATGTTTAATTGAACAGAATCAATTTGATTGAAATGAGAGCATTCAGGGACATTGATATCATGACATCGATAATCAGATTTGGTCATACATTGCCCTTCTGCCATCATTTGAGAACAATTTCAGTGAAGTTTTGCTTCTCAAAAATCGATGAATGACAAATTTATTTACATTACATATTGAATCGAAGGAATTACTCATTAGTAGACGCGACTGACTGAAGCTATAACCCGAAAAAAAAATCTGATTTACGTTTCACAGCTTAAGATACAGTCTCTTCGGCTGAATCTTTAGAAGAATTCATTTATTCTAACTTGATTCGTCAATTCAGTCGAAGGACCATTAAATCATTGAGGAGTTGTCGCCTGGTATATGATAGGAGGTAAATATAAAACTATTGGTTCTCCAAGCACGAAATGCAAATATTCCTTCTCCTGCTGTCTCCATAAATTTACTGAACTGAGCTTCAGTAGTGGCTTACTGAGATAAGAACTTCTTTGCAAAAACATTTTCAATGTCATCCGGATCAGTTTGAAAGCGAATTTGACTCATGGAATGCCCCTTGCACTCAAGGTGAGGTAGAGTTGGTATCTAATCTTGTTTGCAAAATGCGCAGCATGTATATTCGCTTTTTCTTTATTGCATTGATGACTGGATTGTCAACTAAGAGCGATAGGATGAATGACAGGCAAACGTTTTTGACCCACTTCTCAGATCCCCAGAAATTTGAAATAACTGTGGGGGAGTGTAGTACTTTTTGTCCCTCCTCTTGATCGTGGAAGAACTTTAAACCATTTGCTAACATTAGTTGTCCTCTTGATTCCCATCCTTTTTTCCT
The DNA here is from genome assembly GCA_963931805.1 of Microdon myrmicae. NCBI lineage: Eukaryota > Metazoa > Arthropoda > Insecta > Diptera > Syrphidae > Microdon > Microdon myrmicae. Next base: position 8,060,866 of record OZ007498.1, read on the forward strand.
GTTATTCGATTTACGCCATTAAAAATCTAAACCTTTAGCTCTAAAGAAAATTTAGCTTTTTTACTCTAGTGGCCTGAACCTAAAATGTAGCCATTTAAATACCTTAAAAACGAATTATAGACGACCCCAAAAATGATTTAGGAAATGTGTCATCGTATTACTACGTTATATATAAAGGAGCTGAGAATTTTCTTTCAAATTGGTGTTTTTTATCTTTTTATTGATATTAGTTTGTGACGGTTCCGCCAAAACCCACGGTTCGCTTACCTAATAAACCCCCATAACTTCCACCCAATCTCCTAATTTCACGAATGCAATCGCATTAGCATCTTAAATGCTCCACGCATTAAAGAATCAAATCATTAACCTAAAAGTCCCTGTAAAATAAAACTTACCTTTCATGCATCTCTTCGCATATAATATCCTGTAAGATTTCTTTTCTACCTTTTCAGGAATCCCACAATCTATGCGGTACCTTCGGTTTCCAGGCAAATTTCAGCTTTCCCACACCAGCACCACAATCTCCACCCAGCATACCTGAAACATTTCCTTCCCAAGGATAATTAATGCTTTCAATGCATTACCTGGAAATGCCTACAAAGAATTTTTCCTACAAGGGCATTCATACAGCTATCAATGCGTCTCTGCATAAGCGACCAAAAAACGAATTTTCAATTAGTGTAGATTTTCACACTAGAGTTCGACACTTGCGTCGCCATAGATACCATGTACCATTGACACAGATGGTATATACAAACCGTCGTTGTATAACCACCTAATCTGCCTTGCAATGACTTGCAACTATCGATACAGCTGCAAGCATTTTACGTAAAATTGCTCCTTTGTTTGAATCTCCAAACAAGCATCGACTTCGCGTATAGCCGCCGGATTGAATTCAAAGCATAAACAATGCAAATATAGTATCCGTTTCCGACAAACGAATTTCCCTGCATATACAAATGCAAGCAAGGGATTCGTTTAGTCCACCAACCACCATTAACACCATTTCTGCGATGCGTCGCATCTATTTATTTAGCCGCAACGCACATCTCAAACAAAGATCCGATTAGCATCCGACGAGTTTCGGTTTTGTTTACTTTACCGAACTTGCATCTTATGAATGCACATTTTCCCTTTCTTTGTTTCAGATTCGTTCCCATGGCCTTGTGTATGAAAAAACCAATGTGATCTTCACTCACACATACACATACATCGCCAAGTCTTTCTTCCTTGTTTTCACCACGAGACAAACACTTTCCCTCTCGAGAAAACTCAACCCCGGTTGCGAAGTGGCTCTGCATCGAGCAGACCAACGCGGAGTCTCATTCCATCCGCTGGCCACGCTGGTCGCACGATCTCCCGCTCTCCGGTGCGCATATCCCCCCGAGTCGTAAACCCGTCGAGTCGAGAAAGCGCGTTTAATATCATATCTATCTCATATCATATCTAATCATATTTAATAATGGCGGAGAACAAAGTAATTTTTATGTTGAGACTACAACGTAACAATAAAGAAAACATTTAATTAATAAACGATCTTACGCGTTTCAGTTACTGTGGTGCAGTGGAGGCTTGGTGTTTTATTTCAACGGTTTTGTTTCCTTGCTGTGTCGCAGTGTCCTGGGTGTTTATCTCTCACCGTTTACTCCCGGTTGCGAACAAACGTGGCGGCGTTTCGTTCTTATGTCGGCGTTATCTTCAACTCGAGCTTTTAGAGATGCTGGTGGAAGGAAGTAGACCGAGTGCCCATGTCTGACACAATACTTCCTTAGCCCACAAGTTTCTAAAGATTATGTCGTGAAAATAAAGTAAGGGTGGAGTAATTTGTGTGGAAATAATTCTCTCTTTTACGAAAATTTCATTTATTTTGTAGAGACTCTTTCGAGTAGTTTGTCTAAGTTTGAAAGGATTGAGTGGGAATTTCTCTTCTTTTACAGAAGAATTGATTATACACCAACTGGATAATATAGTTGGGCGAAAGGTGTACGGGTGCTTACATTTTCGAAACGTCATCGACCGGATTATTTTTTATAATTTAAACTTTCACCATTTGAGGAACTGTGAGGAAAACCTGGCGTCAGTTGTTATGGCGCTATTATCCTTCTACTGATTATAGTACCGTTTATTACCCCCGCCACTTGCGCGTCCCTCCCTCTAACGCTTATTAAGAAATCAAGTGTTCCCATTTGCAAAAATTTATGGGCCCCCTATAAAAGACCTGCTCAAAAGGGCTGCATATCAAGACGAACTAACGAATAAATTTACCATCCTAGAGAATGGGAGTAATGAGAAAGAGGAAACCAATAATGTGGACACTAGATTGGAATCGATCAGAGACTTAATCAAACAAACAGCCCAAAAGGTATTAGGATTCAAGAAAACATTAAGTCCAAACCTTGGTTTGACCGCGAATGCATATGGGCAATATCCAACATAAAATCAAAAGAAGTCAACGATGAGAACCGGGGAGATGATTTAAAATGTTAATATTAAGTGTTCGGACTGAGAATAAAAACGACTGCCGATGATTCGAAGTGACGGGATCATACGACTGGTTGATGAGGGTCAGATTTGGTTGTCAGTATCACGCAGTAACCTTAGGAATCAGACCGTATATTTTTGACGGTAGTGTATATGATCGATATGGCGCAAGGCTAATAACCTTGCCCGTAAAAAAATTATTATGGAAAATTTAACAAGCCTCGAGACTTGCTAAATAAGGCCAAGACCGGATCCTGGTTGTAGTGCCGATGATGATGATGATGATGATGATGTATATGATCGATAAGGACGAGGATGATGAAGAGTAGCCCCAAAGATTGGGAATATTCGTATTGGTTTGTGAATTGTACGCTTGTTGGATATAAATCAGTTGCAATCAATGGTTTGTTTTAATTTTCGCGACTAATATGATTACTTAGTGATGACGATTTAGGTGGAATTGGAGAGAATTATCAGGTTTATTAGTCATGCATGGATGCATTTCTACATATTGAATTGAATCGGAAGTTAGATGTTTCTTTGGCACAAGGACATTGTATGTAGTCTCGGGAGTTGAATGTGTGGAGGAGATGAACGGCAATTCGTTTGATTTCTCTACATTAGCAATGGAGGAGGAGGTGTTGCCACCCCACCCTTTTCCCCTGTTATGTCCCGCTTGGTGTGATTGCTTTTATGCAGCAACTATTGATGCACTACGACTATCTCACCTATGACTCGCTGTTGTTGGCAGCAAATCGATGTTTCCTCTCGTCACTCGGGGCTGGGGAAGGAACTGTCGTTGAGGAAGCAACCTTCGCGTGGATTTTCAACAGCTTCCCATTTTTTAAGCGAAAGAAAGAAAGCCAAAAATCCTATATCGTTGAAATAAAGCCAGTCATTGAAACAGTGAAAAATTACTAATTCAGGAAATTCCCAAATATATTAACTGAAAGGTTAAAATTGTTATGAATTGTGTAATAAATACCGGGGAACGGTGTTGTGTGGTAACTACAATGCAAGAATATGTAATTATATTATTTTAGTTCAATTGCCTTTTAGGTGACGACTCAAGTTTCAAATTTTATTTAGCAGAGTTTTGTTTTTGTTTGTCTTTATTTCTAATTGTTCCAAAAGCACGACAAGTCACAATATAATACGAGTGGCCAACGCCCCATTCGCCGGAGAGCTGTTCTCCGAGGGCAATCGATCAGTGTAGGTGCTAATTTGAATTCAGTCGTTATTTAGAGAGCCGATTCGCAATTAGAAATGTTAATTGCTGTGAAGTATTATAGTTATCATAGATTTGATCCTTTAGCACATTTGCGTATGTAATTGGTGATTCAGTATCAAGTATTCTTTGTGATTACTTCTTTAAGATTAGCTCTTCCAAAGGTTGGCCATAACTGCGTCTAACATTCATTCTGAGGTTCCAATCTTCGAGCATTTCGAGAATAACGTGAGTAAAGTTGGACTCCAATTCCTCAATCGTAGCTGGCTTATCCAGGTAGACATTGGACCTTACATAACCCCAAAAGAAAAGTTCTAGAAATGTGATATGGCATTATTTAGGCGCCCATTCAACCGGTAATAAATATGAATTAACTAAATATAAATTAACTGTTCACCGAATTGTTCTCGCAATAATGCCACTGTTTCACGGGTTTTGCAGCAAGTAGTGATCCTTTGTTGGAGTCAAATGCCTACAGAGATCACAGGTTTCAATCTCAAGCATCAAATAGTAGCTTTAATAAGTGAGTTGGACTAAGGAGGTTGTGGCATGCGTTTGATAGTACTTACAAAGGTTCAACTAACGGCTCTCTATAATGGCAATTCGGCAAAATTACTGAAACTGAAAATTAGAAAAACTTTGTGCCAATTTTTTTTTTGTTTTTACTTAAAATTTAACTTGCTTCAGTTTTGTTTTGTTTTTTTTAATACTTAAAAGACAACCTAAATTTTATACCACCGTAACTCTAGAAATGGTAAGTCCACGTAAGCTGGCTGATGATGCAGTTATTCTACCGACATTGGTACACATGCCTTTATTTGTCATTCAACCATCAGATGTTGGTTCTGTTTAATATTATCCTCCCGGTCTCTATGGGAGATAGCCCATAAGCGCAAGAGCTCTTCTTTGGCGTGCTTGACTTCCCGGGCGTAACACACTCGGCCGTCTGCGGATGATCTACTTACATGATAGATCAACGGAATTGCGGATCTCTCCTGTATATGCCCATTCATGTACAAATTTGGTAGAATAAAACTGCTGCGCTAAACCCCCAAAATTATGTCATTGGACGAGCTTATTGCTCCCGTAATACGAGGGTGGCCTGAAAAGTTTCCAACCTAACAAAGATAGAAGACATTTTTTCTTAAAATTTCTTTTTCTTTTTCTAATAGTCTCCTTGTAACTCTACACATTTCTCCTAGCGATGCTCCTATCTCTCTAACCAGTCCAAATAGTAGTCGGCGTTTCTCTCTGCAAAATAACTATTCACGGAGGTGATTACCTCTTCATTTGACGAAAATCTCTGTCTTCCGAGCGCAATTTTTAGATTAGGGAACAAAAAGAAGTCGCTTGGGGCTAGATCTGCTAAGTAACGCGGATGGTCAAGCAGTTCAAATCGTAATTCGTAGATTTTCTCCATGGCAACCCCTGAGGTGTGAGACGGCGCGTTGTCTTGGTGAAACAGGATTTTCTTTTTCTGCAAATGTGACAGTTTTTCCACAATTTCTGCCTTCAGTTGGTCAAGTAATGATCCGTAGTATGCTCCTGTAATGGTTTTCCTTTTTGAAGATAATAGATTAAGATGTCTCCCTCACTATCCGAAAAAACAGTCTCCATCACTTTCTCCACCGAAAAAACAGTTTTTGCTTTTTTTGGAGCCGATTCCCCCATTGCAATCCACTGTTTTGACTGTATCAAGTGTATAATGGTGTATTCAAGTTTCATCGACAGTAATTAATCGGCGCCGAAACTCGGATTTATGGCGCCTAAACTGCGCCAACAGAGCGTTGGCATTGTTCATTCGAACACGCGTTTTATCTAACGTGAGCAAATGCGCTCCCATGCCTAAATATTGATTTAATATGTGACAAACACGTTCTTTGGGCATTTTCATAGCCTCTGCTATCTCTCTCACTTTAATTCGGCCTTCGTCTAGCACCATTTGATGAACTTTGGCGATGTTATCGTCAGTTGTTGTAGTTTTTGGAAGTCGCAACATTCATCGTCTCCTAAGCTCTCACGGCCTCGTTTAAATTCAGCTGCCCAAAATTTCACTGCAGTAAATGATGGTACAGAGTCCCACTACATAGGGTCCAATTCATCTTTGATTTGCGTAGGCGTATTGCCTTTCAAAAACAAATAATATCTGTAAAACAGACAGAGGTCGGCCACGCGCCTTCGATGTGATAGCGACTGTAGTCCCGACGTCAGCGCCGAGTCCCCGATCAGGCGGATCGCTCGTCTTTGTACGCTCTCAAGTAGGTCGAGGGTATGTTTAGGAGCCGAGCTCCAAACATGAGAGCAATATTCGAGCGCGGGTCTAATTTGAGATTTATATAGGAGAAGAAGTTGGGCCGGAATAAAGTATTTCTTGGCTAGCTAGCTTTTATTGACGAGTGCTGCTATTTTCACGTTGAGGTCGGAAACTTTTCAGCCCATCCTCGCATGTCCTCTGCTTAATTTAGTCATAAAATTATCCATCCTATTTATGTAGGCTTCATTATATAAAATCTCATTTGGATAATTTTTTGTATAGTCCGATACGGTGATTGATATAATATGAGACAAGTTCAGAGACATTTCCATCGAACACCTGAATCTTTTCCATCAAACTTGGACCTATGTTAAACCATACTGGGCAACCATATATGAGCATTGGCCTGGTTAACCTCATGTAGCATGTGACTCTTACCTTGCTGTCGAGTTAGCTACTGTGAAATAGCCACCTTGTCATAGCAAGAGTTTTCCTAGCTTTGGCCAAAGCAGCCTCTACATGTCTAATCTAGCCAGATGTCAAGGTATTTAACTACACTCTTGGTTTCCAGCTTATCTTTATGCGATTCTACGATGATTAACTTTCGTCAGTCTTTTCTTGTGTCGTTTGTGGCTTTATACAATGGAATTCTAAATAGGATAGCTTCACATTTCTCTAAGTTGATCTTAAGTTTCCAGTCGTCGCAATAACGCTGCACTTTGTTGAAGTCTTGCTGTAGTAAACTATTTATAATCTCAACTTTCGGAGCTGGTCTGTAAATTATGAGATCGTCTGCGTACGCAATAGCATGTGGAAGTGCGTCTAATAAGTCGCTAATGTAAATGTTAAAAAGAATCGGAGAAAGTACGCCTGTTCCATATCATTTTTGAAATTATACGTTATATTGGAGGTCACTTTACCACTTTTGACCACTAACCTCCTGTCCGTTAAGATATCATAAAATACACATCTTAAAGGCTTAGATATGCCATCTCTGACCAGTTTGTAGTATAACCCTTCGATCCAAATGCTCTCTAAGTCGATCAGACAGGCAACTGCGCATTGGTTCTTACATTTATTCCACTGTATGTCGAAGATCAGTTTAGCTGCGGCATGTGTGGTTTCATGATCGGTCTTAAAGCCAAACTAGTTATTCGGAATAATGTTGTCGTCATCTCCCCATTTCAGCAGAGATTTGGGCTTTCCGAACACTTTAATAATGCTGGGTCGCAAACTTCTCGAACGCATGTTCATTGGGTTTGTACAGTCTGCCCTTTTTGGGATGGCCTGTATGATTGCCGTTTTCCAACGCGTGGGAAAGTATCCATTATTCAACGCGTTGTTAAACAGGACCGTGTATATATCTATTGCCGTTGGGGGAAGGTTATTGAGTACGATGTTAGGTACTCCATCTATTCCCATTGACTTTTTGCTTCTTAATGAGTCGAAGATACTCTGGATTCCTTCTCTCGCGATTAAAAGTCTATTAGCCATAACATTAGCATTAATGTCATTTGACACATTATCGTCACTGAATTCGGTATAACCGGGATTCTCTTTTATTTATTTATTTTTAATATACTTCTCTCGGGAGCGGCGAACCTATAGCGCCGACATATCGGCCCGAGATGCCACCAAAGTGGAATTTCATTTCGGAGGTGCAGGTGATTCAGTAGAGCTCTGTCCTTCAAGTCGTGATTTCGGTGAATGCTTTCATTCACCTTGTACATTTCCTGAAAGACAGCTCCCACACCGTTCACCTTTTCCAAAGGATCCTCGATTACAAAGAGATCATTATTGAGGATAGAGTTCTTTCTATCTATGCCGATGTTGATTAGCGGCGTGGAATTTGGAGATACTGAATCTCGTTTTGATTATTTCTCCCGAGTATCTTATTTATTTGCGGGAACATATTCGGGTTATTAGTTTTTATACCTCGAATTCTATTGTTCCAATACAAATTTGTCGCTAATCTATAATTAGCTTTATGTAATTTTTGGAGGTTTTTTAATCGGGATTTTAGTGATATTATCTCCTGGTCTTGTCTGTCTGTAAACTGTGTGTAATTGTTTTAGTTTTGGTAGCAGTCTGCTCTTTTTCCTGTGAAGTGCGTTTATTGTTGTGTTTCTGTACATGTTTATGGTATCTGTAACTGCTGTTTTGGGAATCGTTTTGTCCAGTGTTCGTTTTACGGTTTCGTCCATTTGTTGAATGCATTTATCGACTTTGTCACTTGTCAGGTTTCTGTTTATTGGCAGGTTAAAGTCATTCGAACGAAGTTCTCATGTTAATGATCTGGTGCACCATGGCCATCGCATTGCCCGGTAGTTGTAGCGCAGCGGGATCACGAATTCCTCCAGATCTGCCAGATTGTTCGGAAACTTTATTACTGCCGTGAATGCACAGTGGCTGTATTCAATTGTCCGTAAACACTTCCTGTTTCGTCTATTGATGTTAAGTAGTCTCAGTCGTGAGTCAATAGGCAAGATATCTAAGTACGCTCTACCTCTAGGGAACGACGGATATTCCGTAGCTTGTAGGTCAGTTTTATATTCTACATGATACAGATCTAACCAACTAGCCAACTGATTTACTTTGGTATTAGATACAATACAAAAGTACATCGGGGTTTTCATCTTGCAACATGTTGAAAAGAGTAGCTCTTCTCTCAGTTCCTATAAGTGAATTTATATTCACGACAAGAGCTTTGATTGGTGTTTTGATTAGAGGGTTTATGTCGACTATTTACTTAGACTGGGCTAGCGCGAGTAGATCTCGTTTATTTGACTTTTCAGCTGTGCCATCTGTGTCTGTAGATTAAGGGAGATTGTGAACACGTCTGCTTGTGAAGTTTCAGCCAGTGTGGCAGTAGTTGTAGCTATCAGTGTTGTAGCCTGTTCGGTTGTTCTGTGGCGGTTCCGCTAAACCTCACTGTTACTTACCTGAAGAACCCCCATAACTTCGACCCGACCTTATAAGTTTCGCTAATGCAATCGCATTAGCGCCTTAATGGCTTTACGCATCTAGGTTATCTAAGGTATAACCTAAAAGTCCCTGTAGAAGAATTCTTACCTTTCATGCATATCTTCACATACAAATTTCCTATAAGAATTCTTTCCTAACTTATCATGAATCCCAAAACCTATTCGGTACCTTCGGTTGCCAGGCAAATTCCAACCTTCCACATCTGCACCGCAATCTCCCCGGAGCATAAACATGTCCTTCCCAAGGATAATTAATGCTTTCAATGCATTACCTGGAAATGCCTGCAAAGAATTTGCCCTACAAGGGCATACATGTATCAATGCATCTCTGCATTAGCGATCAAAAACCGAATTTCCGATTAGTGTAGATATTCACACTATAGTTCATTCCTGGCGTCGCCATAGATGCCATGCATAGTTGACAAAGATGGTATACACAACCGGCATTGTGTATCCATCTAAATTACTTTCCAAAGACTTGCAACTATTGATTCAGCTGCAAGCACTTCTCTCGGAAATACTTCTTTGTTTGAATCTTCCGCCGGATTGGATTCAATAGCATAAACATATGCAAACAAAAGAATCCAATTCTCCCAGTCGGCAGAGACGCGATATACGATCTCTATTGTATAAATTATCGCAATCCCTTTTAGCATCTAATGAGTGGCTGCTATTTACTCAGCTGACCCTCATTACCGAACGATGCCTTAAGTCGTTTCCTCTTTGTTCTTTTTCCCTCGTTGTAGTTTCCGTTTATCCTTGGCTAAACGCATCGGTAAACACGGTGATGTGTACGAACACACACGTACACCACCGCGTCCCAGAGATCGCCTTCCATTGGTGACTGGTCAAAGGAAATTTCATTTCCTTTTCACCACACCACCGAACTCACCCCATTAGCGAATCGGCTCTGCACGAGCTGAATATCGCTGAGTCCAATTACATCCTCCGACCACGCAGGCCGTGCCGCTCCCACTCCCCGGTGCGCACGGGGACGCGATAATATACGGAGTCGTTGCCGTAGCAAGTTCGAATTCCTCGGTATTGCTTAATTTTTCTAGTGACCCCTGTTTAAATACAATAGTGCAAATGTGTGCAAACTTTTGTTTCAATTAACTATTTCCTCCTTCAGCTGCTTCGTATCGTATTGTGTAATTACAAATTAGTTAACTAATAGTGTACACCAAATAAATATTCCAAATGGAGCAATAAACATAAAAGTCCAGTGTTTTACTTTTCTTCTCACCTTTGGTGGACAGTGCGTTTATTTCTGATGACTACCATGTGTGTTTAGTTTTTGCCCTTTACTCCTAGTTGTGAACAAACTTGGCGGCGTTTCGTTCTTTTGTTCGGCGTAACAATCGGTGCAACATTTAGAGGAAGTAATGGGTGGATGGTAGAATCAGCGTCCATGCCGACGCACGGATCATCTAACCCCATAGTTCTTCCTGACACAATTTGGGGATACGACCGCTGTGGCGTTACGGGCATTGTTGTTGTTTGAGATGTCTCTGTTTTCTTTTGTCGAGTCACACTTCTCGACATTAATTCTCGGAATTTAGAACATCCTCGATAATTAGCGTGGTGTCCCTCATTCCGACACCCTGCGCACTTTAGAAGGGTTTTGTCTTCTATGCTTTCTTTTCCCAGAGGACATTCTTCTGCTTTGTGGTCAAGTTCACATTTTACCCAATGATGCTGCATTTCACAGTTCGCCGGTGCGTCTCCAAACTTTTGACAGCGGGCACATTGTAGAATGTCTCTGCTTTTTTTGAGTTTGTCCCATGTGATAATTTGATGATTTCATTTTTCATTTTTAAAAGATTTTTTATTTTTCTTTTTATGTTCTTAATTTCTAAATTAAAGGCTAGACAAAAAATGCTTAAATTCTAGCTTAATTATCTTATATAATAACTTACTGGTCCTTCGCAGGCGCTCTAAGCTAAACACTACTTAACATTTGTATAATTTGCCTTTCGGCGACAGAACTTTGTGGCAGTACTGATAATTAGTTGAAATACAAAGAAAAATTTGAAAAACTTTGTCAATTTTTTTTTTTTTGTTTTTTTTTTTCTTAAAATTTAACTTACTTAACTTACCCACTTTTTTTTTTTTATTTTTTTTTTTATGTAAAAGCATTTAACCTAACCTAACTTAACTTAAATCTTATACTACCCTAATTCTAGAAAAGCTAAGTCTATGTAAGCTAGCTGACCATAGTATGATTCTATACCGACTTTGGTATCCAGGTCTTTATATGCCATTCAACCACCAGAACTGTTGACGCTGTCTAATACTATCGTCCCGGTCTCTGTGGGAGATAGCGCTACTGAAGCGCAGGAGCTCTTCTTCGGTGCGCGTTACTTCCCGGTCGTAGCACAATCGCCCGTCTACATATGATCTACTTACATGATAGATCAGCGGAATTACGGATCTATCCTGTATAAGCCCTTTCATATCCAAGTCAAGGAACGCCTCTGGTGGAACAAAGCCGTTGCGACGCACGCTCTCATAGTACAAGGTGTTGGGATAATAGGCCCCGAAAATTAGGTCATTGGACGAGCTTATTGCTCTCGCAATATGTCCTCTGATTAATTTAATATAATTTGATGATCCAGGGCTGTTATTCTCCTTCGACCACCAATTCTGCTGCTCGGTTTTAACCGCACCAGAAAGAAGGGTAGTTTCTGGTGTTCCCTACTTGAGTTGACTGTGGTGAATGATTTTACCACGAGAAATTCAAGGTCTTCATGCTTCAGTTTTTGAAGCATTTCTAGAAGAACCTCCGGTTTCGTTTCAGAGTCAACGCCCTTTAATAGAACTGTTATGATTTTTGTTTGTTCCGGAGTGTAGGAGAAGAATTCTACGGTGGCCCTTTTTAACATATTTATTATTTTATTATGGACCATATAGGTATGAATGGCATGCCTATTACCTGCCAGTCTTTTAACAAGGAAAGCATTATTCCCTACTGCTAGCTTACAAAGATTTACCAATTCCTTACAATCGATGTCGATGGTGTTGATTGGTGAGATCTTTATTTTTTTGTTTATCTGCTGCTGTAAGGCTGCTGGCTGTTTTGCTGCTTGGTGTTGCTGTTGTTTTGTTTTTTGCTGGTGTTTTTGTTTTTGTTCAACATCATCTACATTACATTATATTGGGTCTAATTGAAATTGTTTTTTTTTTTCATTTCAGGTAAATCCAGATGTGTTATTGATAATATGAAATCGGTAATATCTACCAGTTGGTAACTACCCTTTTTTTATTTAAATCTTGTAATATGAATTTTCAGAGGTATGGAGTAGACATTTTTATCTGATGTATCTGGTTTTGGAAGATAGTTCAATTTATCTTTTTTGGTATATGCGTTGAATATAGAATATCCAAAGCCATGTACATTTTTTATTGTTTGGTAGAAAACTGGAAATCTGCAATATGTGGTTCTGGGCCGATTCTTGTATAAGACTTAAAATTTTTTTGTCATTGGAACCTTCGCCCGCCAGCCCACATATCCTTTGTGTCCACCGAAATCGTGTACCTACATATATTTCTTCATATCTGTTATTACACTCGACATGACACACCTACTGTATTATATCATATAATATATATCTGAATTTTTCATATGCTTTGGTAATTGTGTTGAAGAATCTGTCCGTTCGTACGTTGATGCACTTACCGTGCGGCCTCAAATGTCATGAACCTTATGTTCCGCATTTCCGGTTGGGCCTTTGCAATTCAATCAGTATAGATGATCGACTGCTTTTGTCGATGAGAGTACTGTTACAGGCATTTCTTGGAATTCCTTTATAATGTTTGGCTTGTTACTTGCCGATGCGCTGCCCACCAGACTTATTTTACTGGAATCACAAATTTTTTTATATCATTTAGAGTTAGATAAAAGTATTATTGTTATGATTAACAAATGCGCTATATAATAGAAAATAAAAAAAGGATATTTCAATAGAGTGCGGTATCTCATTGTGGAGGGAAGAGGAGCAGCGGAATAAAATTGCTACAGTAACATAAAAACCATGACTCAAGACCACGCAAGTCAGAATTTACCATGCCATCGCCCTCTTGTCATCGCTTGAATGTGATTTCAGTAAGCCACCTCTTCTATAAAATCGATGGGTGAGAAATTTATTCACGCCAAGGATGGAATTGAAGGGATTACTCGCGAATAGAATTTAAAGCCCAAATAAAATTTAGATTTACGCTTCACAGCTTAAGTTAGAGTCTCGGAACATTGACTGAATCCTTAGAAGAATCCATTTCTTCAAGCTTGATTCGTCAATTCAGTTGAAGGACCATTAAACTGTTGCGAAGTCTGCTGACGCTAGCGACACGATGAATGGTCGATCTGAAACTAACGGGGCCACAAGGACGAAATGCAAATATACCTTCTGCTGTCGCCGTAAGTTTAGTGAACCGTGCGAATGAACCTTTTTTCGGATCCGTTTTATATATAACTCAACCATAAAACAATACATTGATGTCCAAAAATACAGGCGTAATGTAAGAAACAGGAACGTTCTAAAAGGCGATTCTATTACAAGCATACAACTACAAGTGTGCACTTGGATGGCATTGTGTACAGCTCTGCATTGCTCAACCTCAGCCCACTGATCCACCCCACAGGATTCGCAAATATATACTCACACTTTTTCGTAGCTCAAGTTCCTTGCACTATTGCTGGGTCATTGAGATTTTATATTTTGAAGGATGACTTAGCAGTGCGAGGAGAAAGGCAAGAGAGAAAATAAGGTGTCGAAGGAGCCGGCCGGGATGAAGAGGCATACATTTTAGAGCATGAACAAAGCATCTTTTCTGGCATTTCTTTGAAATGTCCCTATTTCGGTTGTGTATTTCTATCCATTCTTTTATGTACTGGTTTTTATTTATTATTTATTTTTTGTGTTGTTTTTATTGTTGTCGAGAAAAGAAATTGGAGTCGTCTCGGTTATTCACCGGGATTTGTGTTCTAATATTCCAGACAGACGAATAAATTAAACTAATTGAGTGAATGATCCATTAGGACATACGTTCCACTAAATTCTGAATCCTTGAGACACTTGAACTTCAGTGGGATGTAGTAGCAAGTCATGGCAAATTGTGATTTTAAAGAGATATGTTTATGCCTAGTCACGGTCAAAAGATAATTTTGGTTTGAATGTTTTGCAGAGCTCAACACGATAACTATTTCACAACAAGTATAGGGATACACATAGCTAAGGAAATGCCAAGACATTCTATCCGATTGGGTATATAAACGTGATATATCATTTTTATATAATTATCTTCTATTTTTTCCATATTTGTATACAAAATTATTCGATATCAAGAAACCGTAAATTAATAATGACGGGCATAATTTGCTGTGGGGGATTGATATATTATTGCCAAAGATTAAGTGAAACAGTTGCTAAATGAATGTTGATAAGGTGGCTGTCGATCGGCTTGCAGTAAAGACGTCACTGAAACAAATTTACTGATTAGTACCTGATAGCACGTCATTCAGTACAACGGAGACGTTTACTTCGAATTCATTCAGTGCCGGCGTGTGTGCCGATTTCTTTGGCATCAAAACGTGACTAGATTACTACATGAGTTCCTCAATATCAGGTTTTTTGATAGATAGTCGGCTCCCAAGGGATTTCCCTTTACTTAATTATTTTTTTCTACTATTTTGGTATGGAAGTAGGATTGGACGGTTTTCCGTTTAAGTTTATGGAAAATTGCATTACTTCTATTGTATATACAGTTTTATGAAGGGACATTGTACTCTCAGGTCGAATTTTGATACCTGTTGGCAGCAATTTGATGACAAAAAGCGTTTTCCCCATTATTTGAAAGGGCTAAACCACTCTAGAACATCGGATAGTCAGCTAATTTAAGAAGAAGTGAAGATCCTGTCTAAGTTTGTAATACATTTATTATGAAGAGTAGTACACATTTTTTAAGTGCATTTATGAAGGTCCGTGATGGGAAGTGTTCCACAATCGGAAAACTTTCAGCTATAATGCCCAAACTAGAACAAAAATAAAACTTTTTTTTTCATCTCTAAAGCTAAAAAAAGACGTACGGAAACCGTTTTCCTAAAAAAAAAATGTCCTTATATTGTTTTTATTCAGAAATATTCAGAAGCGGTTTGGTTGCTTAGGTTGCCTACGTGCGTACGAAATTGAAAAACTGTTAGTTGCAAAGCAAGCTTGGGTTTATCTATGAAATTATGAAGTGGTACGATTGGATATCTCGACCAAGTTTTTAGATTTCATGGTCAGCATATGCCCAACTAAATTTGAAATACCCTTAAATGTCAAGGCATATTACTGGCTTCCATATAAATTATCTGGGGTTATAATGGTAAAGGAAAACAGAATCAGACAACGTATGGCACAGGATTCACTTCCTTCCCCACGTACTTACGTCGTCCAAAAATTGTCACCAAAGATGAAGGAATGAATGAAAGCACTGAGGTTTATTTATTTAAAGTTTTTTTATTTTTTTGTTTCGTATTTTTCTTGCAGCTCAAGTCTGTTTACAGGTATCCTTGTTTAAATAGATGAATTCGAAACGCACGCAATATACTATTTTACACGAGTCTATTTGCAGGTATCCTTATTTAAATATATGAATTCGAAATTGACGGAGACGAGCGGCGGCGCGACCTTCCACTCTGGTGATTAAGATGTGACTAACTCTACTTAGGGGTGAAATTCATATTTCATTCCACACACAGGACAACCAAAAGAGACCACGCCTCTTCTCTCTCAACCCGACCCCCGTCAAAGTGTGAGTAACTTTTGTTAATATGGTAATTGACGGACATGGAGAATGAGAGAACAGAAACATGATGTGCTGTGATCTCGGGGTAGCTTTGGTTGTGTGTGTTGGTCACAGATGCAGCTACTGACACGACCTACTGACCCAGTGGTACGGCTATGGTGTAGTTAGAGCGCATTGAACCGTAGAAAGATAGAAATACGAAGGAGAGGAGGACCTAGCTGATGTTATTCACCTGCAAAAAGAGATCATTGATCCCAGGCGAATGGGTGATCTGGGAAAAGTCAATAGGACGCCGCTGATGCTTGGGAAATAATCAGCGTGAGAACCAGACTCTAAGACGCTGAAATAACCCCAGCGATTTTGCTATGATGCAACAGCGTCGTTCGTTTAGACGTGCTGTTGCTAACCGACATTATGAGATTTCCGATGGGAAACTCATGGTTAGCAAGAATGGAGTTGCCGTATGACAAGAATGTAGCTAAAGTCAATTATGCATTATCTGCATGGGATAATGAGTTTAGCTATACGTCCGTTTAACATGTTTTACAGGGGAATAACATATGAAGGAAATGGGTAGGAATGGCGCGCTGAAAGCGGTCGAAATTAGGTAGGAATTGTGGTTGGGATCGTGGGTTTGTTCTCATGTAGAATAGAGAAACCCCCACAGTTTCTGTAAGGAATAATCCTCTGTGTCTATCGAGAATAATTTGCTTATACAACAATATGCTTTATAGCACTTTGTGTCGCAGTGAAGAATGTGGTTCGAACCCAAATTATGAAAATATTAGAATCAAAGCACGAATACTTCAGACGATGGCAGCGTATAGGAGAGCATGTTAATGCTCTAGCTTGTGGCGCTAATGAATTTTTTTTTCGATTCTCTTTGGTGCTGTGTTATTCATTACAGTTGCATGTACGTTGGAATCAGTTGGAATCCCCATAGTAGCGTTCTCTAATGCAGAACATTTTTGACATTTTCCATAGTGTTGTCAAGTCAAGTTGTCACATTTGATAACAAACCGAGTCATCTCGGTATATACATATACGTTCGGCACTGTTCTCTGTGTCATTCTTATTGTTTCCGAAGCTTTATTGGTTTTTTAATTCGATCCCCATCAAATGCATCATGAATTTCCTCTGGTAGGGTGTTACGCTCCTCTTGGAACTTACTATATTCGGTAAGGATGTTTAAGAGATTGTTGAAAGGTTCCCCAAGCACAACATCGAGTGAATATAAATTCGCATATTTTTATTGACGTTTAAAAATTGTTATTAACTATTATTAATTATTAATTTTTCCCTTAATACATTTGTTTACTCCTGCACGACTTTTTTTTAGAATGTAGCAGAGAATTTTGTTAATAATTGTGAAACAGTTCGATCCAGATTGACTGAATGGAAGTTTTTGTTTACGAAGTAATCTTCGATATCGAAAAAGAATTAGTTTTCGAGCATTAAGGATTGTTACCAAAATTTAAATCGTTTCAAAGCATAAAACGCAGTGGCTGAGGAACGAATTTTTTAACGGACTAAATTATAAACGTCACAGATTTCCTTAGCAGTTTTTACACCCCCGTTTCAGGGTGACTATGCTAGAATCGGTTCATGTATTACCTCTAAAGGGCTTGCGAAGTAGCGAACCTGTTGTTGATATGTTTTGCACAATAATATATAATATAACATAAATAAAATGGTACTCACGTGTCTGATTGCAGAATGACGTTTTTCATTTTGTTCAGCCTTTGAGAAAATCTCGTGATTCCAATTGACGAATAAGAAGTGTTCGTAAATAGGTTTGAAACATTGTTTTTATTTTGTTATTTTACTATCAATTCTCTACCTCCTGTACAATGAACTTATTAATTTCACTTTTATTAAATTGAAACACTACGTATTGGTTTTTTTTGTTTGTTTTTATGTTGTCTTCTGTTTTGGTTTTAATATACTTTTGAATTTAGAATAAAACAATGATATAGTGTTTATTGTTTTTCTGATTTTATAACCCCTTTTTTCTATTTCTATTTACACTAGATTTTAGTTTATTTGTATTTTATTCTTCTTTTTGTTTTTATTTTTATTTACACTAGATTTTAGTTTATTTGTATTTTATTCTTCTTTTTGTTTTTATTTTTATTTACACTAAGGAACATACTCACCTATAGCCAAACTACACGTGCCCACAGACACGTGTCCCCAAAGTTCTCCTTTCCACCTGAAACAAAAGGTAACATTCATCCCGGAGTCAACAACCCCATGTATCCACAGATACATGGGCCACAAGTCCGACCAATTTTTCTACGTCGGCGGACGAAGGACATTACCCAGCATAGAAATTGTGTGCCGATCCATTAACTGGATATACACAAACGGTTGGCACAGCTGCGCCAGATGTCGACAAACATCACATCTCCGGCGATAAGCGAATTACCGGAAAACGATTCCGTCGACAAAACCTTTGTCCCTACCTTTGTACGTCGCCTAAACAAAGGCTATTGTGATGCAACAGCAATAAACGAAAATGCTGTTCCCATAGGGCTATGTAAACAACAATAATTACATTATCCCATGATCGCCTAAAAGAAAACGCACACTCGATTGTTTACGTAAGCAATCCATTAGAGGTGTGAAATTCTGATCACAGAGTGATCTACCGCATGCAGACAATAACCTCCGCGTCTGTATGTGGGAGTGCGATTTTCACTGGTGGAGAGATTCTCGATTGAGAAAAAGTCACCACCCAGGAAAAGCGAAAGGAGGGAAAGACAACTACGGGGTGAATAGGATCATCCCCCAGAGAAAGTAACGTCAGTCGTCACAGAGAACTCGGACGAGGAGGCGATCACGCGTAAAATTGTACGGAAAAAGAAAGTCGATATAAACTAAGTATTGTAAAATAAAATCCGCCAAAGGCCCACTAAACTTAAAACTTAAAGAACTTAAAACTTAAACTTGTTTGTTATTACCACACCAGACGTTTGCGCCACGGACGTTTTTAAATACCACACTCGAGACGAACAACTACTGACTCTGTCCATACACAGTGTGGTAGAGGAATTCACTGATTTGAATTCATTGATCTGAAGCGAAGGTTGGTCCCAGGATGGTCCGGATGGGCGGATGCGAGAGCGCGATTGTAGGCCCCGCTGAGTCGTACTGTTCGTTCGTGCGGTCTCGAATCTCACGCACTCTGTGAGTACGTGTTCTTCATTTTCTATTTTGCCTTCGCAATACAAGCAGTATGGGTGATTCACATAATTATACTTGTGCAAGTATTGACGAAAGCATCCACCACATGTGAAACGTTGCTTCTACGACACGAAAGGAAGTCAGTATTGCATTGAATTGTAACTGGCGATGAAAAATGGATTTATTTTAAAAATCCTAATCGCAAAATATCATGGGTACATCCAGGAGAAGCGTCAACATCGACTGCAAAGCCTGATCGGTTCGGAAAAAAGACAATGCTCTGTGTTTGGTTGGACCAGAAGGGGGTGGTGTATCATGCACTTCTAAACCTGGCGAAACTGTTGATGCGCCGACAACAAATGATCAATTTGAACCATGTATTAATCGAAAAACGACCAGAATGGGCCACAAGACAAGGAAAGGTAATTTTGTTGCATGATAATGCTCCGCGTCATACAGCAAAACCCGTCAAAGAAACAATAAAAGCTCTCAGCTGGGAAGTGTTAACTCAGCCCCCCCCCCCCGCGCTTTATTGGCCAGACTTGGCTCCTTCCGACTACCATTTGTTTTCATCGATGGGACACGCATTGGCTGAGCAGGATTACAATTCCTACGAAGAAGTCGAAAATTGGGTCTCCGAATGGTTTGCCTCAAAAGACGACCAGTCTTATTAGCGTGGTATCCACAAATTGCCTGGGCTCCTCGATAGTATAGTGGTTAGTATACCCGCCTGTCACCCGGGAGACCGGGGTTCGATTCCTCGTCGGGGAGCCCCTGGCGCAAGACTAATGACCTTGCCCAGACAAAATAAATCATTATGGAAAATTTAACAAGCCTCAGGACTTGCTAAATAAGGCCAAGACCGGTTCCCGGTTGTAGTGCCGATGATGATGATGATCCACAAATTGCCAGAAAGGTGGTCGAAATGTGTAGAAAGCAATGGCCAATACTTATATATACGAGGGTTGCCTCTTATGTTTCGGGATTTGGCAACCCTAGTGTTGCAATCCGGCAATTGACAGCTCTGTCGTAAAGTTGGACATTTTTGAGGATATACGCACTCAGAACGTTTTGACACACGAGCGCTATTTGTGTTGTTTACAGTAACTTAAAAGATTCATCTCGGCCCAAAAATGGAATTAAATCGTCAACATTTTCGTGCGATTATTTTTTACAACTTTCGGCGTGGATTAACTCAGCAACAGTGTATGGATGAACTTTTGGCGATGAAGCTCCATCAAGGACCAGTATTTATCGATGGTATGGTGAATTCAATCGTGGTCGTAGTTCACTCCAAGATGAATTTCGTGAAGGTCGTCCAAAATCAGTTGTTGTTCCGACAACCATTGATGCTGTGCGCGAACTGATATTGGAAGATCGTCATGTGACCTATCGTGAGATTGAGACAACCTTAGGCGTTAGTGGGACCAGCATACATTCAATATTGCATAAACATTTGACTGTCAAAAAAATTTGTTCGCGTCGCATCCCACACAATTTGTCAATCGCCCAAAAAATGGCTCGTGTCAATTGGTCGAAAGAAATGCTCAAAAAATACGGTCGCGGTGCTTCGAAACACGTCTATGACATCGTGACAGGTGATGAATCGTGGATTTACGCGTATGAGCCCGAGAGTAAACAGCAGTCGACTGTCTGGGTGTTTCAAGATGAGCCAAATCCAACAAAAGTTGTTCGCACACGAAGCACTTCCAAGCAAATGGTCGCCTGTTTTTTCGGAAAAACTGGACATGTCGCAACCGTACCACTAGAACAACGCAGAACAGTCAATTCTGAGTGGTACACAACCATTTGTTTGCCAGTTGTCTTCCGAAAAATCAGGAAAACCAACCGCCGAAGACGGATCACTCTTCACCACTACAATGCAAGCTCTCTCACATCGGCTGCGACAACTGCATTTTTGAGCACCCAAAACATCGATTTGATGGGTCATCCGCCGTATAGTCCTGACTTGGCACCGAATGACTTCTTTTTATTCCCGTACGTAAAAAACAAACTGGGAGGTCAACGTTTTTCGACACCTGAAGAAGCGGTTGCTGCATTCAGAATGCATGTGTTGGAGATACCTCAATCAGAGTGGCAAAAGTGCTTCGACAATTGGTTCAAACGCATGCAAAAGTGTATAGATCTTCATGGGGAATATTTTGAAAAACAATAAAGTGGTTTTCGATGATCAACATTTGTTTTTGTTCTCTAATCCCGAAATATAAAAGGCAACCCTCGTATATATATATATATATATATATATATATATATATATATATATATATATATATATATGGGCTCCGCGATAGTATAGTGGCTAGTATACGCGCCTGTCACGTGGGAGACCGGGGTTCGATTCCCCGTCGGGGAGCCTCTGGTGCAAGACTAATGACCTTGCCCGGAAAAAAGCAAATCATTATGGAAATTTAACAAGCCTCAGGACTTGCTAAATAAGGCCAAGACCGGTTCCCGGTTGTAGTGCCGATGATGATGATGATGATGATATATATATATATATATATATATATAGATATATATATAGATATATATATAGATATATATATAGATATATATATAGATATATATAGATATATATATAGATATATATATAGATATATATATAGATATATAGATATATATATAGATATATATATAGATATATATATATATATATATATATATATATATATATATATATATATATATATATATATATATATAGATATATATATATAGATATATATATATATATATAGATATATATATATATATATATATATATAAATATATAGATATATATAGATATATATATATATATGTACTTTGTCCTCGACTATGTTATCAGAAAGGTACAAAACGACAACAAGGCCGGATCATCCCTGAACCGGGTGCCACAAGTGCTCACATACGCTCATGACATCGCCGTTTTGGGCGATAATCTAGAAACTATAAGTAAAAACAGTGAAATCATCATGCAAGCGGCAGAAGAGGTGGGCCTAGAAATAAATGAAGACAAAACAAAATACATGATTACGGCGAGAGCAGGTGGACCTCAGAGAATACACATAAACATCAGAGGCAAGGTATATGAAAAAGTTAAAGATTTTAAATATCTGGGAACAACACTGAAGGCCAGTAACGAAATGTCGAAGGAAATTAACAAAAGACTACACTCCGGCAACGCTAGTTGGCACGCAGTCAGTAAACTATTGAAATCCAAACTGCTATCACGTAATATAAAACTCCGTGTCTATATAACCATAATCATGCCAATTCTTCTATATGGATGCGAAATAGGGGCTCTCACAAAACGGGAAGAAAGCAAATTCCGCGTATTCGTGCATAGAATTCTTGCCGATAAGCCAACGAAAATGAGACCGACAGGACGGCCGCGACGGAGATGGGAGTACAATGTTAGGTTTGACCTCGAGGACATCGGATCGGATGGTCGAACATGGAAGGAGAGTGCACAGGACAGGGAACAATGGCGGAGTCGAGTCGGTGGCGTCATGAACTTTCGGGTTGCTAGAGGCCAATAAATAGAATAGAATAGTGTCTAGTTTTGATGGGTTTTTAAAACCGATCAAGTACATTTAAAGTTTGTTTGCCCTGCTCCGATATGAAATGAAAAGGGTTCTCATTCATTCAAAAGTAACGTATAACTATTTTTTTTATTATGAATTCCTTAATACGTTTTTCTTAACACTATGATGTTAAGGAACATTTTTAAGTAAAAAACTCGTTTTTTGTTTCTGTTTGTAAACGTTAAAGAGAAATACTTTTAATTTCTTGAAAGCTTGTATCTTACTTCTTATTTATGATCTTCTTTGCCCTTCTTCTGACTTATGGTATGGATGGTAAGCGTCTCATGCTCGTATGCTATATTGTGCTCTTCGACACATGTTAGGGTTTTGTTAGTTGGGATATTTTCTCGTTCCACCACACATTTTATTTATGTATTTGTTCTTATGACATGTACGCTCGCATATGTCAGCCGGGCTCTCTATTACTTGAGTTGTTTGTTCTTCGGCTGAACCTTGTGACTCTAGCAGATTTTTCATCACGAATTCCAGCATAGATTCAAACATTTTGGCCTTCTATATTCTACGCTGAGCATTTGTAAGTCTGTGATGTATGATTGTCTCGTTGTTGTCGTTTCAAACAAGATTGCAAAAGGTCGCTCTTTGTATCAAATCTCCTCATTAGGAAATAGCTGGCGAAGGTGAAGTCAAAAACCGGCGAGTTTCTGGCGTTGTTTAACACAGTTTTATTGCCTGGGTTTATAAGGAGCAAGGCTCCGGTGGCAAAGGAGTCTAGAAGGACGTTTTCACTTCTATTCATCCTAAATCCTTCAAAATCTCCTTTTGTGCGCGCGTTAGTGTAAAAAAAATACCATGATATGCACAGACTTCTTGGGCCAAATTCGATTATTGGATTGGTTCACTTTATTTTTTGATTATTTTTTTTATTTCTACCTCTGTCCAAATGAAAGGATAAGTAATTCCTAATTTATTAATCAAGAGACATTGTTTCAAACACTGGTCATGAATGTGTTCGGATAGGACAACATCATTCTGTGTTTTTCTAAGTGACAATTTTCATTGTTTTCCTTGGCTTAATTCTCATGATTATTTCCCCACTCTCTCGTTTAATTTTCCCGTTCGCACCCACGTTTTACTGTTCAACAGATAATATATTAGGGTAAGTTACCCTTTCGTGTAATTCATATATTATAATTGAAATTCTTAGTAGTTCCTAGCCCAAAAAATGAGGAGTTCCTGAAGCTCTCGAATATTATCTGTCGACCATAACTCTTGCTTTGTCGGTTTACCCTCATATAATCGTACATTTATAGAGCAACATTGTATTCAAATTCACGCGCCACCCTCTTTTTAAGTCATCGCGAAAGGACGAACTTTTCACATCGAAAACCCGTCGTAATTTGTACTCCAAATTCGCTTGCCACATCACCATCCACTAGTTAACTTTCCCTCTATGTGGATCGCTCTGCAGCAGTCATACGATATCCAAATCTATGTGGTGGCTGTGTAACAATTTCTTATATGCGAACTTAGACCTCCCGGCCATTGATTAACCCAGCACCCGGGAGTGCGCCTGTCTAATATATGCACGTTCTGGTTCTCGAAAACTCTGACGAAATGTATGGTATAATATGAATCCTCTAAAATAATATCGAACTTCTGACTTCTATTGCGTTTCTGGAGCCAATTCTCCAAGCTGTTGGCTATTTCCTTCGCATTCTGGGTGTGAATAACGTGAAAATTTATTTAGCAACATTCTACCCCACACATGTTTGTAATTTATTTTCGTATAAATATCAGCTAAGTGTTTATATAAAAAATTTCCAAGCACAGTGTTTGAAATTACCTCGCGTCGGGTAGAATTCGGCTTGCTGTGATTATTCTTTCCATTTTGTTGCAAAAGACGAAGATTTAAGATGTCGAGAATATATTTTATGTGGGAACATGATAATGATGTCGAGTTCTCGGCTAGGCGGCTAGGGTCATGATAGAGAGGTTTGCCTCGTCTGCTTCGCTGATGGTAGTCGTAAATAGGCCAGTGGCTTAAAAAGATCACACAAATTTGAATTAAGATATTTACACGGCTAGAATTTTCTGTGAAAATATTTTTTGTGATGACCACAGAATGTAGTGACAGGGCAAGAATGAAGCGGTTTTTGAATCAAAATTAGTGGTTGTGTAGGCTGCGGTTTTGGTGACTGAGTTGATGTGAGTTTCGGTAAAGAGTTGGAAATCTATCACCTTATTTGAAGTTGGGTGTGAAGGTTGTCGATCTTGTTTTTATTTATTATGAGGAGGCGTTGTTGCAAATATTCTCTTTCGGTTATCAAAAACAAACAACGGTCGCTGTGGTAGAGGAATGAAATAAATTAGGTGACTCGTGTCCACTGCGTGTACATCATAAGTAAGCTGCAGCTCTTTTCAGTATACACCTTGATGATGGTCATTTATTTATTCATTTTCGGAAGACTCCCACACGAATAAAACGCGTTTGCAACAATGTTTGTTTATAAAATAATGCGATTGTTAATTGAAGTATATCATTTGGCGAGTCTTTTCATTGAGCGCATGACCTACAAAAGGTTATGCCAACTATGTCTCCGTTTATGGCCATAAAAACTATATTCAGCAACTAATAAAAAAGCCGAGCTGATTTTATAATTCCTTTATAGGGTCGGAGATTCTGTATATTTTCTATATGAACATTTGATTGATATATAATTTAAATCACATCAAAAGCTCGAAAGTGGCCTTCAAAAATAATCTATAGGTAAATAGGTTCCTCTGATTTTCGCGACTTCATTAAATTCTAATATTAAAGCATTTAAAAACCAATGTTTCTTGGGAAACCAAAAGTAACCCAACCACTTTTTTGAATATTTAAATACTAGTATATAATTCAAAAGGAGAATGAGATATTCTATCAGTGTCGTTAGGTAAGAATGTTTTATCTCGATGAATGGATTTTAGTGACTACACAAATTGCAAAATATGGTATGCACAACCGTAATATAGGACAGAACCCAAATCACCTCTTTGTGAATGAGAATTTATGGACAAACGAAGTTATTTTGCTGATTTAGATTTTGTTTTAGTTGAATTTGGGTTTTTAGTATGTATAAAACGGATCCCATTTTCATTCAAGGCTTTGGTTTGAAGTATTATTTGGTAAATCTTCCAATATACTCGTATAATATGCTTACTGTGGTTTAGTGGGTCATGGCGGCGTAATATTCTTTGGGGAAAGATTGTATCCCGAGGTAGCCGTTCTAAGGGTTATATAGTGCAATACCGATTCCTCTTGAAGAGATGTTCTACTTCACTCGCTAATCCACTGCGGAAACTCTTCCATTTGTCTTATTATACTGGCCGTTTCCCAAATAGATGGAAGTCAGCGAACATTCAGCCAATTCCCAAAAAGGGTCACAAATCGTCCCTCTCTTCTTATCGACCCATAGCACTAACTACTATTCTCTCCAAGGTGATGGAATCACTTATCACCCGTCAACTTTCGAAATATCTGGAATCAAATGACCTCCTCAATGACCGCCAATATGGCTTTCGTAGCAACAAGTCCACAGGCGAACTGATGGCGTACCTTACCGAAAAGTGGAGCCATTCCATACACTACCTCGGTGAAAGCAAGGTTGTTGCACTGGATATGTCGAAAGCTTTCGACAGAGTTTGGCATGCAGGTTGCATTCCTATGGTGTGGACAATTTCCGGATCCAATGGATAAAAGACTATCTTTTTGGCCGTTCAATTCAAGTGGTTCTTGATGGTGTGAAATCTGTCTCCCATCAAATTAATGCAGATGTTCCCCAGGGTTCGGTACGCTCGCCCACTTTCTTCCTGATCTTTATAAATGGTCTCTTATCAAGTACTCACAACCTAATTCATTCGTTTGCTGATGATAGCACGTTGAGTTTCTCATAATCATATGAACACTCCCGTCCAAACTCTTCGAACGTCATTACCAACGAGCAGCTTATGTTGATATGCTTGATACATTGAATTCAGACTTGAGCAAGATATATCAGTGGGGATTATCTAACCGAGTGGAATTCAATGCCTTAAAAACTCAGTGTTGCCTCTTGTCGTCAAAGGCGAGCCCCAAAGTAAATATACTGTCTATGAACGGCACATTCATCGACGAAACCAAGGAACTATCAATCCTCGGCACGCGAATTAATTCGACTCTTAACTGGAATGACCACACATTTGAAGTTGCGAAAAGTGCAGATGTATGGGGTTCCTTAAGAGATTCAAAAGATACTTCACTCTATCCAACCTGGCCACTATTTACAAGGCGTATATTCGTCAAAAAATGGAGTTCAACTCTCATATTTGGTCAGGAGCATCAAAAATTGCACTACACGTGCTCGACAGGATGCAAAAGCGAGCCGTGAAACTTATTGGGAACTCAGCCGTAAGTCGATCAATTCCGTCGTTAGAACATAGGCGCCACGTATCATGCCTTTCTCTTTTCTATAGGTATTACCACGGTCGTTGCTCAACTGAACTTGCTGAATGTGTTCCGTCCCTTCAGATATTTTCTCGCGATACCCATCAATCTGTGAATACGCATCAGTTCACATTGAAAGTGGACTTCAGGCGTACAAATAAACATAGAGAGTCATTCTTTAGCCGAACACACGAATGTGGAATATTCTACCTGATCATGTGTTTCCTCGTCGTTGTGATGTCCAGACATTCAAGACAAATATACATCGACACCATATTCCTGTGGTGCCTCATCTGTGTCATAGAGCAGTCTTCTATCCGAGCAAACTATCTCTCGGATAGAAGACTGCTCTATGACACTGATGAGGGACCACAGGAATATAAAATAACAGCGGGTGTACCCCAGGGATCTGTATTAGGGCCGCTGTTATGGAATAACATGTATGATGGTGTGCTCAGAGTCAATGTACCAGAAGGGGTTAGAATCATTGGGTATGCAGATGATTTGGCAATAGTAGCCGTCGATAAACATCTAGACGACCTGGACAATATTTGCTCCCAAGCAATCCAGAGCATTGAATGCTGGCTAGATATGGCCGGACTGAAACTAGCGGGACATAAGACGGAGGCAGTTTTAATAAGCAGGCGCAAGAGAGTTGAACGTCTTGATTTGGAAATAGAAGGACAAATAATCAGATCCAGTCCTTATATTATCTTGGTGTTATACTCGACAACAGATTGAGCTTCAAGGAACACCTGAGGAAAACGAGTGAAAAAACGACAAGAGTATGTAAAGTTTTAGCGAGACTGCTACCCAATGTTGGATGACCCCGGCCCCACATAACGAAACTCATAACCAGAGTCAACACCTCCACTATAATGTATGCAGCTCACATATGGGCAGGAGCCGCACAGTATAAGTCATACATGAGGAGAGTGAACTCAGCGCTTAGACTGGCATCACTAAGAGTATGCTGTGCATTTCGAACGGTATCCGAGGATGCTATAAATATTTTGGCCGGGAGGACGCCATTTGACATTGCAGCTAAAGAAAACGCTGCGTTGCATAAGGTCTCCCAAGAGAATCGTCGGAGAATGCGGGCACAATTAGAGCTCTCAAGCTCAAGAGAATGGCAACGAAGGTGGGATTCTTCCACCAAAGGAAGATGGACCCACACCATGATACCTGATATAGAAACATGGGTGAAAAGAAAACACGGCGAGCTGAATTACTACTTGACTCAGCTAATATCAGGACATGGATGCTTTCGCCAATACTTGCACAAGTATAAGCATGTGAATCACCCATACTGCTTGTATTGCGAAGGCAAAATAGAAAATGCGGACCACGTACTCACAGAGTACGTGAGATTCGAGACCGCACGGACGATTTTTGAGAGACATACGAGACGGACAGTTACTCCGGCTGGAGTAATAGAATACATGCTGAGTTCAAAACACACATGGTCCGTAACAAATGGTATTCTATGTGACATGATGCAGCAGTTGCGACGCGACGAGCGGAGTAACAGGTAAACTCCTGTAGGGGTGTTTTATTACGGTGGCATTGACAGGAATGCAGGTTAGATAAAAAACACCCACGTAGTTCACAGGGAAAAGTCACTCGTAAACCGAAACAAAATTAATCTGGTAAAACCTGGCTTCGGCACTCAAGTTCCTGCGGCCGGTGCACTGCAAAATCCAAACGCCAAATACAAAAAGAAAACACGATGTCTTGTTTAGTTGAATGTTTATTTATTTCTGCCGGGCTATTGCTGTATAATTAGTTCAAGACGTGAATTTGCATTAGGGTGAGTCTATACTTTATTGTTTGGAATAACATAAAATGCACTTATTGATTAAACTAAGCAAACGAAAAAAAAAACGAATATAACACCTAATGTTGACACTGAACGTTTCTCGATTTATGCAGCTTCTTGATTTAATTAATTTAGTCCTCCGGATCGCCGCGGAACTCTTATTAGTTACACTAATATAATTAATTTTGATGAACACAATTAAGTCTTTGCATGTCTTAAATTTCACTTAGACGTATAATAATGCGCGAGGTCTTTGATTGAGAACGACACTCTTTAAAAATTAATTTACTTAAGTACGATTACTAAGGCAGTGATCACTAAGTTAAAGAAAATAAGTCTGCAATTAACGGTCTCCACTGTTACTAAACTCCGACTCCGAATGTACGTGAAGACTTTGGCGTTTCAAATCTGACTGACTTCCCTTCGCCACCATTAGAATGATATCGCAAAGAAAAGCCATAAAAGGGGAGGAGCTACACGATCAACTCCAGGCAGTCAATCGTGATTGGATTGGGAAATATGGCGTACATTTCGCATGTATGTGTATGCGTCACATACGATCGTCCGGTGAACATAGATAGATGCGGGCGTCGTTATTGCATCTCCTGGTAATGATCATTAAGCAAGGGATAGGTCTCTGCGATCCTATGTCAACAGAGACGCTATTTCCATGATCGGGTAATGGGTATGCATTGTTTGCGTTCGCCAACATTGCATGGGTCTGCGGCTGTGTACACAATTGATTGTGTAATGCTTGCCGGCAACAGACCCTTCTGGTGTGAAAAACAAACCGAAGATCTGCTCGCCCTAGGAGAGGCCATAAATCAACATTCGGTTGATGGACATGCAATTTCCCAGGTCCGCTGACGGTTGGCGGCCGTTAATAGGAAATTCCGGTATACCATAAACAATACGGAAGATATGGATGCGACGTTTAGGTATTGCAAACGAATATAGGGTGCAGCCTTTGCCAGTTGTTAAAAGTAAACAAACGGTGGAAACCGATAATGGAAAACCAGCTATTGCTGAAAATGCGGGAAATGTTTGCATTGCGTCGGCCGAAACCTTGTCGACGGTGGCAAACTGGTGAGACTTGGTAGCCGCACGCTTAGAGGTGACATGGACAAACAAAACGAGCACATTAGGAACTCTGTGCTGATTTTGTTTTCATGGCATGACGTGGGTAGCATAAGGTAATAGGGACGTGATGCACTGGGTGCAATGCATGCCCGAGGGTGAAATTTTTGATGCCACGGCTAGGTGATAATCCTTGCCGTGGACTTAATGTTTTCAGGAATGATCGTGGAGAAGGGGTTTGGAAAAAGCAAGGTAAGCTGCCTATAAGGTATTTATGTCGGTTATCCTTTGGGATAACCGAAATAATTCCAGCAAATTGGTTGGCGGTTGAGGCCGTAGCAAGGTTGTATAATCTTGCTGAAGATTCGACTTCAAGGTAAGTCGCATTGCTGGAAATGGTGGGGATCGAGCGATGCATGGCTCTTCGGGCCCTGAAAAGCCCCACACTCCGTCCCGCCCCGCGATGGAATATCTAAAAGAAAGTTTCGCGGTGATCAACGGGAATATGCGCCAGGCGGGATGTGGTTTTTGTCGGTAAAAATCCGGCATGCCTCTGGATCGGTCCAGAGGTATCTTTTGAAGATTTCCAACTTCCTAACGAAACCAAAAAAAAAAAAAAAACAACCTCAATCCTTATCCACTTCCCCTCCATCCGCTCGCACTGTGGTTTGACATCTAAAGGTACTTCAAAATCCCATTTTGTGCGCGCGTTAGTGTAAAAGAAAACACGCACACACAACGAACGAAGAATTCCTATTATCAACCACAGCTCACGAATTTTAAATCACACCAGGGCTGATGAATTTTAAATCGCACCACAGGGGTGGGACACAAATTACCCCCCACCTTACCATTTATTGATTCACTGGAATTTGGTTTCGGCTCCCGCCGTCCTCAACCCCTTTCCAATGAATCGCCAGGTGCATAAGTATATGATGGCAGTGTGCTGGCAACTTTGCTGGGAAAGGTCAATGTACCTAAAAATGTGTGTGAAAATATTCAAGGTCCTCGTTAAGAGAATTTTTTGTAATTCCTTTTGGGGCAAGAATTACGACAATTGCTAGATAGGGGGTGAAAGGGTGAAAAATATTTGCATGTACATTTTCCTTTTCAATAGTGACTATTCAAAATTGAATAGCATTGTATCTTTTATGTGCAATGGAGAGTTTGGCCTTGAATTGGGATTTTTAGGTTGAAATGTATTATGTTAGGAAAATTTGTTGGATGGGACTAGAATTGAAAATTGAAAAATGTGATGTGATATGAGGCATGAGAAAAGTTGTTTTTATATGACAGATGTTTGTAATTAGGGGATAAGGAATTTTCGTAATTAATTAGATGATGGGGTGGGGGAATTAGCATTGTTAATTATGTAACAGTAGGCTATGTATTTCCACGTCATTATAATCTCCACATACAAGGACCTTTTATTTCTTTTCGATCTTCTTTCGTCTGCAATGCGTACATCGCACATTTAACGGCACATCGGAATTCCATTATTCACCGCGCTTCATGTAAAAAAAAAAGAGTAGACATTGATTTAACTATCTAACTTTCAGGCATTCACAGGAATAGCACTTTTTGAAACGTCACGTTATCAATAAATGCAGCTATATATATAATTACAGTTGTTACCAACACATTCTTTGAGGTTCTGTAGCACCCAAGAACTAATGATTTTGACTAAAGATTGAATAAAGTTGTGACCCTTATATTCTAAAGCAATGTAGACATTCATTTTAATTTATTTTCACCTATATGGGGAGAGTTCGGTTGTCTTTTAGAGACTCATATACTGTATCCTCTTATATCTTCCGACCTTTTTTTCACCTAACTTCCAGCAAATCCATTGACCTTGCTTTTGTTTTTATGTTGCCATGGGTCGATTGTGGTTTGTTTAACTAAATGTCTAGAATAATGTCGATTTTTGCTTCTAGAATCTTCTAGGTAATACGTGTATTTAATTCTTGGTCCACCACTAAGTACAACATTTAAAGTTATTTATTTTTATTGAAATATGATACTAGGTAGATGGCGTCCGTTATTATCAATACACTCTGATAATCAAACTCGGGAATGCGTCCAACATTTTCCGCATATCCATGAGTATGTCGACGACTGTCGAATGTTGTTCTTTGGGTGAGTCAGGGTTTTCTGACCATTATTTTAAGCAAGTGATTTGTGATAGTTCATAATGATGATTAACCAACTGTTAAAAAAATACAATTCGAAGGCGAGTGGGTAATTCGTCTTCATTCACTCTACAAAGGTGACTAACCCACAAAATGTGTGCATCGCAATCTTGAGTCTACCCATCCCCATCACCTTAGTAGTAACCTTCGCTTCAAAGCACCCAATTCTATGTTCCTCCGCTCCATCGTGTACTTGTTTATATACTATGTTTGTGTTTATCTTCCTGTTGGATCTCAAAGTAGTTATACATGTTCGCCTTGAAAATAATACTGTAATACACCTAATTATTGTTACGTTACATTTAATGTACCTAATTCTTGTTAGTGGTTGGCAGTTACTTCTCGCCTTATCTTTTGGGATACTTATCCTGTTCTCGACATTCGTTTCGCATTTGCCTAAACCCATTTCAACTCCACAACACTATTAATTAATTCTTGCCACAAACTCATTAGAAGAAGCAACACATTGCCAGATGTTTTTCAAATTGCATAAGAAGGATATCCACCAGAGTCTAGATGATGGTGGCAGGAGGCGAATTACAAGATTATGGTAATCGGAGTTGGGGAATTTTATTTGTGTATCATCCTCACTGCAGTGTGGAATCTGTTATAGTGTAATGTGCCGTATAAACCTTTCCATCTTGTTCCATTAGGCAATGCGCCAATCCGACACCATCCAATTGAGCGAACAATAACAACAACATTCAATGCTATAATTTAGAATTACAAAAGAACCATAGACCGATGACGAGGGGATGAACAATCATATTTGTTGCATATGAGCTCATTAGTCGTTGCCACACAGACTTGCGCTCATCAATCTTTACGCACACAAAACTCCCAACGAGGGGGTCTCGACTCTTGCTACTCTTGGTTTCAATTGCAAAAAGCGACAGGGAGCTAATCTTTTCTTTGTGATCGTCATAGTCTTGTTTGCCAATTGACAATGTTGGTCTTAAGGGTCCTTGGAAGTGAATGTAGTTATTGTTACTCCTCTTCTGTCCAGCTAATCTGCTGCTAACCGGTGTTGCACAATTGAACACTCCTTTAACCATTCCAGAATAGTGAACGTTAGATTTTGACATTCTTCGCGCCGATTCCCGGCATGAACTGATTAGTTAGTCTCACGGAACGTGGCAAATTGTCAATTAGCTCCATTAACCTCATTTGAACCCTTTTAACACTTTGCTTTATATGTCTAGGAAAGAAAGTGTAGGTGAAGAGGAAAGCGCGCCATTTGCTGCGTCAAACGATGAGTTTATACAATAACGTTTTTATGAAGCTTTACATAATTTTCAGAGACTTCCAAGATTTATTATTCGGTGTATCAAGACATCAACGTCGTTATATTTTACGTGGGCTTATACATTCGAACGTTTGGCTTCCTGATGCATCAAAAAATGTTAAGCCATAATGGATTTCTTTATTATGGTTAGTTTTAAGATATGTGCAGCGATACTTCGTTTCGTCGTCAGTCGTCATATTCATTCCTTTTAGTCACTTTACCATGACATTTTATGTGTTTCAAAAATACCTTTTATTTGTTGATATAAATGTGAAGTTATGATCTTCCTTCTACATTTTCTTCTAATTTAAAGCTTTCACTTGTCAGTTACTCTAATCGATGATTGACTGTCCGGGTGTATGTAAAGCGGGGACTCGCCGCAAAATCTAGATGAACATCAGGAAAGAAGAGGGAGAGGATAAAAAAGAAGACATTGATGTACATTGGTCTTAAATACCGAGAGATTACAATGACGAGGAAGCACTTGAATAAACAGATCATTACACATTCATGCGGTTCAATTAAAGAATAACTCTTTACGTTTATTACATTATGGACAAGAGCTCCTTATGTGATTTTAGAAATATAGCGGGTGTCAATACAGAGACGTGGTGAACGCCACAAGTCAATACTAAATTTTCGGGTGTTCACGCCATTCAGGGTTGTGCAGCCAGAAAAACCATTGTATCGTTAGCTCCATACACCAAGTTTAGACAACTGCTCTTAAGATAATCACTGAGACAACCTTATTTTCGTCAAAGCAGTGTATCGAGCAACTTTATTTTTCGGTAGATCTCCTGTGAATTTATTGCTATAAAGGACTCTTTAACTTTCGACAGAATAGAATTTAATGTAATTAGCTAAATTATCGCTAATGGAAGAGTTTTCCCCGTGGCATAGCGAGAGTAGAGGAACTTCAAGAGTATATGGGGAATAAATATATTAGGGACCAAGGGATTTGATAATGTGAAATACAAAAACGGCTATAAGATTACGAGAGATGAGGTTAAAAGAACTCGCTCCGTTACAGAGCGGGGAATCTGTGGCATTCCTTCCCCGCACGAGTGTCTCCGGAACGTTACAACCTGCACCTATTCAAAAAGACCTGCAACAGTTATTTGGTGGCATCTCCGTGCGCCGACTCGGCGTCATAGGTTCGTCTTTCCCCAGAGAAGTGTAATAAAAAAAAGAAAACATTTGAAATGTTGCCGGACAGACCACTTTATCATTCACTTGTTGATGTACGAATAGTATAATATATAACCAATTATGTATCTTGGTCAGCAGCATGCTAATTTTTTTATGGAGAGACTGATATTGCATCATTTCATGCAAGACCACACCGAGGAAATTGAATAATTCTATGTTGGATAGATTCTACAAATCATGTTATGTTGGCCATAGGTCAGATGTGCGTTCAAGGATCGAACAAGGAACATCAAGGATTGGCTGTATATTCCATTCGCCTTGGATATTATTTGCTCATATTTAATCTAATCAGTGAAAATTAATTTGCCATCGAATCGAAAAACGATTAGTGAAGAACCACTAAAAAGGACCAACAAATTATCAGCGCCGTAACTCTGTAACTTCTTTTTATCGCGTTAAAGGGGGAAACCACATTCGATTTGATTTTGTATATATATTCAGAAATATGCTCAAAAACATTACGGATGTGAAACGGTTTACCGCCCTCACGTATGTTTGTTTTTTAAATGCGTTTTTCTCGATGTGTTTTTTTTGCGTGTAGTGTGCCTCGTAAATAATTGTTTGATCATTACTAACGAGAATTTTGTTTGTTTGTTATTGAATTATCCATTAGTAGAAGCTACTTTTGGAGAAAAAAAAGTTTTGAACGCAACTTTTCTTAAGGAAAAACAAAGAAAAAAAATGACAAAAAACCATTTTTTTTTCATATGCCTCTTAAAAATTTACAAACCTTCATTAAATAATTATTCAATTATTCATATTTTATACTAAAATTGAGTTCGTCGTCGAAGCAACAATTTTTATAGCTTTTAGTAATTGTAGTGAAGAACGTGATTTGAACACACGGTTTGAAAAGTGTTGTGTATAAAGCCACAAAAAATTGGATAGTTGAATATAAAATCGGTTACCTGGTTTTCCTGTCGTTTTCTGCAGTTTTCTGGGGAGAGCTGAAGGTCCGTGCATCAGCTTTTTAACCGATTCAATCTTGGTTCTTCTGCAGGTTCCTCTTCTGAAACTTCCTCTTGTTCTTCCTCTGAA
Organism: Microdon myrmicae; assembly: GCA_963931805.1. Taxonomy (NCBI): domain Eukaryota; kingdom Metazoa; phylum Arthropoda; class Insecta; order Diptera; family Syrphidae; genus Microdon; species Microdon myrmicae. The sequence goes on from OZ007498.1 coordinate 8,096,418, forward strand.
ACTGGTTCTTCCTCTCTACTCTGCCAGGGCGGCCACCGCCAAATGGTGATTTTGTGGAGAAGTTAAATATATTTTTCTGCGAATCCAATCGCACCACAAGCGATGGGATGTTCTCCTTTTTGCTTCCGTCTTAGACGGATTAAAACATCAACTTTAGCTTTTCGTTCAATTCCAAACTTTATTTTTCCTTTGGCTCTTACTTTACTTTAAATTTTAAACTTTACTTTTAATTTTTAAAAACTAGGACCTTTTTCCTTCCTTTTTCTTTACACTGCAGAATCAACTCAACTCGGAACCATTCAAAAATGGAATTCCAACAAAACAAACAGTATTCAACTGCTTAAAAAATCAACTAACTGGAATTTAAAACCGTATTCAACATCAATCGCTTGTTTGCGAATCAACCGTATCGAGAAACAAAAACAAAACAAACGGAATCACAACAAACTTGTTGTTCCTTTCTCTCCCCCTCCATCAACATCCACTCCAAAAACAGAATTCGAACTTGCACACGATCCACACTCGAACTGGGGTATGTTCGCACATTCAACATGTGGATCGTGTGCTTTTTCCACCACCTTACCATCAAATTATATTAAAACCAAATTTTATTAAAAACAACTAAATGATGGGGGTGGCGGAAGCCGCACGTAACAGAGTTACACCTCGCTTTACACCCCCTCTCAATCATTATAATATTTTATTAATTTGATTCCATCATCCTTGCATCCAATACTCATATGATCAATCCTCAAAATATTCTGCATACAATGCAATACTCACCTTTCCCACAAGCAATACAATGCATAGAATTAAAATTCTCTTTCATTTAGAAGCAAAGCCTTCTCCAAGGGCAATTAATTCATATCGCATACGTTGCGATAATTACCCATCCATTCCCACCTTCCAAAGCCAATTATCGTAGATCAATCATACACTTGACCCACTCCCCAAGGCCACTGCATTCTGCTTCGTATTACAAAAATCAAGCAAGCACCTGTCCACTGACCCACACGATTTCATTTAACAAATACATATGTTTACAAGTGTGATACACGATATACGATCACAAGCGGTTTCGTCAAAGGCCGCCGACGATGAAATCATTGAGCTTCGGAAAAGTGCTGAGTTCGACGAAGTAGCGAACACAGCAGTGAGGCACAACTAATCGTATGATACGATTGGCACACGCGGGCAATGTCCTATTTTCGTTCATGCAGATTTGAATGAGGGCGGCATGTTATATATATTTTGTTATATATATATTTTTTATTTTAATTTCACTCGCCTTTTCTAGTTTCTTTTTCCGTGAATGGCTGGCGAATAGAAAATCTTACATTTGATTTAATACCTTCATAAATATCTAATTGAAATGAATTTCCAATTTCGAAAAGTAATTTGTCGTGAAAATGCACGGATGTTATTTTCCAGGCGTAACACTTATATACAACTTTTTTTTATTGGACCACTTGCAAAACGAATACGGATCGTTGTCCGAAAAGTACTGTGGCGGTGCCAAAACCCACGGTACACTTACCTAAAAACCCCCATAACCTCTTCCCAAGTCGCATAACTTTTGCTAATGCAATCGCATTAATTAGATCAAAGCTATAATCGTAAAGTCCCTGTAAAGAAAACTTACCTTTTCATGCATCTCTTCGCATAAAATTTTCCGTAAGATTTCTTTCTTTGCTTATCTGGAAATCCAAACCAATTCGGCATCTTCGGTACCAGACAAATTCCTGTAAACAAAATGATTTGGTTTGCATACAATGTAACCGTCATGACAGGGACCATAAATATTGCGCCGTCTATTTTCCAACTTCGCCATGTGTACGATAAATTTCTTTACCTACACATTGGCCGGCCACTTTTTTCTCCCAGTAATAAAATTCTCTAACTCCTACCATGTGCAAACAGAAGAACGCTGTTCCTACATAGGTTTCCTGCGATACCATAAACAATTCATATCGTTTGTGGTATCCGAAACAATTTTTTTTCATTTAATGAGCGGCTGCTATTTATTTAGCTGACCCTCATTACCGAACGATGCATAAGCAAACCCATTAGCATCCGACGAGATTCGATTTGTTTACACACATCTCTTGGATGCCCATTATGCCTTTTCTTTGTGTTCCACGTTCGTTCTAATGGTTTTGATCCTCGAAAAGAACCGACGTACACCCATACATGTGTGCCATGACGATCTCCTCTAATGAGATCCGGTTATCACTACAAGTAAAGTAAATGCATCCAAATATTCTTTTGACAGCGACTTAAAATCGCTGAGTCTCATCCCAACCACCGCTCCCGACGGTAGGTCTTTTTCTCCCGCACTCCGCAAGCTGCGGAGGAGCGCATAACACAGAGAGTTTGTTTGCGAATTCAGTTGTTGTCGTTCGAGTTTGCTGTTTCCGCGTTTACGTGCTGTGTATTTTCCTTAATGGAAGAGTCATTTACCTTGGATGGCTGACCAATAATAACATTAACGATAGTCATAAAGTCCTTTTGTTCAAATTAATTTTACCCCGTAAGTGCAGAGACCAACAATATTAAATAAAGAAACCTTTTTAACATTAACCGGCAATCAGTGAGTTTCATTTGACTCTTCTCCTGTGCTGCAGTTCCTGGGCGTATTCATCCTTTTCTTTCGGGTGAGCAGTGTGTTTATTTTCCATCTGTGTGTGACGTGTGTTGTGTCCGCTCCATGCTTTAACATTTGGTTGTCGGTGAACATTTAAAGAGACCTCGTGTATGATGGGGAGGAAAAGAATCAGCGTCGTACGCCGGTGGAACCTACTTCCGTACCCCACAGTACAATCAGCTGATGTTGTGTTAGCAGCATTTTTAAAGTAAAACTGGTAAAATTGTCAGATTTTATTCTCATTCACTGTTCTAATAAGTTCACAACACATTTAAATATATCCTTTTTTTCACACAATTTTATTAATTTCATTTGATAGTCTTTTTTCAGAAAATTAAAGAAAATCGAAACTGGAAACCACCCGGTTATCACGTGTAACAGCAGAACACACCCCCGACTTGGTTGACTTTTTTGTATTGTTCTCTAAATCTTTTTCTTTTTACCTCTTACCAACTCATAATCCTTCATCGATTCCAATTTGTTTAAAATTCACCATTAATTGAAGACCTGTATGTATGTAGAAATCAATCGTCTTCATTTTTTCCACCCCATGTTAGGGTCAATGTTAACGTTAAATCAAAAACAAATTGGGGGATGTGTGGTGTATTTACTTGTAAATGGTATTTTGGGCGAATCGTACAGATTAGGGTCATTGGACAGGTGCGATTTAATGTAGGCAATCGAGAACTTTTTTGCATCGAACTGCAATGGAAATTTTGGCCAAAAAATATCAAGTATTTGGAATGGGATTTTGTATTTTAACCCTTATGTCAATGATCGGGTACCCGGGTATCCATTTCGTCGCAATTTCACGATTGCTCGGCCTAGTAGACGAATTTCGGTCCCATGTCTTAGATCATCTCCATTCAAACGTTTCTGAATCATAATTACGAAATTTCAATGAAAAAAAATTTTGTTTTTACTTTCAAATTGACATTTTAAAAAATTGTATTCTGACGTACACGACTGGGTACCCGGGTACCCCATTTAATGGATGATGGACTCGATTGCAAGTTTTGTTGAGTAATGCCTCATGATTTGAACATTTTCCGAGCGTTCATGAATACTTGGCAGGGCAAGTTGTTCGCTTAATTGGAGCAAAAACATACGACGGGCGTTCGTCTTTTTCGGCAGCACGGAGTTGTTGTTTTTATAAATGACGAACGCAGCGAGTGCGCTTACATCGAGGATATTGAAGAACATTGCCAAGGGCCACCTATTCGTCCGTCGGTGTGTCGTGTATCTGCCGGCCATTTGGTCCATTGTATCAACACCAGCTTTGTACCGATTATAGTGGAAAATAATCTCGGGTTTTTTCTGTGCGTGGTCAGCGACTGCCATGTTCGAGTGCATCGTCGAAAGCAGTGTAACTGCTTTATTTTTCTTCGGCGCATACGAACAAATCTTCGTTTTGACGTGAAAGCCGAACAGTGTGGATAATTCTGCAAGATCCTTTGGTGCAGCCATCTCCTTTGGAATATAGGGTTTGTTTTTTCGTAAGGTTCCTACGACAGTCAAGTTCCACGACAATAAAAGCTTCGCGAGCGGTAACGTCGTGAAAAAATTGTCCATACAAATATTTCTTCCACTCCCTTTGTACGGTGCTCTTATTTTTTGACAACATTTTCACCTTGACTTTTTTCTCTAACATTGCCACTTTTCCCGGTGTAGATAATGCCTTTCAGAGGATATGCATTTTCAGCATCACAAATCCACCACACTTTGATACCATACTTAGCTGGTTTTGATGGAATATACTGCGTAAATTTGGTTCGCCCACGGTACGGATACAGCTGCTCGTCGATGGTAAGTTCTGTGCCGGGCCGGTACAGAGCGGACAAATTTGCATTCAACCTCGCCCAGATCTCACTAATTGGAGCTGCTTTGTCTTCTCTGGACCGTTCCTCTCGTGTCCGCGCATCATCAAATCTGATAAAACGTAAGATATTCCAAAAACAATTGATACTCATGACGTTTTCCACATCTCTGTGTTTCCATTGACCCCTGATGCAATTAGAATTGCAAAAAACGAATACATCTCTTGACGATTAACATTTTTCCACGTTCTCGACGGTCGATTTGAATTGTTTGCATTCCACTCTCGGATAACTAGATCTGCCTTCTGATTAGTGTAACGAGTAATCAAATCCACTATTTCGCGAGTAAGAATCCTTTTGAATGTTTCACCCGCTGAGAGTGTTTCGGTCGAGCGATGGGGGGGACCAGCTCTTTGTCTCACAATATTGTGACGGAGAGTTTGAGTTGTGTTAGGAGGTGTTTTTTGCCATACAGTTTTATCTTTCGCTACAAACGTACGTCCAGTTGAATCTAGAAAAAAGAATAAAAATAATAAGAACGCGTTGTGCATGAAAAATTAATAAATAAAACGAAAAGAATTATTTTTACCTGCAGTTGAAACTGCGTCGACATCTCCGTTCGTATCATTGTCATCTTCGCTTTCAGAATCGTCAATGGCTGCTTCAGTTGTATCATTTTCGTCCGCGCAATATTCTTCGTTATCAGATACCTCGTTTTCATTTCGCTCGTTAGGAATCCAATCATCATCATCACTATCAGAAAGGTTTATGTTCTCGTCGTCAGATTCATCACACACGCTTTTCAAGTAGGCATCTCGCTGTGCATTACATAATCTAAAAACAAAAATACAACAACAAAATTATTTAATATTATTAAATACATTAACAATATTAATTTTAATATTATTACCTGTTGAACCACGCTTTCTCTAATGCCGGATTCGAATGGTTTCACCATAAACTCGCAAGTTATAAATAGAAAGTTGACCCTACAAGTTATTCGTCAACCGAATACTCGAGATCCCTCTAGCAAGTATAACTGAATTTGTTACACACCTGCCGATCCTGACCTTGCTCTGCGCCGATTTCAATAGGCCTTTTGTAGCCGCAGATAGTCAAAATTCTTTATATTTATAAAAACTAATTATATAAAATACATAAAATATTCACAATATATTTGTTTCTGATAAACAAATTAAAATCTATTGCAGTACCCGGTCATTGACTACTGTCGGTAAAGTTGGTCATTGACATAAGGGTTAAGGGAGTAATAATTTCAGGTGGGTTTTATGGGGGAAGGGGTGATAATTACCTCAAGTTAATTATATAACAGGCATATTTTTTCGGGACTCCCAGCTCAACTACAATGTGGTAAAGTCTTCGCCTTGTGACTGAGTCGTAGGCTTGTGGCGGTTTCGCCAAACCCCACGGTTCACTTACCTAAAAAAAACCCCATAACTCCCATCCAATCACATAATTTCGCTAATGCAATTGCATTAGCACCTTAAATGCTTTACGCATCTAGGATTATCTAAGGTATAATCTAAAAAGCTTCAGTAAAAGAATTCTTACCTTTTCTTGCATTCCCTTCGCACACAAATTCCTGTAAGAGTTCTTTCTTACCTTACCATAAATTCCCTGTAATAAAATTCATCGGTTCGGATATTATACGACCGCATATCAGGGAATCTTACCCCTGAGTTGGCTAATCCCAGCCTCAATATGCATACATAAAAACTATCTATGCACACATCGGCTGTCGACCCTTTTAGCTAGTGATAAATAGTCCAACACCATCTGCATGCAATTAGCACCATCCACATTGAGACTATTTCCCTAACTCACACTATGAGTAAACAAAAGACCGCTGACCTTCATCAGGCATTCTGGCGATACGCAAACAATTCATTCATTCTAGTATCCCAAATGCACCGACCATCTAATGAGTTGCAACTTATTTACTCAGTTGAACTCACGGGTCATAAATTCCTTTTATCCTACATAGTTCTGGATTTGTTTCCCAGTAACCTTCTCACATAAACAAAGATATCCACGATCCCTTTTTCCTTTCTTTGTTTCATGTTCATTCCCATGGCCTTGTGTATAAAAAAAAACCAATGTGATCTTTACTCACACATACACATACATTGCCAAGTCTTTCTTCCTTGTTTTCACCACGAGAGAAACACTTTCTCTCTCGGGAAAACTCACCCCAAACGATTGAATATCATCATCATCATCGGCACTACAACCGGGATCCGGCCTTGGCCTTATTTAGCAAGTGTCGAGGCTTGTTAAATTGTCCATAATAATTTATTTTTGCGGGCAAGGTTATTAACCTTGCGCCGAAAACGATCGAATATCGTTGAGTCAAATTCCATCCGCTGACCGCAATGGTCATGCCGCTCCCGCTCTCCGTCACTGCGGAGACGGGCAAATATATACCGGAGTCGTGTTCGCGTTGTACAAGTAACTTTAGTTAAAGTTGGTGAAAGTATCGATTAAAATCTGTCATTTTATGTGTTGTTCGATTTTGATATACATTCAAAACTAAAAGAATAATCCCCACAAGTCCTAAATGAAATATAAGATCCTTTTATCGTTAAATAAAGAAACAAACAATAAAATTAATTTAAAGTGGTGATCACCAACCAATCGAGTGTTTTATTTTTACTTGTGTGATCGTGTTTGTGCTTTTCCTTCAGTGTTTTACGCGGCGAACAATTTATGATGGAGGAGGAAGTGAACGGAGTGTCCGTGTTAGGCACAATACTTCCTGCCCACAGGCTTTTTTGAAGTCAATAAACAGTTGGTGAACCGCCTCTCCGTATTCCCACTTCTTTTCCAGCAATTGCTTTACTGTGAAAATTTGGTCGCTCGTTGACCGGTTCCTACGGAATCCGCATTGGTAGTCTCCCAGTATTTCTTCTGCCTACGGTATGTTTTTCGCCAGTATGACATTTGTTAGTGATTTGTATGTGGTTGGGAGCAGTGATATTCCCCTGTAGTTTTCGCACTCAGATCTGTCGCCTTTTTTGAAAATGGGGATGACTATTGATGTTTTTCATTCTTCCGGAGTGACTTCCTTCTCTCATATTGTTTTGATCAGTTGGTGTATCTTACGGGCGGTTGTCTCTCCTCCATGCTTCATAAACTCTGCCGGTATGCAGTCGACTCCGGGACCCTTGTTGTTTTTCAATCGGTTTATTGCGTCTACAACTTCGTCGAAAGAGGGCTGTGGGATCTGAGGCTCGGCTGTATGTACGTCTGGTGCGTTTATTTGTGGTTGATGGATGCGCACATTGAGCAGGTTTTCAAAGTACTGCTTCCATATTGTCAGGATATTGTTTGTTTCTGTAACCAGACAGCCGTTTTCATCTCGAGGGTAAAACTTATACTCAAACATATAGAATATCCGTCAAAAGTCACCTGTTGCCTTATTAAATTCGGTAACAATTTCTGTTGGCAATAGATAACATGATTTTCGAAGACGCTGTATGTCAATGTTGCCTTCATGTGCCGCATTCCAGATGAAAGCGCGGTATTAAGTAGTTGAGTTTAAGCACGTATAAAACGAACCATATAGACGTAAGCCGCAGGCATTTAAAGAAGGAAGGAACGAATGCAACTCACACATGCGTGACCACAAAAGCAGAGAAATGCCGCACGGTGTCAACTGGTGGTAGTGTTACGGCCACAAACACCCATCCCATAAAACTTACCTCTTTGGAGCCAGCCTCCACCACTAACGGCGATACACACCAAGAACATTCACTTAAAGGATGTGACATTAGCTAAGCCAAAAAACAGGCATCATAAATTGAACTGCACGTTCGCCTAAAACAATAACAATGGTCCCACATGAATTGATAGCAAGCAAATCAAACTAAACGTTCGATTTGCACTAATCAATTAAACCCCAAGTAAATTGAACTGAACGTCCAATTTGCTCACATAATAAACCGAAATATATTCATTGAACCAAAGGTTCACCATAAAAACCCCTAAGAGCCAAATGTGCAGGCCAGTTGCCGTCGTCCAAACAAAATCGATGAGAATCATAAAAATGCGCACCAGCAATTTTATGAGCCCTTAGAAAAATGGTTACCTAAAACCATTAAAACAACCAGCGCCAGCTTTCGTTTTAACCAAATTAAGTTAAAACAAACAAAAGGCAATAAACCACAATGCACATTCACATTTGTTATTGATCTTTCGTTCATTCGGTTCATTGATTTTTCTTTGTGTTTAATACCGAAAAAAGGAGCAGGCGGGAAAAAGGAAATATCCTTTGATCTGGCGGAAGAAACCAGATTTCGAAAAAAGAAAAGAAAAATGAGAAAACCACTACGAAAGTTGGAACTAGAGTTTTTTTGACCGGGACAAGGAGACGAGAGTGGAGTTGTGTTTGATGTTTCGATTGAGACGGTCTTGAAGTGGTGCGTGGGGTTGAGTGAGAATAAAAACGTATAATTTGTTAAAGAGCGTTTTAGTGAAATTAAAACTGAAAATAGTTGAGTTGTTAAAGAGCATTTTAATAAAGAAAAAACTAAAGAGTGTCTTTGTTGACATACGTACTAAGATAGTAACATAAAAGTTTAGTTAAATAAAGAAAAAAAAAAACAGAGTGTTTTAATTTTAAAGCTGTGACAAGTGTGTGTGGTGTATAAAGTGGGTGACGAACAGTTATATTACAGTAGGCGGTATTCATTTGTTAATAATTTTAAAAATTTTACTATACCTCGTTATTTATTCCATTGCCCGTAGATACCGACAGTCTAGTAACTGTAACTGAAAAATCCACTTGTTGCAGGTTTCACCTCTATTACTCCAGCCGTATTATATTCGTTGACGAATTTCCTTATATTGGGTTGTACAACATGAAATGTCCAATATTATTTTTCCGTACATTTTTATTCAATCAAAATAGGATCCGTTGGCATCAATGACATTCTTCCAGCGTGATACAAAGTCAAATATTCCTTTTTCGTAGAAGTACTGACTTCTAGAGGCAGTGAAATCTTTTAAGGCTTTTCTGACCTCTGCTCGATTCCGGAAGACCTTCTTACGGCAAAATCAGTCCAGATTGCGGAAAGATGGTAGTTCATTGGGGAAGTGTCAGGAGAGTACGGTGGATGTGGAAGAATTTCAAATCCCAACTGCAACAGTTTTTGCACCGTCACTTGTGAGGTATGGGGTTTAGCAATGTCATGCAAAAGGATCGGGCTGTGCCTATTGACCAACGCAGGTTGCTTTTCAGCCAATTTGGCATGCAATATGTCGATTTCCTCACAATATGTGATCGCGTTTTTCGTTTCTCCGGGTTGAAGAAATGAAATGTGGATTGGTCCTTTCGATGTCCACCAAATTGTCACCATAACATATTTTGGGTGAAGATCGGGCTTGGGGGTGTGTTTTGGTTTTTAACCTGCATGCAACCACTGCCCAGGTCTTTTACGGTTATCATACAGAATCCACTTTTCATCACTGAGTTACTAGCTACAGTGTAAAAACGGTTCAGCTTGGTTTCTTAATCTAAGCGAAGCGCAGGTTTCTAGGTGCCGTAGATTTTGGGACTCTTTCAATTCATGGGGTACCCATTTATCGAGTTTCTTTACCTTTCTTATTAAATAAAGGTGTCGACTTATTGTCATTGGGGATACTCCCATGCTTTGTGCAATCTCCCGCACCGATTTCGTTGGGTCCGCATCCACCATTGCTCTTAAAACATCGTCGTCAACTAACGTTTGCGGCTTCCCACGTAGTTCATTTTCGAGGCTGAAATCTTCCGAACGGAACTTTCCAAACCAACGTCGTATAGTGCGTTCGTTTACCGCTAGATCCTCAAATGCCTCAATGTTTTTCTTTGCCAATGACGCATTATGTCCCATTTTAAATTCATAAAGGAAGGGGGTTCGAATTTGAGCTGTCGACAGCATGGTAAATAATTCCTAGAAAAAACATAACTGTACTTGTAACGAAGCCCAAAATCACGTCAAGGACACGTACCACTTTATTGTATAAAATAAGAACCTTTAACGGGCTGGCACTTCTTAAATCCGACTGAGTGAACATTGGACATTTCATGTGGTATAACCCAATAGTTTAGAAGAGTTGTTTTTGGGCAGTCATTTAATCATTTCTTGAAGTTCTCTCAGCGTTTTACATCCCCCTGACATTTATGCAGATATTAACACGGGAGCCCAACTCAGTTTGTATGCATGTATTCTAGCTCTATGGGCGCCTCGATAGTATAGTGGTTAGTATACCCGCCTGTCACGGGGAAGACCGGGGATCGTTTCCCCGTCGGGGAGCCTCTGGCGCAAGACTAATGACCTTGCCCGGAAAAAAACAAATCATGGAAAATTTAACATGCCTCAGGACTTGCTAAATAAGGCTAAGACCTGTTCCCGGTTGTAGTGCCGATGATGATGATGATTCTAGCTCTGCTTTCATATGTGCAAGCAAACTTAGAGAATCTTTCTTCAATAGAATCACAATAATGCGAAAGTCTCAGCTTGATCATGTGTATCTTCAGAGATCTTCAGAGAGTCAAGGCAAGTGTTTACAGATAACGTCTTTCCCGTTCTTCCTTTTCTATTCTGTGATCATGAATTATAGAAAAAAATTATTTCGGTGACAAATTTACAGCAATATTCTTATGTTTGCTTTGGGCTGCTGTTGACACTGTCCACGTCTTGAGAATCTCGTATCTCCGTATTTACGCAGGCGACTAAAGAAATAAAAGAAGAACCCCCAAAGTTTCTTTTCACCAAATAGTTGGCTTTTTTCGCAGTAGCGTTATACCTTTTAGCAAAGATTGGCGATCATATGAAACCAACATGCCATCACTTGCCAGTCATCCTTTTTGCAATTATTGTTTTTTATAGTTACTCGTGTATCCTTTAACATACGCAAAGTAGTAGCAGCTCTTTCAATAAAGTCGTCCATTCGAGACGGCTTATTAAAACCATAGGGATAAATAAAACGTATGCATCGTCTAAAATCTAAGGCTTAAGTGAGCTTCTTGTGAATTCTTATGTAAATATCTCTGATTTCATCCACTTCTGTTTCACGTTCTTGGTTGTGGTTTTCGTTTTCAAAAAGACTGTTCCCGTCATGTCACCATTAGCGATGATATCATCAACGTTTGATGTTCAATAACTCGCAGCCTCCAAGGAGATGAAGTCTCGAGTCTAGTTCCCATTTGTCTTCGGCGCTCTCAAACTGAATCTCGCCCCATTTTATGTTCTACTTTATGTTGGCGAATCCCTATTCGTAAACAATTCAAATAGTTTTACTGCTTCTATTGGATGCTGAGTGATTCACTGAAAGGGAAAATTACATCATTTTCTAAAAGACAAAGCCTCGCTCGATGATTATAGAAGTTAATAGCCGCAGATGGAACAGCTATTACCGAACAAGGTTGTTTCGGTGCGGTTTGGACGTCTGACCAGCCTCAATAGCGTTTTGGGCCGTTGAACGCTTTAAGGGAGACAAGCGGACACATTTCAGGAGAAGTTTTGTTTGCTGTTTGAATTAGAAACCGGCATAATTAAGCAATTGTAGCATGAGTGCTCGCCATGATGTTATATAGACCATGTCATGCACGTATTGATTCATCCATTCCGAATCTAGGGCCACTACCCTTGGTCGTGATGTTGGCTCCAACAAATAGATTCGTGAGGCAGGTATGTTCCATTTACGACGATCCAACTGCTTATTAACGCTATGAGAAATCTGCTTTTACTACTGTCACGCAAAATGAATTATAACTATATGTTGCTGTGTCTACCGATACGTAGACAGCTTTTAGCGAGATGTGAAAATTTCGTCGTTTATTATTTTGTCGTGGGGATATAAATGAAGCACTACTTAGTTGCAGTCTCCCCTGTGTCCAATTAATCAGTTTCACATAGTGAGTAATTCACCGACTTCCTGGCTCTTCACTGTCGCGTTCGTTGAACTTGGGTCACAAAGATGGGCACAGATTGTGTGCAAAGAGGGAGCATGGCAAATTAAAATTATGATACACTGAACAAACAAACAAAAAATTCTAATGAGGTGAATTAAATTAAGCAATTCTTTTAAGGGATATATTATAACTTTCACACTGATGAAAGAAAGCTCAAGATCGTTTTTTTTTTATTTTAGTGTATAAATCGCGCAAGCTGAAAGAAACGCAATTACCCTTATGACATCAAAAACTACAGCGTGAATTGCGTTTAAAAATAATGACTAATTTTCACAGGATCATTATAAATTTTATTTTCGATAAAGTTGCAAAAACAGTACTTTCTTTGGAATTTTTTAATACTAAACTGGCACTTAAGGTGTAGCAATCCTATTAGGATAGCTTAAATGCCGGGTCTTTAGCACAACTTCATTTTTAGCATACATATAATGGAGATAATAGATAATCTGACAGTATAAAAATTCAGCTTCTTTTGACCGGAAGTATGTAATGTACATTTTATTCACTTTCACTGTATTTTTTTACAATTAGATTTCTTGACTATACATTTTTCACGAATATATGTAGTTTTAAACTTTTTAAAAAGATTTCGTCAACCCTTTTTTCTGGCACAATTTCTGTTCACGTGAGCTTGCACTTACATATATTTATGACATGTATTGCTTGCTCTTCCCTGGCTAGCTATATTTTCCGGCAAGCACTTCCAATTGAAAACATGTCTACTGCCAAATTTCTAAAATGTTGTACTATTATACAAGGTGTTTCTTATGTTCCAAGTCGATGTTTTTATTCAATAACTATCAAGTGGAATATAGTATTATATTTTATATTTTATTGACCGAATACATTTTCTATTGTTCTTGCTTCCGCAGAACATATACTAAAATTGGAACGATACAGAGAAGATTAGCATGGCCCCTGCGCAAGGATGACACACAAAATCGTGAAACGTTCCACATTTTTAAAAAAGGCTGCTGGTCTTGATAATATTAACAACAAATTAATTAAAGCACTTCCACCTGCTGCAAGTAACTATTTAACGTTCATTTTCAACGCCTGTCTTAGGAATTGTTATTTTCCGGACTGTTGGAAAACAGCAAAAGTAATACTTATCCCGAAACCCGGCAAACCGAAGAACAGCCCTGAAAGCTACAGACCTATTAGTCTACTTAGCTGTCTGAGTAAGCTCTTAGAAAAAATCGTTAAGGAAAAGATTGATCGTTTTGTGGAAGACAATAACATCTTACCAAACTTTCAGTTCGGTTTCCGTAGTGGTCACAGCACAATCCACCAAGTTTTGCGCATTAAAAACTATATAGCTGGTAAATTCATCGACAAGGAGTCAACAGGACTGTTTCTTCTAGACAACAAAAGCCTTTGATACGGTATGGTACGCTGCCTTGGTTTATAAGCTACTAAAACTTAAGCTACCAATATCGCTTATCAAAATTATCCAGAGCTTTCTTCATTGGAGCAAATATGTTGGGAGTATAAGAACCGACATATCCTCTACTCACCAAATCCGCTATGGTGTACCCCAAGGTTCGGTCCTTGGTCCCATATTATTTACATTGTTTGTCGCAGATTTACCATGTCTAGGTGAATACATTCAGGTAGCTATGTTTGCCGATGATACGGCCATTTTCTCTTGGGGTGCCTTATTCACTAATGTCTACAACTCTTTGCAAGCAGCTCTTGACAAACTAGCAGTGTATTACAGGAAATGGAAAATAAAAATAAATGGTAATAAGACACAAGCTGTCTGGTTTTCGAGATGTAGGAAACTCTGCTACCTACCAAATGGCACTAAACTCAGTATGTGTGCAGTTGATATTGATTGGTCCGAAGATTGTAGATATCTAGGTATTATTCTAGATAAAAAACTTATCTTTCAAAAACACATCACTACTACAATTGACAAAATAAACAAAGTCGTAAGAGTTATGTATCCATTAGTGTGTAGAAAGTCAAAGCTTAGCATCGAAAATAAAATTATAATATTTAAAACCATTTTTCAAGCGATACTCCTGTACGGGGCCCCTGTATGGTGTAATTGTGCTCGCACACACAAAATAAAATTGCAAAGGTGTCAAAATAAAATATTGAAAATGTTGCTGAATTTGCCATGACATTATTCGACACATGAACTACATGAAAACGCTAACGTTAAACCGGTAGAGTTCCTTAATGACAAAATCAATCAAAACTTCTTCGTCAATTGTTCTTTTTCTGACAATGTTCTCGTTTCCCGTCTTGCGTTATCCTAAATCACTACATATGTACTCTGTCTATGAAAATTATATCGAGGTCATTACTATATAAAATAACCGGAAGCCAGTGCAATATTAGTCTTAAGATTCAAATAAGGGTTTTTTCTTGTAGTTTTCCCTTAATTTATTATTTATTATTCATTAAAATTGTGCTATTGTCATTATAAAGGTTTAAGATTATAGTTGTAAAAGAATTGCTGTCCTAAATCTCTTAAATACTAGTTGTAAAATATAAATGTACCATATTATCTACCTAATAAAAATTGAATTGAATTGAACCTTCTCTATTTCTATTTTTGTTATTCTGTATTGTTATTTTTCATAACATTTTCATAGACTTCTAGTATTATTTCCACAATTTCGTTTCACTGTCTTTAAGAATTATTCTTCTCATCTGGAAATGTTTTTTCTAAGAATTTATTGAACGACCATCGTATTTCATACTGACTACTCAAGCAGTTTTGCGATGCACCGTATTGTACAATATAAGTAAGTTTCGTTGAGGTATATTTTTCTCTCGATTCAAATCTATCTTCGTCTCTAACCTGACCCCACCTCCACCCCCACTTTTGCTATCATAATGTGTCCTGTTTACCTTATGTTAAGCTTAGTTAAGTTAGTTCTTACGTTCTTTAGTTTCTAAAGTTATATATATTTTAGCTTATAAGTACTTATATTGCTTGAATTAATTACCCCTACAAGGGGATCGTGGGACCCAGCGGATATCATTACTTTTCGATAATAACGTCGACTTCATTGCCATTCTCTAGGGCCGGGAGTATGTGGGAAGTGAATTTAGGAATGTAGGAGAGTTTGGCGATAGGACGATAGTGCGAGATACCGCCTTTGGGTCCCTTTGTTTGTATAGGTGAGAAGAAAGAAGTTTTCCATATGATCGACTGAAGATTATCGAACGGGGGATGAAAGAATGGACGCACATTTTTTAAGGAATATAGCGGGAAGACTGGCGGTTCTACGAACGACACAACCCACTATAGGTTGAGATATCGTCGTTCCACCAAAGGAACATACTCACCTATATCCATTACACGTTTCCCAAAAGTCCTTACTTCCGCCTGAAACAAAAGGTAACATTCCAAATACCCCAACATTGAATTCAATAGTAAAAATCAATCGAACTTAACGTTCAAAATTCCCTAATATTGAATTCAATGCATCCATTCGATTCATCCATTAAACGCATTTTTCTGAAAACAAAGAATAATCTCCTCATGTAGCTAATAGCAATTAACACCATAAATTCCTCGCAAGATCCTAAGCCGACAAGCGCACGTGCGCAAACAAAGGCCTAGCGATTCGCCCGCCGACCAACAATTCTTGCGATCATAAACATCGTAAACGCCTATCCCACGCTAGATGTTTATGATTAGGAAATGCGATCTACAAACCAAATCCCACGGTTCCTTTGTTACCCATCTGAAGCATACAAAACTCTGTTGTCGTAAGCCAGATGGGTAACGCAAACAGAGCCCATGATAGGATCAAGAAAGAAGTGACGGCACGCTTGATCCTTCGAAACAAGATTCCGATAAGAAGTTGGAATCGAAAACCAAAATGGAAATTTTCTCTTGAAGACAGATAGGATGGATAGGAAAATTTAGATACGGCAGTCGTTCTAGAGAAAATTAATTCGAACAGATAGTCGAACAGAGAGGAGCCCTACAAGGAGGTCGGTTCGCGCGGCAGAATTTAAGAAAACATAAAGTAACGGTTCAATGAAGTAAACACTCGCCGGCAAGGTTGCAATAAACGACGTAAAGCCTGAGCGCGATTTCCGTTTATAAAAATACTTATATTAGTTTATTCATCCGTGCATTCTAATTCTAATAAAAGCATACCGTGCTTTCAAGTGTTTAACGTAGTGTAGCATCCGAAACGAGGAGAATCACAAGTAAGCAAAAATGAAATTGTAAACCTCTTTAACAACATTTAAAACAGTCAGTGTACGAGGGTTGCCTTTTATATTTCGGGATTAGAGAACAAAAACAAATATTGATCATCGAAAATCACTTTATTGTTTTTCAAAATATTCCCCATGAAGATCTATACACTTTTGCATGCGTTTGAATCAATTGTCGAAGCACTTTTGCCACTCTGATTGAGGTATCTCCAACACATGCATTCTGAATGCAGCAACCGCTTCTTCAAGTGTCGAAAAACGTTGACCTCTCAGTTTGTTTTTTACGTACGGGAATAAAAAGAAGTCATTCGGTGCCAAGTCAGGACTATACGGCGGATGACCCATCAAATCGATGTTTTGGGTGCTCAAAAATGCAGTTGTCGCAGCCGATGTGTGAGAGCTCGCATTGTCGTGGTGAAGAGTGATCCGTCTTCGGCGGTTGGTTTTCCTGATTTTTTGGAAGACAACTGGCAAACAAATGATTGTGTACCACTCGGAATTGACTGTTCTGCGTTGTTCTAGTGGTACGGTTGCGACATGTCCAGTTTTTCCGAAAAAACAGGCAACCATTTGCTTGGAAGTGCTTCGTGCGCGAACAACTTTTGTTGGATTTGGCTCATCTTGAAACACCCAGACAGTCGACTGCTGTTTACTTTCGGGCTCATACGCGTAAATCCACGATTCATCACCTGTCACGATGTCATAGACGTGTTTCGAAGCACCGCGACCGTATTTTTTGAGCATTTCTTTCGACCAATTGACACGAGCCTTTTTTCGGGCGATTGACAAATTGTGTCGGATCCAACCCGAACAAATCTTTTTGACAGTCAAATGTTTATGCAATATTGAATGTATGCTGGTCCCACTAACGCCTAATGTTGTCTCAATCTCACGATAGGTCACATGACGATCTTCCAATATCAGTTCGCGCACAGCATCAATGGTTTTCGGAACAACAACTGATTTTGGACGACCTTCACGAAATTCATCTTGGAGTGAACTACGACCACGATTGAATTCACCATACCATCGATAAACACTGGTCTTCGATGGAGCTTCATCGCCAAAAATTGAATTAACTTCATCCATGCACTGCTGCTGAGTTAATCCACGCCGAAAGTTGTAAAAAATAATCGCACGAAAATGTTGACGATTTAATTCCATTTTTGGGCCGAGATGAATCTTTTAAGTTACTGTAAACAACACAAATAGCGCTCGTATGTCAAAACGTTCTGAGTGCGTATAACCTCAAAAATGTCCAACTTTACGACAGAGCTGTCAATTGCCGGATTGCAACTCTAGGGTTGCCAAATCCCGAAACATAAGGGGCAACCCTCGTATTAATAAACTTAGAATTGTGTCCTACGAGTATCCACCAGTGTCAACTAAATTGGAAAAAAATAAAAAATAACCACAAGTTAAAAACAAACTCAACTACTTGTTTTATTGGTGACAGCATTCGCTTCTTGTGTAGTTTTGTTCGTGTGCAGTATTCGGCGAAACACTGCGACTAAAGACAAAAATCCGCCAAAAGACCATCTGGGTCGAGCATGAATTCATCTTTCACTTGAGTTAGTTTATTTTTAATTGTAAACGGATCAATAAAATAAGAAACAAATAGACCAAGGGAGAAATTTAGTATGTATTTGAAATATGAAGAGTCGGGAACAAAAGAGTCAATTGTGAAGGATTGCTTGAAAAAGGAGGCAAAGAAGTTTGCAATGACATGTATATCCTACGAAGTTTCCGACTTTAAGGAAAGGGAAGTGGGGTAACCATAGGATTCATCATCATCATCATCATCATCGACACTACAACTGGGATCCGGTCTTGGCCTTATTTAACAAATCTCTCCAGCGGTCCCGATTTCGAGCCGATGTCATCCAGTTTGGCACTCCCAGGCTCTGGGCGTCCTGGTCTACGCCATCCCTCCATCGCAGACAAGGTCTGCCGCGCTTTCTCCTTCCATACATCCTGCCACAAAGGACTTTCCGGGCAGGCTCCTCTTCGCTCATTCGAGCTAGGTGTCCCGCCCACCGGAGTCTACCGAGCTTGATTTTTCTTATAACATAAGCTTCAAGGTAGATTGTGTACAACTCATGGTCGTAGCGTCTCCGGAATCATCCTCCCTCACATACGGGGCCAACAATTCTCCTTAAGACCTTTCTCTCGAACGCGGCAAAGAGTCCAGAGTGCCTTTTATTGAACACCCAGGTCTCGGATCCATACATAAGTACTGGTAAGACCATGGTCTTGTACAGTAGCAACTTGGATGTTCTGTATAAATTTCGGGATTTAAAAAGTCTTGATAGACCACAGTAAGCTTTGTCGGATTTGATCGGCCGTTCGCGTATTTCTTCTTCCATATTGTTATCGGCTGATGCTATTGAATCAAGGTAGTTAAAGGATTGCACTACTTCAAATTCGTGTTGCACTACCCTGATAGTTTGACCAACGTTAGGTCTTCTCTTCGCAGCAGTTGCCATCATGTACTTAGTTTTTCCTTCATTAATGTGGGGTCCCAGTTTTTGTGCCGTCTTCTGCTCGATCTGGGTGAAGGAATCCTATACATCCGAATCGGATCTACCGATGATGTCGATGTCATCTGCGTAGGAAAGTATCTGGCTGGACTTGGTGACAATAGTCCCTCTATTTGTAATTCCAGACTCGCGGATTGCTTTCTCCAACGCCAGGTTGAGAAGGATGTCGGCCAGACCGCCCCCTTGTCGGAGTCCATTAAGAATGTTTATTGGTTTGGATAGCAATGCGGCTATTTTTATTTGACTAGTTACGTTGGTCATGGTCAATCTACAAAGTCGTATCAATTTGTTTGGAATGCCGAACTCTCTCATGGCATTATATAGTTCTACTCTGGCTATGCTGTCGTAGGCGGCCTTAAAGTCTATAAACAGATGATATAATGGAATCTTAAATTCCAGACATTTTTCCATCGCCTGCCTAAGGGTGAATACCTGATCAATCGCTGATTTGTGAGTAAAGAGTGTGGGGGGAACGAACTATTGTACCAAACACGGGCACTAGGTTCTATTTGGCTCTCACCAACGTCGCTATAAGTTCATCAGTTCCGCCATTAACCAATCACCAAGGATCAAATCCAAAACACAGAGCAAACACAGCACAGCGAATAAAACACACTTTTGGAAGTCACCAAAAAATAAAACGCACTTAGCACAGGTTTGTTATTATTAATGTTTTTTTATTTTACGTTTGCGCGATTGGTAATTCCACTTTACAATTAGAGAGGTCCTGGGGGAAAATTCCCAGCGAGGGAGGGAAAGAACAATTACATTACAAGCTTAACAATATGATAAAGTTAATTGGTATGAACTGAACCACGATGGGAATATCAGCTTCGGTGGCTGTAACACTTTTTGGCCAACGTATTCAACACTACGACAACGGCTCCGGGGCATATTCGCGTCCCCGTGCGCACCGGGGAGCGGGAACTTAGCGTCCTGCTCGATCGACGGGTGTAAAACGACTCAACGATATTAAATCGCTATCAATAGAAATTCGGCCAGTAAAACCGGCTCTCTCAAATTAAGGTACACACGTATGTGTGAACATTGGTTCATTCATTGGACGAAACCATGAGAACGAATCTAAAACAAAGAAAGGGCATAATGTGCATCCATACGATGTGAATTCGGCTAAGCAAACAAGCCGAATCACATTGGATGCCAATTGGGTCTTTGTTTGCTCATGCTCCGAGGTCATGAGGAACGGATCCAGGGAAATTAAAAGGTAAAGGGACCGTATAGATCGTTGATGTGCATCGCGGCTAAATAAATAGACGACGATGCATCGAAGAAAGGAATTTCGAATTCGAATAAATGGATGCAGGTAAAAATTCTCTTCCAGAAGCTTTTAGCTAAATACATTTGGACATTTGTTGCGTGGAGCATTTACAGGTGCTAATGCGATTGCATTAGTGAAAACTTAATGAAGATTGGGTCCTAGTTATGGGGGTTCTTCGGGTAAGTAGACAGTGGGGTTTGGCGGAACCGCCACACTGTTGCGCGCGCTCTCAAGGACTCAAACGCAAAGAAATCCGCGGGTTCGGATGGCATTCCCCCACTTCTCTTGCAGAGATCTTCCTCTTCACTCGCTAAACCACTACGGAAACTCTTCCATCTGTCTTATTCTACTGGCCATTTCCCAAATAGATGGAAGTCAGCGAACCATCAGCCAATTCGGGGTTCCTTAAGAGATGCAAAAGATGCTTCACTCCACCCAACCTGGCCACTATTTACAAGGCGTATATACGGCCAAAAATTGAGTTCAACTCCCATATTTGGTCAGGCGCATCCAAAACTGCACTACATCTGCTCGATGGGATGCAAAAACGAGCAGTGAAACTTATTGGCTGTGAGTCGATCAATTCCGTCGTTATAACACAGGCGCAACGTATCGTGCCTATCTCTTTTCAATGGGTATTACCATGGTCGTGAGCTCCTCGATAGTATACTCGTAGTAGTTAGTGTACCCGCCTGTCACGCGGGAGACCGGAGTTCGATTCCCCGTCGGGAGCCTCTGGCGCAAGACTAATGACCTTGCCCGGAAAAACAAATTTTAACTAGCCTCAGGGCTTGCTAAATAAGGCGAAGACCGGTTCCTGGTTGTAGTGCCGATCATGATGATGATTACCATGGTCGTTACTCAACTGAACCTGCTGAATGTGTTCCGCCACTTCAGACATTTTCCCGCGATACCCGTCAATCTGTGAATGCGAATCAGTTCACGTTGAAAGTGGACTTCAGGCGCACAAATAAACATAGAGAGTCAATCTTTAGTCGAACCACAGGAATGTGGAATGTTCTGCCTGATCATGTGTTTCCTGGCAGTTGTGATGTCCAGACATTCAAGACCAATATACATCGACACCTCCTTTCCTTATACACTTCCTCTCCATCCGCTCGCACTGTGCTCTGATATTTAAGCGTACTTCAAAATCCCCTTTTGTGCGCGCGTTAGTGTAAAAAAAAAATAGCTGTCGCACACAAAATTCTGCTATTGCTCCGTGGCGGATGTAGTCGGTTATAATAGTAAGAAATTGTAGTGTAGTACGGTTCACTTCCGTGCTTCTCGATCAACGAGGAAGAGAAGTGAACGATTATTGAATTCGGGTCCTGGGAATCTGCCAGGCCCAATAAAAAATACTTTTTTCTATACTTTAAAATTTATTTCATTAGTAAATTCATTTTTTGGCGTCCTTACACCTCGAACGCCAATTGAGACTGATCCTCGAATCTGAAATTCATCACCCTTATAAAGAGAAACAAATCGAAATTTGTATCTCGAAAATACACAATTTCCTACAAAAATCCCGATTTTGGAATCCTGAGTGAGATGCTCAGTGTTTATTTAAGATAAGGATTCAGTTTCCTGAATTCCTATGAAACTATTGTGCAGATGTCGATATGTATCTGGTTTTGGGTTTTTGTTTGTTCAATTTATTAAGAATTTTCCCAAATAGAGATAATGATCTCTGGATTTTGAGTTTGGATGATGCCGTGGGGCAAATGCAAAACGATAAACGAATATATGATTCGTTTATTGTGAATTTTGATTTTAATTTGGTTTTTTAGATTAAATTATGCCGTGGAGGTAAATGTTAAGCGATAAACGGATATTTGATTCGTTTATTGCGAATTTTGGGTCTAGTTTGGGTTTTTTCGGGTTTTGATTGAATTTTAGGTTTTAGTGTATTACTGCTGGGATTTGGATGTAGGTGTGGGGGAAGGAGATGGTAGGGCTTTTCAGAGCACTACATCCTCCCCTCCTTCAAAAAAGAAAATTAATCTGTAAGAGATTAATTTTCTAGGAGTGGCGCGATAAAAGGTGAAGGGCGATGTCATCATGATTCGTTACATATTTTGGATTTCAAAACTTTAAATTTTAGGTTTAGTTACAATTGCTTGTTTCTTTTTCCAATTTTTGTTCTTGTTTTTAAATATTATTCAAAATTTATGTTTAATTCTGTAGCTTACGATAGAGTGTTCTTCAATATTTTGTTACGATTTTAGAAATACTAAGATTATGTGACTATTGGCTTAAATTCACAATTTTTGGTATCGTGTATATAAGTACATTTTTAAGTTCCATATATTAATAATGTTATTTACATTGTTCTTTTGTTTTTTCAATATATTTAATAATAATTGTGAATTATTTTTATAAACCAAGGTTATTTTAAATAAAATATTAAATTCAATTCGTGATAATATATACGGATTAACATTAGGTAAGTCGTAATAATGTATTGTATTACAGCTTTTGTATTATATAAGGATTTACATTATCTCCAGAATATATTTCTGTTTCATATTTATGTTTTTTTTCCATGTATTATAAAGAAAGGTTTAATTCTAAATTTTTAAGTTTGTTTTGAGTTAACTAAAAAATGTTAGTTCCTTAATTTTCTTAGGATAGATGTGATTTGGTTAATTGAAGAATGTTACATAGTTATTTGAAATTATTATATTTCTATTTAAAATTGTTTATTTCATAGATTTTGTTTTGTTTGATTAAACATTATTTTTTTTTTTTTTACTTAGAATTATATATGTTTTTTATTTACAAATTAAGATCATTTATTAATTAAATGATTTTGTTCATTTATTTAAATTTTAAGTTAATGGCAATTAATTAAAATATTGTATAATATTTACAAAATTATTTTATTGAGTGAGTTAATATCTGTTTCATCATTTGTGTGTTGATAATATGAATTAGGGGAGATTATCTTCATAATATAAACTATTTAAAGATTTATTTGTGTTATATTTTACTTATTATCTCCCGAATTGTTAATACAGTTGTATTATTTACAAATGTTCTATGTTTGTTATAGACAATTTTCTTTTAGATACATAAATTTCCCAAAACAAAGTTGGTTGTTTTATTTTATTTATTTGCGTTATTATGTATATGTATCTATTTTGTTTTTGTACAGTTATATGTTAAGAGGGGAATTCAATATTATTAATTATATATTTTCTATTTAATTTACATATAGTTTTTTTTTTTTTAATATTTTTAGATTTACAATGTCAGAATTGGTATTTTGTTATTTATATGTTCATACACGTATACATATATATTTGAAAGGAAAAATCTATTTGTTTCACTTTAAGTTTTTCTTTAAATTTGTGGAAGACTTTCCAAACTCTCGTCGGTTTGGTTTGTGTAAAATTTTTCAAAGGTTGGGCAGTAAAACCATCTATGAAAAGCATTTTAAAGGGTGTAGAATTCATAATCGATTTTGGAAGATTAACCATTGTTTTATTTGTGAAAGGGATTTCGATCATTTGTTTATTTTTATGTTTCATTTGCAGAATCCATTTTAAAGTTTGAAAAACTAGATAAACGAGGGAAACGATGCGGGCAAACAAGCAATTTAAAAGCGGTAATTTGATATAGCTGTTATTTACAGGCTCACATTCTACTGTGACTTCTTGTTCCACAGTCTTACTCTTAGCTGGGAATCTTTGTTCCTCAGGCTTATTGGATGCTGGGAGTTCTTGTGGCTTTTCAGGCTTACATTCTGCTGGGACTCTTTGTTCCACAGGCTTACACTTAGCTGAAAGTTTTTGTTCCTCGGGCTTACAGTTTGCTGGGAGTTCTTGCTCCTCAGGCTTACATTTTGCCGGGATTTTCAGTTTGTGCTCTATGAACTTGGACGTGTTGTTGCTAGAAGTCGGAGCATTTAATAATATGAAAGTAGAGAGAGGTGTTAGGATAGTATGTTCAGGGGTCTTTGTCGAATCATCAGATCCGGTCCGTAGACAAACGGATTCAGATGTTGACTGTTGGATATGATCTTTGGTCACTACTTCTTCTATTTGAGGAGCAGTTAGATCATCCTGCCTCTGATTTATGTCCCTATTATCTCTAATGCCAATTTCATCCGTAGACGACACTTTGTAAGGTGAGGCATTTTCTACCTTCCTGTTTATATCCTTTGCTTCTAAGAACGATTGTTTAAATCTTTGGCTGTTTAATGTTCCTATACAAATTTGTGATTGTTGTACCCTACTCGTTTTGTTTATTACTCCACTTCTCCAGACGTTTGCGGTAGAAGTGGGCGGAGCTCTAAAATCGTTTTTATTCGATGGAGAGTCGTTTAGACTTTTGAAATGAGACTGTATCCTACATTCTACTTGAGAATGATCAAATCTTTTACAATAAGTGCATTCAACGCGTTGAACCTCTGTCTTCATTTGTTGGGGACCAACATTTAGAGAGTTTGTATTGCAATAACAAGTCCAGGAAGTATGTCCAGTCTTATTGCACGATTGGCAAATTTGTGGCTGGCTATATTTGGAATTATTACATAAATTAAGAAGGTTTCTATCGCCTAGTCGTGGGGCCTGCTCGAGAGCGTAATTTATTGCTGCTCTAAGACTTGGGGTACCTCGTGCTTTCACTAAGAGTTTTAAATGGGAATCCCTAAGACCATCTTCAAATGTATGCAAGGCGAGCTTTTTATTTTCTTCGAGGAGATATGTTCGCACCGCAGGATCGACAGTGCTTTCGAACGTGGCTTTGTTCAGCAGATGCAGGAGGTGTGCGAGTCTGTTTCCAAACTCCTTCACATCTTCCTTGCTATCTTGCTTGGCTTTCACCAGACTGTTTTGTGCCGCTGACCTTGACGTGAGAATTTTAAATTCTCCCTTTAATTCGGAAGCAAGATCATTCCAGGTTGAAATGACCTTGTACCGGATGTGGTCGCATGCTGGCCCTTTCAGTCTGGTTTTCACCACGCTTAGATAAAAAGCATGCTGACCGTCGTCCTGTGCCTGTGAAAAAATAATATCCCCGCAAGAAATAAAATCATCTAATTCGTCCGGATTACCGTTAAACACCGGCACGAAATCCAAAATATCTTTCAACCCGATTGTGATATTCATTGTTATTAGTTTCGCGTTTTTATAATTGGGTATTAATTTTCGCGCGCCTCAAATATTCGATTCGCGTATTATTTTGGGGGAAAAATTCCTTGAGTAAATTCATCTCCTCAAATACAAGTACACCAAAGGGCGAAGAGTAAGAAGAGAATTTTTCGAACTCAATTGAAGCGATCCTAAAGAGAAAAGAGAAAAAATGCCTTCAAACCCAAACACATCGATATATCTAAAGGAAATTTCGAAAATACTAAAGGTAAGAGAAGATTTTTACTGACACCGCGAAAAACAATCCTAATATCGAAAAACCCTGGTAGCCAGATAAGCAGAAGAGATCCTGTGAAAGAAGCCAATGGTAAAAAAAAGGACATTTTTATCGAGCCCAAAGTGAAACGAGCCTGCAAGTGGAAAGATCCTGGATAGGGGAAAGTGATCCTAAGGAATTTTGATCTAAACAGATGAAAGGAAAAAGACCAACAGACAGATAAGGGTGAGCGCGTTAAAATCGAGAATTTCCTGTTAGAAAGTATGGAAAATATTCATCAAGTAAATTAAATCCTTAAGAAACTTATTTAATGAATGTAAATATGTGCAAATGTATAGGTATATGTAAAAATGAAAGTAAAATTTTATGTATATTTAAATTTTTCTTGGGGTTTTTGTTATCATTGTAAACCATTCAAGTGATTACGTTAAAAAATGCTGTTTATAAAATAAAATTTTCAAAATTTGCTTTTCTTGATATCCCCTTTGATTAATTTTTCACAATTTAATTTGTTTGGTGATTTTCTATGCGTTCCTTTTTTGTTTTTATGAACTTTAAAAATGTGTATTGTGGGTTTTGTTTGTCCTCTTAAATTAACTAATACAATTTTATAGATAGAATGTATGTGCATACCTTGTACATTTTTGTGCCGGTGTTGCTGGCTGCTACAGCTGTATTGACTGCTCCTACTGGTGCGGTGTTGTTATATGGACATGAAATTTTTGTTGTTTATGATGTTGAGTATGTTGCAGTTGTCCCTGATCACCTTGTTGTTCCTTTTGCTAGTGTCTTGCCGGGAATAGTAGATTAGACAAGTAGCCAGCTGTTCAGACTGAGACCTTTATCGGGTTTTGCTAGTTCCACATTTCACAGTCCCACTAGAGCTCCTGCCTATCGATTGCCAGAGTTTCCGTCTCCATTCGCATGTGTCGATATAGTTTGCGTTTGGTGTGTTTGCTTTTGGCCGCTTGTTTTAAAAATTATATTTTTTTCACTATTAACTGTGATGTTTTTGTTTATGGGTGTCGTTCTCGTTTTGTTGGTAAGGGATTATGGTATAATCCCAGTTGATCTTTGCCTGGACGCCAATTGAGACTCTTCTTGGTAGGGGATTATTTGTCTCAGATCCAAACCGCTGCCGTCAGTCTTCTTTGTAGGGGATGAATGAATCAGTCCGATCCACTGCTCATATATTTTTTATTTTATTGGTAGGGGATGTTAGGATCCCAAACCGCTGCCACCATTTTGTAGTACGGTTCACTTCCGTGCTTCTCGATCAACGAGGAAGAGAAGTGAACGATTATTGAATTCGGGTCCTGGGAATCTGCCAGGCCCAATAAAAAATACTTTTTTCTATACTTTAAAATTTATTTCATTAGTAAATTCATTTTTTGGCGTCCTTACACCTCGAACGCCAATTGAGACTGATCCTCGAATCTGAAATTCATCACCCTTATAAAGAGAAACAAATCGAAATTTGTATCTCGAAAATACACAATTTCCTACAAAAATCCCGATTTTGGAATCCTGAGTGAGATGCTCAGTGTTTATTTAAGATAAGGATTCAGTTTCCTGAATTCCTATGAAACTATTGTGCAGATGTCGATATGTATCTGGTTTTGGGTTTTTGTTTGTTCAATTTATTAAGAATTTTCCCAAATAGAGATAATGATCTCTGGATTTTGAGTTTGGATGATGCCGTGGGGCAAATGCAAAACGATAAACGAATATATGATTCGTTTATTGTGAATTTTGATTTTAATTTGGTTTTTTAGATTAAATTATGCCGTGGAGGTAAATGTTAAGCGATAAACGGATATTTGATTCGTTTATTGCGAATTTTGGGTCTAGTTTGGGTTTTTTCGGGTTTTGATTGAATTTTAGGTTTTAGTGTATTACTGCTGGGATTTGGATGTAGGTGTGGGGGAAGGAGATGGTAGGGCTTTTCAGAGCACTACATCCTCCCCTCCTTCAAAAAAGAAAATTAATCTGTAAGAGATTAATTTTCTAGGAGTGGCGCGATAAAAGGTGAAGGGCGATGTCATCATGATTCGTTACATATTTTGGATTTCAAAACTTTAAATTTTAGGTTTAGTTACAATTGCTTGTTTCTTTTTCCAATTTTTGTTCTTGTTTTTAAATATTATTCAAAATTTATGTTTAATTCTGTAGCTTACGATAGAGTGTTCTTCAATATTTTGTTACGATTTTAGAAATACTAAGATTATGTGACTATTGGCTTAAATTCACAATTTTTGGTATCGTGTATATAAGTACATTTTTAAGTTCCATATATTAATAATGTTATTTACATTGTTCTTTTGTTTTTTCAATATATTTAATAATAATTGTGAATTATTTTTATAAACCAAGGTTATTTTAAATAAAATATTAAATTCAATTCGTGATAATATATACGGATTAACATTAGGTAAGTCGTAATAATGTATTGTATTACAGCTTTTGTATTATATAAGGATTTACATTATCTCCAGAATATATTTCTGTTTCATATTTATGTTTTTTTTCCATGTATTATAAAGAAAGGTTTAATTCTAAATTTTTAAGTTTGTTTTGAGTTAACTAAAAAATGTTAGTTCCTTAATTTTCTTAGGATAGATGTGATTTGGTTAATTGAAGAATGTTACATAGTTATTTGAAATTATTATATTTCTATTTAAAATTGTTTATTTCATAGATTTTGTTTTGTTTGATTAAACATTATTTTTTTTTTTTTTACTTAGAATTATATATGTTTTTTATTTACAAATTAAGATCATTTATTAATTAAATGATTTTGTTCATTTATTTAAATTTTAAGTTAATGGCAATTAATTAAAATATTGTATAATATTTACAAAATTATTTTATTGAGTGAGTTAATATCTGTTTCATCATTTGTGTGTTGATAATATGAATTTGGGGAGATTATCTTCATAATATAAACTATTTAAAGATTTATTTGTGTTATATTTTACTTATTATCTCCCGAATTGTTAATACAGTTGTATTATTTACAAATGTTCTATGTTTGTTATAGACAATTTTCTTTTAGATACATAAATTTCCCAAAACAAAGTTGGTTGTTTTATTTTATTTATTTGCGTTATTATGTATATGTATCTATTTTGTTTTTGTACAGTTATATGTTAAGAGGGGAATTCAATATTATTAATTATATATTTTCTATTTAATTTACATATAGTTTTTTTTTTTTTAATATTTTTAGATTTACAATGTCAGAATTGGTATTTTGTTATTTATATGTTCATACACGTATACATATATATTTGAAAGGAAAAATCTATTTGTTTCACTTTAAGTTTTTCTTTAAATTTGTGGAAGACTTTCCAAACTCTCGTCGGTTTGGTTTGTGTAAAATTTTTCAAAGGTTGGGCAGTAAAACCATCTATGAAAAGCATTTTAAAGGGTGTAGAATTCATAATCGATTTTGGAAGATTAACCATTGTTTTATTTGTGAAAGGGATTTCGATCATTTGTTTATTTTTATGTTTCATTTGCAGAATCCATTTTAAAGTTTGAAAAACTAGATAAACGAGGGAAACGATGCGGGCAAACAAGCAATTTAAAAGCGGTAATTTGATATAGCTGTTATTTACAGGCTCACATTCTACTGTGACTTCTTGTTCCACAGTCTTACTCTTAGCTGGGAATCTTTGTTCCTCAGGCTTATTGGATGCTGGGAGTTCTTGTGGCTTTTCAGGCTTACATTCTGCTGGGACTCTTTGTTCCACAGGCTTACACTTAGCTGAAAGTTTTTGTTCCTCGGGCTTACAGTTTGCTGGGAGTTCTTGCTCCTCAGGCTTACATTTTGCCGGGATTTTCAGTTTGTGCTCTATGAACTTGGACGTGTTGTTGCTAGAAGTCGGAGCATTTAATAATATGAAAGTAGAGAGAGGTGTTAGGATAGTATGTTCAGGGGTCTTTGTCGAATCATCAGATCCGGTCCGTAGACAAACGGATTCAGATGTTGACTGTTGGATATGATCTTTGGTCACTACTTCTTCTATTTGAGGAGCAGTTAGATCATCCTGCCTCTGATTTATGTCCCTATTATCTCTAATGCCAATTTCATCCGTAGACGACACTTTGTAAGGTGAGGCATTTTCTACCTTCCTGTTTATATCCTTTGCTTCTAAGAACGATTGTTTAAATCTTTGGCTGTTTAATGTTCCTATACAAATTTGTGATTGTTGTACCCTACTCGTTTTGTTTATTACTCCACTTCTCCAGACGTTTGCGGTAGAAGTGGGCGGAGCTCTAAAATCGTTTTTATTCGATGGAGAGTCGTTTAGACTTTTGAAATGAGACTGTATCCTACATTCTACTTGAGAATGATCAAATCTTTTACAATAAGTGCATTCAACGCGTTGAACCTCTGTCTTCATTTGTTGGGGACCAACATTTAGAGAGTTTGTATTGCAATAACAAGTCCAGGAAGTATGTCCAGTCTTATTGCACGATTGGCAAATTTGTGGCTGGCTATATTTGGAATTATTACATAAATTAAGAAGGTTTCTATCGCCTAGTCGTGGGGCCTGCTCGAGAGCGTAATTTATTGCTGCTCTAAGACTTGGGGTACCTCGTGCTTTCACTAAGAGTTTTAAATGGGAATCCCTAAGACCATCTTCAAATGTATGCAAGGCGAGCTTTTTATTTTCTTCGAGGAGATATGTTCGCACCGCAGGATCGACAGTGCTTTCGAACGTGGCTTTGTTCAGCAGATGCAGGAGGTGTGCGAGTCTGTTTCCAAACTCCTTCACATCTTCCTTGCTATCTTGCTTGGCTTTCACCAGACTGTTTTGTGCCGCTGACCTTGACGTGAGAATTTTAAATTCTCCCTTTAATTCGGAAGCAAGATCATTCCAGGTTGAAATGACCTTGTACCGGATGTGGTCGCATGCTGGCCCTTTCAGTCTGGTTTTCACCACGCTTAGATAAAAAGCATGCTGACCGTCGTCCTGTGCCTGTGAAAAAATAATATCCCCGCAAGAAATAAAATCATCTAATTCGTCCGGATTACCGTTAAACACCGGCACGAAATCCAAAATATCTTTCAACCCGATTGTGATATTCATTGTTATTAGTTTCGCGTTTTTATAATTGGGTATTAATTTTCGCGCGCCTCAAATATTCGATTCGCGTATTATTTTGGGGGAAAAATTCCTTGAGTAAATTCATCTCCTCAAATACAAGTACACCAAAGGGCGAAGAGTAAGAAGAGAATTTTTCGAACTCAATTGAAGCGATCCTAAAGAGAAAAGAGAAAAAATGCCTTCAAACCCAAACACATCGATATATCTAAAGGAAATTTCGAAAATACTAAAGGTAAGAGAAGATTTTTACTGACACCGCGAAAAACAATCCTAATATCGAAAAATCCTGGTAGCCAGATAAGCAGAAGAGATCCTGTGAAAGAAGCCAATGGTAAAAAAAAGGACATTTTTATCGAGCCCAAAGTGAAACGAGCCTGCAAGTGGAAAGATCCTGGATAGGGGAAAGTGATCCTAAGGAATTTTGATCTAAACAGATGAAAGGAAAAAGACCAACAGACAGATAAGGGTGAGCGCGTTAAAATCGAGAATTTCCTGTTAGAAAGTATGGAAAATATTCATCAAGTAAATTAAATCCTTAAGAAACTTATTTAATGAATGTAAATATGTGCAAATGTATAGGTATATGTAAAAATGAAAGTAAAATTTTATGTATATTTAAATTTTTCTTGGGGTTTTTGTTATCATTGTAAACCATTCAAGTGATTACGTTAAAAAATGCTGTTTATAAAATAAAATTTTCAAAATTTGCTTTTCTTGATATCCCCTTTGATTAATTTTTCACAATTTAATTTGTTTGGTGATTTTCTATGCGTTCCTTTTTTGTTTTTATGAACTTTAAAAATGTGTATTGTGGGTTTTGTTTGTCCTCTTAAATTAACTAATACAATTTTATAGATAGAATGTATGTGCATACCTTGTACATTTTTGTGCCGGTGTTGCTGGCTGCTACAGCTGTATTGACTGCTCCTACTGGTGCGGTGTTGTTATATGGACATGAAATTTTTGTTGTTTATGATGTTGAGTATGTTGCAGTTGTCCCTGATCACCTTGTTGTTCCTTTTGCTAGTGTCTTGCCGGGAATAGTAGATTAGACAAGTAGCCAGCTGTTCAGACTGAGACCTTTATCGGGTTTTGCTAGTTCCACATTTCACAGTCCCACTAGAGCTCCTGCCTATCGATTGCCAGAGTTTCCGTCTCCATTCGCATGTGTCGATATAGTTTGCGTTTGGTGTGTTTGCTTTTGGCCGCTTGTTTTAAAAATTATATTTTTTTCACTATTAACTGTGATGTTTTTGTTTATGGGTGTCGTTCTCGTTTTGTTGGTAAGGGATTATGGTATAATCCCAGTTGATCTTTGCCTGGACGCCAATTGAGACTCTTCTTGGTAGGGGATTATTTGTCTCAGATCCAAACCGCTGCCGTCAGTCTTCTTTGTAGGGGATGAATGAATCAGTCCGATCCACTGCTCATATATTTTTTATTTTATTGGTAGGGGATGTTAGGATCCCAAACCGCTGCCACCATTTTGTAGTACGGTTCACTTCCGTGCTTCTCGATCAACGAGGAAGAGAAGTGAACGATTATTGAATTCGGGTCCTGGGAATCTGCCAGGCCCAATAAAAAATACTTTTTTCTATACTTTAAAATTTATTTCATTAGTAAATTCATTTTTTGGCGTCCTTACACCTCGAACGCCAATTGAGACTGATCCTCGAATCTGAAATTCATCACCCTTATAAAGAGAAACAAATCGAAATTTGTATCTCGAAAATACACAATTTCCTACAAAAATCCCGATTTTGGAATCCTGAGTGAGATGCTCAGTGTTTATTTAAGATAAGGATTCAGTTTCCTGAATTCCTATGAAACTATTGTGCAGATGTCGATATGTATCTGGTTTTGGGTTTTTGTTTGTTCAATTTATTAAGAATTTTCCCAAATAGAGATAATGATCTCTGGATTTTGAGTTTGGATGATGCCGTGGGGCAAATGCAAAACGATAAACGAATATATGATTCGTTTATTGTGAATTTTGATTTTAATTTGGTTTTTTAGATTAAATTATGCCGTGGAGGTAAATGTTAAGCGATAAACGGATATTTGATTCGTTTATTGCGAATTTTGGGTCTAGTTTGGGTTTTTTCGGGTTTTGATTGAATTTTAGGTTTTAGTGTATTACTGCTGGGATTTGGATGTAGGTGTGGGGGAAGGAGATGGTAGGGCTTTTCAGAGCACTACAGTAGAACAAAACATTTCATACAAACCGGTCGATAGGAACAACCTTAAATCATCATCATTATAGGCACTACAACCGGGAACCGGTATTGGCCTTATTTAGCAAATCCTGAGGCTTGTTAAATTTTTCATAATGATTTGTTTTTTTTCGGGCAAGGTCATTGTCTTGCGCCATAAAACAACCTTAAATACAGTCTCAAAATAAACGAAAAAATAATTGATTTCTTTCTGCCCAAACTAATACCTGCAGTAATGCCCTCATGAGGGTTAATTCCAGTTCCCCTGTCCATATTCTAATAATGAGAATTACTCCAAAACGAATGTTTCTGTTTCGATTATCATTGAACATTTGAATTAAACGCATCTGGCCTTGAAATCAGAACCTGCACAAACATATGAGTAGTTTTTGCCATTAAAGGCATTTTTATCGCCGTCGCCGTCAACAGTAGTAATGATTACAATCGGGAGATAATAAATTATTCACGTCGAAAAATAAAATCAACTATTTCAACTAAGTAGTTCTAATGGCCAATCAATCCTAAGAGCCAATTAAAATCAAAATAAAGTATAGGAATCATTTCCGAACCTTTGCAGAATTGTGTTAACATTCAACATCATCAATTTGTTTCTAATTAAAATTGTCTTCTTCTCTTTTCAGGTAAATCCCG
Organism: Microdon myrmicae; assembly: GCA_963931805.1. Taxonomy (NCBI): domain Eukaryota; kingdom Metazoa; phylum Arthropoda; class Insecta; order Diptera; family Syrphidae; genus Microdon; species Microdon myrmicae. The sequence goes on from OZ007498.1 coordinate 8,130,218, forward strand.
ATATACAATTTGAAACTAATAAGTCGGCAAAACCTACCGTTAGTAAATATTTATTAATTATTTTAAATCTTATTAGAATTCCAAGGTGAAAAGGGATGAAGGAATAACACTTCAATATTTGTTTGACACATTTGTCGACTGTGGTGATGCCTTATTTGCCCGTCCCAGGACAACACAGTCTCCCTATTTTACAAGTTTATTTTCTCAACATAGTTCATGCTTTTAAGACCTTGACCTGCCTAAATTTTGTCAAAACATTTATGTTTGCGAAACATACTATAGTTATTTGAAGTCATTATACTTTATTAAGTTTGAATGGTATCAATTTCTGCGATGTACATCTGCGAAAGCATTACATTGAAGTTTAATTGTTTTTAGGGTTTTTCGGTGTAGACGAAGTTTTCCCGTCTCAGTGGTGTAGTTAGTAAGTCCGAAACTAATGATGGACTTAGATTGAACTAATGGCATTTCAAGATGTTTCTTTGGCAATATATTAACCACTTATTTGCGAAACATTTTGGCAAGTTGTGAAACTTAAGATCAAGTGCAGGAGGTTTTGGATTCTTTGTTGTTTTCGTTGGTAAACAGAGTGACAGCGGGGGGGAAGAGGCGGACAGATACGACGTTGCTCGACACAAGAATAAACCAAATATCTAATATTGATTCAAGTGAAACAAGATGAACAGTGTCTGGGTGTGAACAGTATCTGGGGTGGGAGTGGGAATGTAGGTACCAAGCTCGTTTGAAAATCGATGACGATATCTTTAAAGATGGAATAGACGGGATAAAAAAAAATATATCTCTATCGTACAAATTCAATTGAAGTAGTTACGCCTACTACCTACGTTTCTTTATTCGTTGTTCTTTGCTTTAAAGTATGAGCACTAATGTACTCCTTGACTTAATCTTAATGAGATGGGAAAAAGGATTGAATCGATTGTGGTATAACTTTAGGAGTTACGACAGCCCTGGAGGTTAACTACAGACCATAAATATATTGGAGTTGATAAATAATGATATGGTCGATTTTTTTGTGACTTTAGTCCCCACCAATGGTATTTGGAGGCAAAAACCGACCTAAGGTTACTTTTTACTTCTTATACCTATAAAAAATTCAACAATTTAATGAACGTTCCTAAAGTTTTATGGTGGTTGGGCAGCAAGAATATTATTTATTCCTATACAACAAAAAATTATCACTTACAGTATACATTTCAGGGTATTGTTAAAATTCTCACCCGTTCCATCGCTTATAGATAATGATAATCTCGTTGTCAGCGCAAAAGAAAAAGCCAACTTAGTTGTTGTGCAATGCCCCCCAATTTTGCCTCTTCTCGAATCTAAGAAGCACTCCATGAATTAAATTTATTTTCGAATTCCTACAAACAGAACTGAATGCATACAAATCCCTTGATCTAGATACTATTTCCTTTTTCACTGGGTAAACACATGCAAAAGTTGTTCTATATCTCGCTGCTCGCCTCTGCAATTTTCAAACAATTATAAGGGTGCGAATGGAAAACAGTTTTTCAAAAACTCTTTGTGTCTCCCTTCCTTTCGGGGTATATTTTCGAGGATTTTAGCGTGTCAGAATTAAAATCACAATTCACTTAAATATTGTTCTAATTATTATATTATGGTGATGAAAACTATAATTCAGCTTCGCTTCGTAACCTTTAAGAGGTAGGTGGCTTTGTAAATTTCAAAAATTCGATTTTTTTTTAATTTCATAAAATAGTACAATATGTCTAGAATATTCTCCTAACATTTTAAATTGTTTGGAGGAAAATTCGAAGTGATAGACCCTTACAAAATTCCGCCCATCAGGCCACGTTAGTCTAGCGCGTCGCAGGTATATTGAGGCACCACAAAGCTATTGTTTGTCTGTCTTTCTTGCTTGCCTTCAATTTCTGAGGGCAATTCGTTTTAAATATTGGATATTGCCGCTGTAGCAGGTTATTTACCTTATGGTGCCGGAATCAACGATTCTATGTAGGTTGGAAAACAAATTTCTTTGTGCATGTGATTTTAGTTTAAATCAACTTCACGCGCGTTTTTCTCGAAACTCTATTTTTGAAGCCGGTTACCATGATTTCTTAAAAAGTTATGAACCAATTTTGTACTCTTCTTCAAGATAACATTACCCAGTGCTTTAACGAAGGATTTTTTTTTATAACAACTAATTTTACAAGGCAATACTTGGTGCGCGATTTAGAGCCACCACAATATTGCTGACGTCCATGTAATCGATTTGTGAGTTAAGGGGGTATATATGTTTGGGACCCAAAAAAAAGTTTTTCTTTTTATTTATTTCCTAAGAGCGCGTTTCTAAATAATCATGTACAATAATCATAACAAATAATATATGAATCGATTAAGCAACTCTTCAGTAATATAAAAAAAATTGTATTGAGATAAATTTTCAAAATTGCGGCTGTTGGTCAATAAATGAAAAACGACATTTAAAACGTATCTCAGGGGTACGCAGTATCTCCCTTGGATCACCATCTGGAAGCATAAACCGTTTTTTTCATAAACTACATGAGTTTTGCTTGTTAAGTATACACGATCTTAGTTATAGAACTTTTTTTTCCGCAAAACGGCGATTGTTTAACCAAAAAATTGCGTTTCCGAAGAAAAAAAATTGAATTAAATCGTTTATTTTTTTTCTTACTTACTGATCATTATAATTCACTAGATAATCGAACGAAGAAGCTACAGTTAAAATTTGAAGTCAATCCGATAAAAACTCTTCGAGTTCTGCTGCGTGTCGATTTCAAAAACATGGTTTCGAGAAAAACGCATTTAAACTTTAAAAACGCGATAACTTTTCGAAACAATAATAATATTGTCCATAATCATTTTTTTTTACCATTACTCTGCTATCCCAGCATTTTCGTCCAAAAATGGAGTTCAACTCCCATATCTGGTCAGGCGCATCTAAAACTGCACCACATGTGCTCGATGGGATGTAAAAATGAGCAGTGAAACTTATTGGGGACCCAGCTGTGAGTCCACTTCAGACATTTTCCCGCGATACCCGTCAATCTGTGAATGCGCACCAGTTTACGTTGAAAGTGGATTTCAGGCGCACAAATAAACATAGAGTCATTCTTTAGCCGAACCACACGAATGTGGAATGTTCTGCCTGATCATGTGTTTCCTCGTCGTTGTGATGTCCAGGCATTCAAGATAAATATACATCGACACCTCCATTCCTTATCCGCTTCCCCTCCATCCGCTCGCACTGTGCTCTGACATTTAAGGGTACTTCAAAATACCCTTTTATGCGCGCGTTAGTGTAAAAAACAAAGAAAAAAAACCTTCTAAAGTCGTATTCTGGTCTTCCAGCTTTTGTCTCGCTGATGTAAGGCTGCGTGTAGCCATTTTCTTCATCTCGGAAATGGAGAGCTCAGCGGCCTTGATGCGATTGGCGTCCGATTCCATGCAAACGTGGAATAATGTACGTCCAATCGTTCTTCCTATTGCATCGTAGAACATAGGCCTGATTACCCCTCGTTGGAAGTGATGACAGCGATATCAGCCGCTATATCAAGCACAGTCTTTCCGCTTGACACTGTTTTCGGTGCGATGGTCCACACAACTGTGTTGAATGATTCGTTTTGATTTTGGGTGTATCCACCGAAGCAACGTGAGAGAAGATCGTCAGAGCTTAGTTGTACGTAAATCGGCTCGATTGCTACAAAAACATGTTTATGCAAAGGAAGCTTATCCCTATAAATAGAAAGAGTACCTAATGCTTTGCTACGTTGCCGAGAGCACCAGGAATCGACCTCGACTGAACACTTATCCTGTCGCGGTTTGTCATCTGTGGACATTGGTAGAGGGTTGCCCATATGAAATTTCCCATTTTTTCAACTGATCCAGTATTGCGTCTAATAGTAAGTCCGTACAAATTAGTAAGTTCATCAATGAGCGCTTACCCGTCAATTTACCTCAGCCCCCCAGGCCTTTGGTAATTTTTTTCACGTTACGAAGGCGAATTTCTATTGTATTTTGAACATGGCCAATACACTCATTTTTAGCAATAGAAACATTTCCATACGGATTGGCGTCAACAATTCCTTTATAAGTTTTCGAGTCCCCGTCGCCAATGTAATTGACGTATTGGGTTGTACCACATGAAATGTCCGATTTTACAGTAAACATTTAATAATTTATTTTTATTCAATCGAAATAGGATCCGTTGACATCTATGACATTCTTGCAACGTGATACAAGGTCAAATATTCCTTTTCCGTAGAAGTGCTGACTTTTTAAGGCAATGAAATCTTCAAAACCTTTTATGACCTCTGCTCGGTTCCGGAAGACCTTCTGCCGGCAAAATGAATCCAGATTGTGGAAAAGATGGTAGTCCGTTGGGGAAATATCAGGAGAGTACGGTGGATGCGGAAGAATTTCAAATCCCGACTGCAACATTTTTTGCACCCTTACTTGTGAGATATGGGGTTTAGCAATGTCATGCAAAAGGATCAGGCCGAGCCAAGTCTGCTACCCTCTGAAAATATCAAGTCACTTTGCATTCTCTGCACTTAAAAAAGTGCTATTTCTATGCCATTGACCAACGCAGGTTGCTTTTCAGACAACTTGACATGCAATATGACGATTTCCTCACAATATGTGATAGCGTTTATCGTTTCTCCTGCTTGAAGAAATGAAAAGTGAATTGGTTCTTCCGATGTCCACCAAATTGTCGCCATAACCTTTTTTGGGTGAAGATCGGGCTTGGGGTGTGTTTTGGTTTTTCACCTGCATCCAACCACTGCCCGGGTCTTTTACGGTTATCATACAGAACCCACTTTTCATCACAGGTGACTATCCACCGCAAAAACGGTGAAATTTGGTTTCTTAATCTAAGCGATGTGCAGATTTCCAGGCGCCGTAGTTTAGGAATTCGTTCAGTTCATGGGGCACTCACTTATCGAGTTTCTTTACCTTTCCTATGAGAGAAAGGTAATGGGATACTCCCATGCTTTGTGCAATCATCCGCACCGATTTCGTTGGGTCTGCATCTACCGTTGCTCTTAAAACATCGTCCTCAACTAACGTTTCCGGCTTCCCACGTGTTTGTACACGAGCCCTTAAATTCTCACACATCAACCACACATACCACCCCACTTTATAAAAAAAGAGAATTTAACGTTCTGGCACAGCTGTTCACTCGAGAACTTCTTATATCCGACTGAGCGAAAATCAGACATTTCATGTGGTACAGCCCACTATTTGACATTATGAAGCGATTCGGAGCGCTGGAACATGTCAACGACGCCGTCGACCTTCATCTTTCCTGCCAAATCCTTATGACTTGCTAGGCAATGCAATTCATGGTCAGCAAAACCTTCTTCATATTCTGCAGTTCCTTCTTTTTTCTTCCAATATTCACACAATTTACAATACTTCGATTTGACACAAACATCCAACACTTTACCAGTATACCAACCAATTAGCGAAACGAACCCGAAAAGAGAAGAAAATCCTTATTTTATCCACTAACCGTCGCCAGATACTGTCAGCCCATCGCTGTTCTTGTGCTCTATAGAAAATCCTTTTTCTATTTCAGCTACACTTTTCACACATGAAGTGCGCATGCGTGGCAATACCAATTTTAGAAATAATCTTATCGTGCGTTACTTGAAAAACTGGCTTTGAAAGCGCAGAACTTCTTACTACCATTGAACCCAAAACCAAGCAAGGCAATGACAAAAATCATAAGTGTGTTGACTTCTTACGCACGATCATTAATTAATGGGCAACTGTTTATAGAACGATCGCTGCAATTCCTGCAGTTTACAATAATTTCCGAGCCAAGCCCGCGTCTGCTACCCTCTGAAAATATCACGTCACCTTTGCATTCTCTGCATACCAAAACTTGAGAAATAGCACTAAAAGCTGAAAATTCATGAAACGGTAGCCAAACGATTCATCCACTTCTCTATTACGCTTTTCATCGTTCATTTGAGGTTTTTTTTTTTTTTTCCAACGTGCTAACCTTCTCCGAATCGTGCTCGAAAGAATGACGCTTAGGTGGACGCTTGCTTCCGATTTTGCTCGTCTTCGTGTTAAATAGTTTTCTTTAGTGCCTTTGTGTCCATCATACACTTTATCACTCATAATTCAGAACGTTTAAATAAACTATAAAGGCAATATAACAACGGTAAACACGTAACTACGACTCGAACTGCAGCGTACATGTAATTGACGAAACACGTGCTCTAACAATAGTAAACACGTACTATATAGTCTACGATAGTGTATGTATCGTACCTAGTAATATCTATAACATCGTTTTGAAGTATATTCTCGGCGGTCGATAAGTTGTAGGCATATATATGACCTATGACCGCGTGATTAAAAAATGCAGGTTTTTTTTACATCTCAGAGTTTCTCTAAAAAAATTGTTTTTCAGAACATTTTTGAGTTTTTTTCATGCTTGGACGTTATTGATTATAAACCTAGGAATGTTTTGGTGTAATTTGCCCCAATAAAAAAAAAATGGAAAAACAATTTCAAACAGATATAACCCCTTAATCGCCAACTATTGAGCGAGTTGAGTTGAATAACTCAATTTCAGTGCGAGAATGTGCGAGCGAAAGTAAAAAGAAACCCATCCAAACCACTTCTCAGTTGTACACTAGTTCAAACGCAAGACACATTTTTGACGGGCAGACAGACCGTTCTTCAGCCGAACATCACGAGCGAGGAACACTCTGTCAGTTACCCACAATTACGATCTATAAGACGATAAGACCATGTCACAGTCCTGTCTTTTCTTCTTCCTTCTGTAATGTTCAGTATCACACAATCCATTTTGTGTGTTATAAGAAAATAAATAAGTAATTTAAAAAAAAAGTATTCGTCTTCAATAACCTGATGGTAGACCAACGGAAAAGAGGCCGACAGGACTGCCGCGACGGAGGTGGGAGGACAATGTTAGGTTGGATCTCGAGGAGATCGGATCGGATGGTCGAACGTGGAGGGAGAGCGCACAGGACAGGGAACAATGGCGCAGTCGAGTGGGTGAGGTCATGATTTTTCGGGTTCCTACAGGCCAATAAATAGAATAGAATAGTCTTCAATAACTTGACACAAATTGTGTAGCATAACACTGTCACTCTGCTGTCTTGTTAAACGAAAATACTTCACTTTTGTTAGAGACACTGTGGGGAGGAGAAGTATTGTGCCAGGCATGGACACTCCGTTCACTTCTTCCCCATCCGACTGTCACTAATGCAAGTTCCGGCAAAAGTTAATCACCAAGTAATTGTTCAGCGATCAAGGAGTACGACTCCGCCACAGACACGCACCAATAAAGGAAGGTTAATGAAACGCCCGTTCAAATGTTCTTTATTTTATTTGTATTGATACTTATTTTAGTTATTTTGGACACAAGAAAACTTTCTTTAATTGAATATGTTTAATATTTTTATACTTCACTTAAACTACGCTTCCACGAGCACTTGATTTTGTTTTCATTTCCAAAGGGGAATTTCACAAATCAATTTCAATTAACACGAATGAGGAGTTTTGAAAATAACGTCTCAAGACACTTTGCTACCCTCCTCCGTCGGGCGACCAGCGTGGTCGGCGGATGAAATTCGACTCAGCGATAAACGGCCCGTGGTCAGTCGACTCGCTGCTCATGGGGTGAGTTTTCCCGAGAGAGAAAGTGTTTCTCTCTTGGTGAAAAAAAGGAAGACAGACTTGGCAATGTATGTGTACCATGTGTGTGAGTGAAGATCACGTTGGTTTTTTCATACACAAGGCCATGGGGACGAATCTAACACAAAGAAAGGGCATAAGTGCATTCATAAGATGCGAGTTCGGTAAAGCAAACAAAACCGAAACTCGTCGGATGCTAATTGGATCTTTGTTTGAGATGTGCGTCGTGGCTAAATAAATAAACGCGACGCATCGAAGAAATGGTGTTATTGGGTTGGTGGCAGAAACAAATACATTGTCTGCATTTGTATATGCAGGGTAATTAGTTTGTGGCGACGTACGAAATGGATGATTGTTTGTCTATTGAACAACGAATCGCTGGTCGGCTTGTTGCAGCTGTAAAAACAAGCCGTCCCACATTGCATTTCAAAAGATAACAATGGGTGCCGAATGATTTGTATTTATGGTGCATATGCACATTAAATGTCCTTGAAAAAGGAAAATGTCTCCAGGTGCCAATGCAAATGCATTGGCGGGAAACAATGCGAGTTGGGTTGTAATAATGGGGATTCTGCCTGATAAGTTAAGAAAGAAATCTTATGGAGAATTGTATGCGAAGAGATGCATGAAAGGCAAGTTTTCTTTTCCTGGGGCTTTTTTAGATTACAGATTTGATCTCTTTAATGCGAGAAGCATTTAAGATGCTAATGCGATTGCATTAGTGAAATTAGGAGAGAGAGTAGTAACTCTAACAGATACACACAATTCACAAGCAAAAATAGTGAAGAACACCGAACGAAAAATCGAATAAGAGAAATACATCAGAACCGTATACCAAGCGATAAATAAAAATAATTCACATCAGCGGAATATAGTCGAGTTTGGAAATCAAACTCTAAACACGGTCAGTAGCCTGATGTGTAACGCTTAGGTAAAATTTTTTTTGTGATTCGAGCTGTCATAGCGTCAGTTCGAATCACACGATCTTCTTCACAATTATTTCAAACGCTATAGGTTTTTTTTAGGAAAGCGAACCTTGGGGTTTGGCGGAACCGCCACAACACTACTTGTTGACTAAGATTTCGTTATCAATCCCATCAGAAAAGAAGGTATTTAATCATTTACTTGTCTTGCAATGTTTCTCACAACGGCACAAGGCTGTGTTTTGTTAGTTCATTTTTAATGTACAAGAGCATTCATTATTTTATCCATCAGCGCATTATTTTATCCATCAGCGCACGCCAATTTTTCTTTATAATACGCCTGCGCTAGAGGAAATTTGTAGCAAAGGGATTTTTTTTTACAAACGTGTTCCAAACGTTTTACTCGCTTATGTATTGCAACTTTTAAATTTGTATCTGAAGTTCTGAATTGAAAATGAATGCTATATATGTTACATAGGTAAAACAAAACTACCGTTTGTTGTCTACCTGAGTATATTTAAAAATTGATAAAAAAATAGATGTGAAATGTCAATTCAACACCTAAAAGCGAGGTGATACAAGAGCACTTGTTCCAGTAAATGTAGTCAAAGTTGTTTCCACCGAATCGTCTGCACTCTTCTCTTGCTTTGGCATTGCTATTCCTTTTCCATCTACCATTCTAAGCCCGATATGTTTGTGGGGCTTTTCAGGGCCCGACGGGCCATACATCGCTCGATCCCCACTATTCCAAGCGATGCGACTTACCTCGAAGTCGAACTTTCAGCAAGGTTACGTAACCTTGCTACGGCATTTACCGCCAGCCAGATTGCTGGAATTAATTCAGTTACCCCAAAGGATAACTGACACGAATACCTTTTAGGCAGCTTACCTTTCTTTGGGGGTTTTCTCCAAACCCCTTTTTCTCCACCACCATACCTGAAAACATTAAGTCCACGGCAAAGATTATCACCTAGCCGTGGCATCGAAAATTTCATCCTCGGGCATGCATTACCATACCTGAAAACATTAAATCCACGGCAAAGATTATCACCTAGCCGTGGCATCGAAAATTTCATCCTCGGGCATGCATTGCACCCAGTGCATCTCGTTCCCATAGCCTTATGCCATGGAAACAAAATCAACACGGAGTTCATTGATTACTCGTTTTTTTGTTTGTCCATGGCACCCCTAGCATGCGGCTACCAGGTCCCATCAGTTTGCCACCGCCGAGAAGGTTTCGGCTGATGCAAAGCAAACATTTCACTAATTACCAGCAATAGCTGGTCTCCTATTATCGGTCTCCACCGATCAGGGACCGCAAACAAGCAACGAATTGGATGCAGCCATCAAGTGTTTACTTTTAACATCTGGCAATGGCTGCACCCTATATTCGTTGCAATACCTAAACATAGCATTTGCACCACAGATTGTTTATGGTATATACAATTCCCTACTAACGGCCGCCAACCGTCGGCGGACCTGGGAAATTTCACATCCATCAACCCCAATGTTGATTTATGGCCTCTCCTAGGGAGACCAGATCTTCGGCTCGTGTTGTTTTTACCCCAGATGGTTCGGTTGCCGGCAAGTATTGCACAATCAATTGTGTACACAGCCGCAGGCCATGCATTGTTTGTATTCGCAGGAGATGCAGTTGCGACGCTCGCAACCACCCTCGATCACCGGACGATTGTATGCGATGCATACACATACATACGAAATGTATGCTGTATTCCCCGGTCCAATCACGATTGACTGCCTCGAGTCGATCATGCAGCTCCTCCTCTTTTTGCGGTTTTCTTTGCGATGTCTTTTTCCGTCGGCAGCGAATGACGGAGTCAGATTTCATTATTCGTGCTGTGCGCACATGCCATAGAGCAAGTCGTGTCTTACGTTTGAGCTGTGTCATTTCTTCTTCGCTCATTCTAAAAAATAAGAGGGTCCAAGTCGCGCGGTTGATTATTGTAGTCGAATCGGTCGTTTATATGAGTTGAGCACTGAGCAAAGTGTTCTGTAAATTTTCAATGTTAAAATAGACAAAAACAAGAAACAATTAAGTCGAAGAATCGATGTGATAAGTGTCGTTGTAAACTATTGTTCAATGTAATAATTACATGAAATTGCGCTCTGCAAGCTAACAAAATAATATCGATATTAAAAAAGACCTAAACAATACCCAAAGGGATCAAATAAAGGAACTTTAAAATTATTTCAGTGCGTTTCCTTTTGTTTTTCGTTTACGGATTTCGTCGTCATTATAGATTGGAAAATTAGTAAAACCAGTGCCCGTGTCTTGGCACCAGACTACCACCCACATGTTCATCCAGATAATTCCGCACTACTTATCTTAAAGAGATCGAAAATTAATTCAAGAAGATAGCTTACAGTTACACATGACGAGTCATATAGAATTTTGAACTTTCCCATTGTATGTTAAAGAATTACTGTTAAACACGATTAATTAATTATTCGTAGTACCGAAATGTTGCGTAAACTTAGCGAGACGTTTTTTGTTTTTCCTTTTTTTCTACAAGATTTGTGCATTTGGTGATAAACCCAGTGGCGGATTTTGAAGTAGTTTATTTTATAGCTTCGCTGGTGATGTTTAGGGACTCACATTTAATTGGAATTGCTAACATTATATAACCAATTTTTATTAATATTACGTTTTAAAAAAATGATTTAACCCCTAATGAATCCTTGATTGATTCGTCACTTTATTAGTTATCGGAGTTCGAGTCAAAAACTCCATAATACGATTAACTAAAAACGAAAATGAAATTGTATCCTGATTTTAATTGAATAAATATATTACGTATGTTAAGGTTTAATATGCTCTCAAGTTATTAATTACATAATTTTTTTTGAAAGGGAATTGGGTCATTCATTTTTATTTCTTATTTTTTCTTACATTCTAAATTACAGGCTAGACAAAGAATACTTAAATTCTAGCTTAATTATATTATATTATAATTTAGTGTTCCTACGCTGATGCACTATCTGTATGACAAAAAAAAGTTAAATATTTTTTTTTATTAAAAATTTAACGTATTCCTAGGAAAGCTAAGTCTGTGTAAGCTGATGATGCAGTTATTTTACCGCCATTGGTACACAGGTCTTTATTTGTCATTCAACCACCAGAATTGTTGGTGCTGTTTAATATTATTGTCCCGGTCTCTGTGGGAGATAGCCCTAGTAGTATGCCTACAGGGGCACGGATTCACTTTCTTCCCACTCTCTCGCCAAT